>JBBPDB010000007.1:16606482-16616959 GCA_037974465.1 Brachypetersius altus | reverse complement strand
CAAACAGGAAGTTAATATCACCAACCATTCCCATTTTATTAAGGTGTATCCATATAAATGGCCCACCCTGTATAATGTGGTATTAATATTTTACTGGGCTCAGCCCAAACAATGATAAACAGCCCTAAAAATTATTACAAACTGTACAGTTAGCACTATGGATGATGAGCTTGTGTGGCCTACCATCATGTGGACAAGCTGTCCTAGATGTTTCTACTTCACCAAAGCACCACTTACAGCAGAGTGTGGCAACTCAAGCAGAACAGAATTTAAATTAACTGATTTTCAAATGGCATTCAGTGATATTTTGTAAATGATATATTTCCTGTTACTGGAATGTTAGAAAATGTGTGAACAGAATTCATTTCCATTCTGCCATTATGCAAGTTTATTACTCCCGTCTCAAGTGGGGCCACTTTTTGAACAGAACCTTGAAAATCACATACCCAAAGTAAAATGGCTGAATATTTTGGGACTAAATGCTGTAATGGATTTTGTTTGCTGAACTCTTGAATTTAAAACCATTTCAAATCAGCCTGTTGGTCCATTGCTAGGCAACGTAAGAGAAATGCGATCATGGTTTATAAACTAATCAACACATATACTGATCAACCGTACCATTAACAAGTCATGCCTAATAAAGGCCCCAGACATTGCCCAGAGCATCACATTGCCACTGGCTTGCCTACTGTTCCACAGGTGATTTTTGCATATTTGCGCACACTCTGCTGCACTACACACTCCCTAACCACTACATACTGGGAAAATCAGACCTGTCATTTGGAGATGCTCTCACCCAGTCATCTAGCATTACAATTAACCCCTTGTCAAATTCACTCAGGTCCCTATGCTCACCCATCCTTCTTACTCATCCTTCTGACTGTTTGTTTGCTTTCTGTTATGTCCCTCCCCTTAACAGGTGCTGTTGTAACAAGATAATCAGTGTTACACACTTCACCTGTCAGTGATTTTGTTATGGGTGATCGATGTATGTAGCTCTTGTGGTAATCAATTCTCTCTCATTGACCTGTGCCTCTTTGTCATGGGTTAATGATTCTTTAAAGAAAACTGCAGGGTATACACTTCCCCTTGCAGAGGTACTAGATCACCTTTCACCTTGCCACAAATCACGTTCCCTCTCTCACACAGAAACAGACATGCACAGAGAGAATCAACATTTTTCTTGAGGAATGCAGGTGCCTGTGTTGACCAACATTCAAAATCTGTCTCAGTCTGCCATCAGCAAGGCAGCATTTAAATCGGCTACACACATAGACCAAGAAAAAACTAGTGTGTATAAAAAAATCAGGTTATAATCATAAAGAGCGTCACGGGAGCTTCTGAAAGAGCAAAGTCCACTAAACTCCACACTCTACTCTGTCCCTAAATGTATTTAATGACTACAGTCAAAGGTTCCAGCCTTCACATTTTTTCTCCAAGACATAAATCCTTATATGGCTTCTGTAAAACCTCTTTCATTTGACCAAAAACTACCATGGCAAACCGTAACCTCTCTTTAAAGGAAAAGGAGTCAGTCAGCAGTAGAATATGGGAAAAACTCTTTTTCCCAGCAGATATTTATTCTTCTCTTGATCACAATTTCCATGACTTCAAAACTGAAAAATAAAAGAGTGGAGATTCTCAAAGTGGGATGGTGTCCAGCAAAAGGCACCACGCCATTACTGAAGCAACACTTGGGCTATTTGTTATGTAACTGAAAGAAAAGGCAAACAGCTGTGATCTCCATAATAAAATCGATGTGATAAATTCATACCCTTCTGTTATCCAGTGACACTCAAAAACAGAGAGCAAGGACGAGAGAAAGCGAGTTGTCTTCTTGCAGGGAGAAAAGCAAAACTTCACACAGAATAAGACTGAGAATGTGATAGAAAACTGACCTTGACCTTGCAGGCAATCTTGATCAGTGTCAAACTATTGTATGTTTTCAGGAACAGTAAGTATAGATTATAGAGTGTAATAAACTCTTGCGCAGAAGGGGTATTACATCTGATTATTAGATACACTACAAGATCCAACAGGATATTATCCAACTTGGCTCCAACTTTATGTTCTGCTTCACCGAGCCATGAATCTAACCCAGCCGTGCACACAATAAAGTCATATTGTGTTGCTAAATGCATGAGCAGTCATACCTTCACATCTGCTTTGTAAGACAGCATGTCTACACTGTTGCTGTGTACGCATGTTGAGTCATTTGATTTTTATGTGGTTAGATAATCACATGCAGAGCAAAACGAAAAAGAGTCAGGACGCTGGCATACACAATCAACTGTCTGTCAAAGAACCCGGTTCTTTTATTAGAGCTCTCTTCCCTGGTGTTCTGGACCAGTGGACCATGCGTGCTGAGCTGATATTATTCATATAATATTTCTTACATTTTTGTTTCACTGCTAATAATGGTATTCCAGACCAAAAGAAAATTATTGGATAATGTCATTGTTTAAAACATTTCTTACTCCATTAAATTCATGCAGTTTTGTCCCGTGTACCTCAAGAATGTAAGCAGTCAAAATGAATTGTGGAAAGTCTGTCTTGCCCTGTGCAAGAGAGAAAATAAAACATTAGATAATGTGTGTAAGGCATCCATGAGGAACAAGATTTTCAAAACCTATTATTGAGTTCAGTTAGAGGTTTCTTGTTCAAAACTGTTCAGCAAAAAAAAAATAAAATCTTCACAGCTTTATGTTTAGCAGAAAACCAGCTGTGCTCGATCACCTCAGGCTCTGTGCTTGTTGGTGTAAGTGCTGGCTTTTTAACCCATGGCCACACCCTTCCTGAAACCATTGACTTGGGGATCCAACTTAGTTGTGCAGCCAACAAGCATTTCTGGGGCGATTCATCTGCGAGTTTGAAGTTTCAAAAGGCAAGCTGTTGCATGTAGGTGTACATGCTCCACACACACATGCACTCACACAAGCATATATATATATATATCCTTCAACCATGCCAGGTCGTTTGCAGATATCACCTATGTAATTGAAATTTGAGCCTTAAAGTCTACAGACCTTTTTCTCTATATTTTATTATGAGCTATAACAACAAAATATACACAAGCATTAAATTTAGCTGGCAGACTTTTAAATCAGTGCCAGTCTCAACAAACCTAGAGAGAAGTGGTATGAATGAAAAATGAGTCTTGTGATTCAGTCCTGCTGATAGAAGATAAGGGGCTGCAGTCATTCTTTTCCATCATTCTCTTCCAACAGGAGCAAAATGTGTCTTCCACTAAACCAAAATTTAATCTGAAGTGATAGTTTTACACGTGTCATTATACTTATTGTTCCAACTGATCGTAATTGTGTCTCATGTCACGCGCTTTCAGACTTACAGAAGATCTGGTTTCAGATGCCATAAATAAAACAAAGGTCCTGAGGAGAGGAGTGGAAAGAATTTATCCTAAATCCCTGTCAGCTTCATGCCTTTATCAGCTTGACAATAAAAAGAGTAACTCTTCTCGAGAGGAGTTCTTGTAACTTACCTCCCACATACTGTTTGACACTTATTGAGTTTGGCGGTGATCTCTATTTTTCCCATGTTTTTGAACTGTCTCTCACCTAATTATGTTTTTAATTAATCAGCAATAGCCTTTTCCCAGTGGGCGGTTTGGCCTTGGTCTGGGCTGAATTTCTCTCTTGATTTGCGGTTCATGACTGTTTATTTTGCATTTATCTCAGGGCAAGTGTGTGTAAGGTAACATCTGTCTTTCTGTCTACAAGACAGAATTTTTTGTGTGTAAAAGAATGCTTTTAGGGCTTTAAATAAAATGTAAGATTAGACAAAGAAACATTTTTAGAAACACACAGAACACAATTTATACATTTAATTAATTTAATTTGATTTAATTTATTTAATTTACACTAGGAGCAAAGTTATCGCTATGTTACAGAATTCAGGGAACAAAGTAATTAAGCACTCCAAAACAATCTTTTTTTCAGCCATTTAGATTAGGATTTCCTTTTTTGTTTGGATTATTTAGATGAGTCTCTTCTAAATAAATCCAATAATAACTGGAAATGTTTAGCATACATGTTTAAGATTACATCTTGTTTAAAAATTTAAACTGATTAACGTGAAATTCAGTACAGGAAGTACAGAAAGTCAGTGAGGGCCACACGTTTTATATGCTGTGACTGTCTGTTGCACCCATTTTCCCTCTGGGGTGGTATAAAATAGCAAAAATGTTGAGGATTGAATGCTATAGTTTGCCAAACTCTTTTCTGACAGTAGGAACCTCCCAAATCCCCCATTCACCATGGGCATTGGTTGAGTATATTCCATTCTTCATAGAGCTGCTGGCTTTCCCACAGCTAGCCTGGGGCTGGTAGGTGAGTGTATAAATGAGCCGTTGGGGAGAGCTGGTCCTGCACTGGCACGGTTCAGTCATCTGGCTGAGATCTGCAGAGGATCAGTCCAGTCTTGCCTAATGAGAACCAGAATTAATTTCCTCACTTGTCTCAAACCCAAACACATGGAGACGCAAAAGGAAAGGCAAAAGAATGGTGGGGTGAGGAGGTGGGGTGTGTGTGTGTGTGTGAAGAGCAGGTCTTTTGTCAGCATGGTGCTGCACAGCGTCAACTTCCTTATTGTTTCAGCTGGGAGATCACAACCTTTTTACTTGCATCGCCAAGTACTCTAAGATTACATTAAACACGTCTCAAACATACTGAGCAACCAAAACATGCGGTACAAGCATCACCTTGTCAAACAGAGAGGGTAAAGCAGATACAGAAGGTTTCTTCCTAGAGGTGTCTTTGCCATGTATTGTAGCTTTCTGGGGTTGCTTGGCCAGAGCATCTCAGCCCTCTCTATGGCTTCTCTAACTAAATAGAGATTGATGTGCCTGAAACTCAAAAGTGTTTTAAAATGGTAGAATGGTTGATTGGTTTTTGGCTTTTCAATCAGGCAGGGCCCTTTGGATGAGATTTTGATAGTTTCAGATCTTTCTCTTTCCTCAAGTTCAACTCGTGTAAGCCTGAGAAATATTCTGTGCATCTACATTAAGCTCATGTAGCCCATGTGTAAAGTCAATAGATTCGAGGTTATGCTGATAAAAACATGAGCAGACTTGAGACAAATAGGTGATGCCGGTTTCTGTATGCTTAACTTCCTTTTTATGTAGAGACAGGTTTTAACGTAAAACTCATAATTCTCTGGACGTTCCATAAACGCAAAACAAATGAACAAAGCAAACAGCCAACCTGCTATGATGGAAATATAAGCGTTTTTTAGAGATAAGATTAAGGAAAATACCAGATATAGAAAAGCAACTGAGCATTAAAAACAGTTTTGGGTGGAAAAACAGAAATCAATTACTGCTGTGACCGTGTAATGTGAGACACCACAGTAAGTAAGAACAGTGAAAACATTACATTTGCAAAAAAGAACCTGGGTTACTCACAGGACCCCAAGTGCAGAATACCAACCTTTCAACACTAGACTGGCCACGTTACAGTTTATCCAAGAAATATAAAGGTGTGCCACAGTTGTGGATCTAGGGTTTATGGACAGATGAGTTGAAAATGAACCCCTTATCAAATTATGGAAAGGGACTGCAAATGATCCTAAGCTCACTGGGATACAGTTGTGGACACAGTAGTGGTTTTGCTGCCTGGCTACCAGCAGGAAAGAGAACAGCAGAACAGGTTACAGAAACACTTACCGTTCCAAATCCAACAAATACCACCAAACTGCATTACAGCAAGACAACAGGCCAGAAAACACTGCCAGACAGAATAAGAAAGGTTTTAATCCATCCCAGTCTTCGGTTTTAAATCAAATTTCAGTTGAGGAACTGGAGTGCAACAAACAAAACAAAACAAAAATCACTAAAAGAAGATCTTTTTCAAAGGAACATTTGGAGAATCTGGTGATGTCAGTGTGTTTGCTGACCTCGGCCAGTTCCCGCATGCAAACTATAAGCTGCTAAATATGAAACTGAATTTTGTTTGAATGTGTTTTTTCCAAAACACATGTTCTGCAACCAGTCTCTCTAAATATGCTCTAGTGTGGTTTGTTCTCAAATATAAGCCAAACATAAAAGATTCAATTCTGTACTATATGATGATTCTATACAAATAATTGTTTAATTAATGGTCTCATTGTTTATGTTTTAAACTGTATGTGTATCCCTGTATGTTTACTGTCTGCTATGTGAGTGAATGGTCATTACCACATTGCATACACTTTTGGCTCATGTTATGTCAAGCTGTGTGAAGCTATAAAATAGGAGGGAAGTTGGAATTAAGCGTTTCTCCTCAATGTTTAGGCAACCGTAACAGTTCATTATTTATATGGAGGCATCTGTCATCCCCAGAGTTATACTTACCTGTCCGCAGGTGCGTGTCTCTGTGGATTCCATCTGCAAGTTTATGATGATGATAAGGTGATAATTATTATTATCACCCCTTAGTTAAGTACAGCTGTGGCTCTGTGGTTCTGGTTGTAGTCCAGCAGGCTGAGGAGAGAGAGAGTGAGTGAGAGAGTGAGAGAGAGAGAGAGAGAGAGAGAGAGATGTATGCAGCAGGTTTGTAATGAAGGCAGGGGATAGTGCTTTCACCCTGAAGCTGCCAATGTGGCTTCATAAGCCTTTAACCAGTGTAATTGAAACTGAAATGAGCACTCAAGAGAGACAGGTATGTCAAAATTGGTGCTTGAATCCTGTAAAACATAAAAAGCTGTATAAAACATTACCACAGCCAGGTGAAAACATTGCCAAGCCTTGTCAATGTTACATGTATGTTTTTGTTTTGTATTTCTATATGTATAATGTAGAAATAGAATTTATATATTCTGTATGCAATTTCCTTAAATCTCAACAGTGTTCATTCACTGTCCAATCATTCAGTACATTCAGTTTATAAGTAAATTCAAGTAAGCCACGAACGACAGTGTGTTTTAGTGTTTTGCATAGCAAAGATTTTCTATCCTAACATAATAATTCAATAAATATTTTTTCTGCTAAGCAATGGAGCAGCAGACTGTGGTTATCAAGCAATATAACGGTCAAATATTAATCCATATTCAGTACATTTTTGGCTGGCACTTTTTATATACAACTGGGAGCGAGCACACATTACTTAGCATTGAGTTTACTTTTTGAAACTCCTCACACAGTTTTGCCAACATGCAGCTCATGAAAGAAGTTCACAGTGGTTGGTGTAAGACCCTCCTCCCAGCACACTCCTTACCTGGTTACCTGGGCTACAGTACTCCAATAAAAGTCCCTGGGTAAGACTGTAAACATTGTGTATTTCTGCAAAATAAATAAAATTGTAAGTCACTCTGGAAAATACATGCATGAATGTAAAAATCACATCCAACATGCACAAAAAACTACCACAATGCAATGTTGCACCCCAAAGAACAACATTTCTCTATTTTAAATAATTCTAGATGGGTAGATGGTAGCCTAGTCGTTAGAGCTTTCACCTTGTGATCAGGAAGTCGTGGGTTCGATTCCCAAGACTGCTAGGCACCTCTGAGCTACCCTGAGCAAGGGTACCACACACTGCTCCCCAGGTGCTGTGTTCCTGGCTGCCCACTGCTTCACTTGGTGAATGGGTTAAACAAAGAGGAAGAGTTTTGTGCTGTGGTGTGCTCACGTATGACAGAGTGATAACTTTCACTTCACTTTCACTTTAGGTGCATACAAATCACTCCAGGGATGTCGCAAGTAGAACCACATCATATGGTTAGGTATTCGGCTAGAATGGGGGATTTTTCTACTTTTTATTTATTTAGTTAGATCATGAATATATTTTAGATGATGTTACTTTTTAGATATAATACATTGCTTTCGAACAGACTTTATGTTAGACGTTTAACTTAGATTAAATACATGTACAGAGTGCAGTAGATATATGGAGGTTTGTTGCTGGTTGAATTTGGGAAAAATATGTTTTGAACGATGCCACTGGGTGCATTCTGGGGAAAAGAAATGGAAACTTTCGCATTTATAGTTCTATTTTCCACCGTGGGGCTCCACAGTTCTGCATACAGTGTAACCGTTCCAGTGGCATTTCCACATGGACACAGTTTGACATCAAAAGCTTGCAAACCATACTCAGCATAGTTTCAACAACACAGTTTGTGAACTGTGCGCAGGACCGCACAACAACATTTTTTGATGTAGCTCAATGCTGATTGATTCTATGCTTACATCTGTATTGTCAACTAAGCCTTTGTTCAAACCTGAAACAGCTGAGTTCACTTAACAAATAAACTTGGGTGTTTGGATCTGTAGCCTGCCTGTTAAACTAATGATTGCTGTCTCTTTTCTCAGTTAGCAGTGGTCAGCTTAGTCAGCTGGATAAAAACACCATACAGGCTGTTACATCTAACTGATACCCGACTAACACATTTTAGTGATAAAGACTAACATCTGAGAGCGGACAGTTGTGTGACTGATGTAAGAGTGAATCTAATGTGTGTCTAGTGATTTAGCAGCACTAATACTAATAAGATACTAATAATACTAATAACTTGTTAACAATTCAATTCGCAACAACAGTGTAACAACTGGAGATGTATTCACTGTTACAGCTGAATTACACATGTCTTAACTTCAGTTTTCGCTCATGTAATTGCATGACAAATTGTCTTATCTTATAAGTGTATCCTATACCTTTGTAACAGTTAATGCATCACCAGTTTTTGTTACGTGCATTGTTGAAGTGTTTCTACATAGTTATTAGAGTTACTTAATATAAAATGTAACCAAAGAAACCGTAGGGAGTCTCATGAGCACAGTTCATCTTTCTGCATTTGGCTTTATAGTGGAAAAAAAGAGTTTTGTGTAACAAACTGTAAAAAACCCTGTATTGCTAACTTCAAACATGTAAGTAGCCATATGTGCATATCCATCCATTATCTACCCCTTTGTCCTGCACTTGGGGTTGGGGGGTATCGTAGACAATCCTGGACCATCGGCAGCACGTCGCAGGGCCACATAAAGAAACAGACAACCATTTATGCTCACAGTCACACCTAGGGGCAATTTAGTGTGCTCAATTGCACGCATGTTTTTGGTGGCAGGAGGAAACCCATGCGGTCACAGGGAGAACATGCAAACTCCACACAGACAGGTCCTTCGCCTAACCCGGAAGTTGAACCCGTGCCTTCTTGCAGTGAGGCAACAGTGCTAACCCCTGGGCCACCGTGCCACCCCATATGTGCGTATGTCAAGTATTTTGCAGTGGCATGAAACATGGCTAGGCCAATCAGATTTTAGAGTTGTCTGTTTCGCTCCATCATACAGTCTAGATTTGTAGTGGAATCCGTCAGTGGCCTTCTTCAGAGCTGTACTGAGTCATAATCTCTTTTAGACCTGACCCTCAGGCGTACATTTGTAAGAGTGTTACCGACAGTTTACATCCCCTCCTGTTCTGAGGTCTCTGTGAGCAACTAATCCAGACTGTTCTTTCTGGCTTTATCTCACCATTTGGGAAAAATCCCACTCGGCCCATGATGACCTTACATGAGAGAATACAGCCTCAAACATCCTGTCCCTTCTCCCTCTCCAAACAATGATGCCAGCAGCATCTCCTATTTAATGGTTGTCTGGCACAGGAAGTTAGGCTGAAAATTTGTCATAAAATGCATGTTGTGGTAAGCCACAAGAGATCCTGTGCTTGAGCATATCTTTGTGCATTTGTTCTGTGTGTGCATTTGTGTGCATATAACCATTATTATCAGATGTGGGTAACCATTATTACCCACACTCTGGATCAAACATTTACACAAAGAGAAGGATATGGTTATAGAAGTATGCATAGAAGGATCAACAAGGAACAGGACAGCCTTTCACCTTTCATACGATTTCCTTGGGTGAAGAAATGTTTAAGCACGACCCATAACATAACCTATCCCATAAGTAAATTTACAGTGTCATTTGTCACATACTGTCATCAAAACATATGTATGGTTGAACTTTGCCAAAGGAAAACGTGTCTAAGTATAATATATATTCATATTTCACACTTTAGTTTTTAGATGAAAGCAACAGTTTAGAAATCTTAATTGCATTCTTAATGTGTGCATACACCGCCTTGTACAGTGGACATAGAATATAATCGCCCCATTCAACATATTCACATTTTGTTGCTTTTCAGCCTAAAATGAGGACACACACACACACACACACACACACACACACACACACACAAAGACAAATTTTCCAGCTGTGTTTACCCAACACAACCTATGACATCCAAATAAAAGATATGATAGCAACAGTTTGGAAAAAGAATTAAAAACAGAATCGCTGAGATAGATAAAGGGTCACTTCCCTCCTAAAAAATAAATGTAAACTCATGTGTAATTAACCACCTTCCCCACGGCACACTATGCTAACTGGGTTCCACCTAGTCTCAGCCTCAGATGTCACGCCCACAGAACGTTGGCTAAACGTCTGATGCATATGGTACACTTAACTGGAAACACTTCAGGAATCTCGAAG
>JBBPDB010000007.1:16582915-16596726 GCA_037974465.1 Brachypetersius altus | reverse complement strand
CACACACACACACACACACACACACACACACACACACACACACACACACACACACACACACACACACACACCCCATTTTACCATTTTACTGCAATGTCATCTTCCCTTGCTCCAACTGAAAAAGGTGTATGGTTGCAGTAACCCACTGGAGTACATTTTGTAAATAAACACAATACTTTTTCTTACTTACTGTCCCTTAGCAGCACCACACCAGCCTGTTCTATGCATCTCTTCATTTTCCTTACTGTCCCATAGGAGGACTTGATTTACATATTTTATGTTTTCTTTATAAGAACAGTTTTCCCAGGTGTCACTCAGGGCTATTTTCTGGAACAGTGGACTCCATCTAATGCATTCTGCTTCTTATTTGGGCTTTGACCTTGTTCAAATTATGGGAAAGAACCCTGAAATGATCTCATTCAGTCAGAAATTAATCTGGTTGGGTAAATGCAGAATTTTCTAGTGAGAGGACTGTCAAACTATAATTATGTGCTTAGTATTTAGATCTTTTTGCTACTACCCTTTTTTATTGTCATAATGAGACCACATATTAAATTCAATGAAACAGTAAAATGTGCATGGAAACAAAAACCATACCACTGTAAGACTATAAAAGACTATAAACTTTGCTTGAGGCATTCATGCATATCTTTTTCACTTATATATTTAGACTGGGATTGCATAAGGCAACCACATCAGTTCCCAGCAGGGAATATTTTTGTTATTTTCTTTTTGGAAAACCTCCAGTATACAGTCTAGTCGTAGTATGTAACATGTGACACAACTGTAATGATGGTTTGTTTCTTTATGGGGATTCAGATGGTTCATGGTTTGAAGAAAAAGAAAGCTAGATTTTGACTGTTCTCAGAGTGCATTAATGCCCTGTGCGTCTGTTTGCGCACGTGAGTTCTGTTCATAGCAGCCCCACTTTTGAGCTGCCTGTGTGTGTTTGTAGGCTGACTGTTCTGTAATTTACAGTGGTGGCTCCCGGCAGGCCATGGAGGATCCTCTTGGAGGGAATCCCTCTATCTTACTGCTGAGAAGAGATTCCACACTGCCATGTCACCACGCTCACTGCTTCACAGAAACTGAAAGGAGAAGACAGAGGCTCATGAATTAGCCGGTCACGCTTCTGTCCATGAGTGGAAAATACATTAAGCTTAGTGGAAAAGGCATTGGATGGTCTTGGGGTACGTAGAGAAACCTCTTGGGCCGACAGCAGGCACTTCATAACCAATTAGGGGAAAAATGGCATTCTGTGGTGAAAGCCTGCCAATGTTTTTTCTGTGGTTAACTTAAAAAATAAACTGGGTTGTTGGCTGTAGACCTTATGTGTTCTCTGTAATGCTGTCCGTGTTTGGCTAACTTGGGTGGTAGCCAATGGTCAAAAAAAAAGGATCAGATATCAGTTGTTAATGGACTTTGTAGAGTGTTTTCAGGATTATTACTATCTTGAGGCACAGTAGGACTCGGCTGCACCCATTGATAACTTCAGTACTAGCACAGTGTGAGCTATGTGAAAAATCTAAAGGAAGAGAGTAAGCTGACTAGGTTTTTTTGCAACTTCAGTGGAGCCTTTACTGTATATTTACTGTTCATAAGCTCATTTAGCCTAATTATGCAAGACACACAGCTAAGTTGTAAAAATATATCATGCAGTACAGCTTTTCACAATTAATTCAAAGTAATTAGAAGTTAATTCCTTTTATAGAATCTGTAATCCACTTGAAACAGGTCACCCAAAAATCCACCACGCTCTTTTGAATTTTGCCTTGGCTTAAATGGCTAGTTGCCCTGGACAACTGCTGATGTCAGAGATGCAATACAGCGGGGCTTTATAGAAATGTCACTTCACAGCAGCACACATTTATTGCTTATTGAGTGTGCCTGCTGACAGATTGCTTGACCTCTTCTGGGAGCAACACAAGCCACTCTATTAGAGGAGATGTTATGAGCAAAAACAGTCCGAATCTCCATTAAACCAGAATTAGCCTGTTGGATGAATTTCTATGCGAAACCAGCACTGAGATAAGCATATGTGTCCAAGGGGACAGCTTGGCTTTGCTTCAGCTCTTACTCACTCCGCTCTCTCAAACTTAAAGGGATCTTCTTCCTGTTTGTTACGCAACCTGTCGAATTCAGGACAGACAGATTTGTGTCATATGGATTATGCTTAGCACCAATTAACCCAGTGTAAAGGCCTGCTGACAATGACCATGAGGTAGTAAAGTCTGATTCCTGACTGGGCACAACTAATTATTTTTCATTGACCAGATGGCTGTAGGGTTGAAGGTCTTTGCATTTACACCAAAATCGACCACTGAAGAGTCTCTGAAAAAATTTGGGATACTACTTCATACAAATAATATCTTGGCAGACATCTTGAACATGAGTGTTTTGAGACATTGCTATAAAAACCTTCCCAGCTTCATTTTGTTCAGGTCTTTTTTCTTCATTTCCATTTTGATGATATCCAGTGCTTCTTATTATGACTTGGTTGTAAGAAAATTACAAGACTATTCATTTCTTCATATATATATTTCTTCATATATTTATACACTTCTTTTAAGCATAAATCATATTATTTGTGTAATGATCTTTCATTAAACCCCATTGTAGAAATAAAGCAAAATAATTTCACTTTATATAAATTAAAATTTCTATTAAGCGGTTGAATAATCTGATATTTTAATTAAAATAATCTCATATTCACAAGCATTAGATCTATTGTCTATACATACCAGATGCTTTCTCTTGTTAAGAGATCTGTCTTTGCATTGTGGCACCCTTGTGGCCTATCCTTCCTATTCAGAGCATACAAACAAGTTTTCAGTGGCCCTACCTTGAATAAATAAAGGTCTGAGAGGCCTTTTGTAAGTGTTACTGCATGTGTACACTATAAATTAGACAGCTCTCAGCCCTGTCACTCTCACTGCAAGGCATTAAGTTGTATGTGAAACTCGCTCACATGTAAACGACCTAGACCAACAGCCTATAAATAAATTCTCTGTATTCCCATTATCCTCTTTTCCATCACAGATAAGCACTTTCAGTCATTTACAAATAGGACTGCCTAAATGAACATTTGTACACTCCTCTGGGTGACTGAATGGCATTCATTGACTTGGTGCTTCAAGTAAAAAACTTTTAAGTATTTAATCTACTTTTATATTTACATTACTTCAAACGCTGTCAAACAATAAAATTTTTTGTAGCCACATATCTCATGCTCATTTCTGACGGGGCATTTTTCTCATGTAACAAAAACAACACATTTCTGTGTACCAAATTTTTTTATATTAAATTTTTTCATGACATACTAAAAACAATTTCCAGGTTTTCTTGGAATTTGCCACTTACCAAATAAAAATGACTTTTCTTGAGATTTTCAAATCTGGCCCACACTGTTCCACACTGTATTATTATGCCATTAATAGTACAACAATTCTCCTGATTGTTTGTTTATGCACTTTTGATTTGTTTTCGTGTGAATATGGTATCATACTGGCTCTCTCTGGTGGTGATGCTGACCCTGAGTGTGGCTTTTATCAGCTGTGTAGTGCAAGCTGGAAAGCCAAAGTTGCCAGAGTTTGAGAGCTGGTGGGAGAATCTGATGAGTAGGCATAGATATTCACCACACAAAAGCATCAAAGTCCCTTTTTTGGTGAATGTAAATCCCTCCCTTTGACCCAGAAGCTATTCCTGGCAGCAGCAGTAACGGAGTAATTTCTCTCCCTCTCTGTCTCTTTCTGTCTCTGCTATAGCCTGAGCTGCACTCTACCGTGGCAATCCCACTCCAGCATTTTCCTTTGTGTGCTGGGAGCTAGGCCCAAAAACGAAGAGCTGTTAAAATATTCCTCCTTCCACATTTTTTTAAATATTAAAAGATCATATTTGCCAAAGGAGTAAATGCAAACATTGTCATATCATTTCACAAATATGTTTTGTTTCTCCAAATAAAGGCATACAAAAGGCACTGCTTGCAAGATCCCGCAGCAAGTTGCAAACCCAGACAATCTCATATTTCCACCAAGGAGAAGGGGCTATGAAATTCAAAGCTTTTAAATATAATGCAGCTAATTCCTCTCTGGCTGAAGACATTTATCTTGATTGTAACCTAGAGGAGTAAAAAAAAAAGAAAGAAAGAAAAACAGTTTTGCTACCTGGTCTGTTTAAAATAAAAAGGCATGAGTGACATTATAGGAGTTTTGAAACTTTTTATTGAGGAAAAATCCTTTAAATCTTCGACCCAATGGACACATCAACAACATTTGCAAAAAAAAAAGCAGTTCAGAAATGGACATTTAGCAGCTTGACCACAGATTCGAAAGCAGAGTGACATTTAGAATGTGTAATATGTTTATTAAAAACAAGTATGATATTAAAAACACAGAGAAAACAAAATCTCTTTCTTTTTTGATGTTTTTTGAACAGTTCAGAACACCTGGCATCATCTACTTGCTTTTTGCCAGCTGAGGAGTGACACTGTTTGAGCTGTTCCAAGTTTCATCATGTGTATCTGTGTGTGTGTGTGTGTATGTGTGTGTGTGTGTGTGTGTGTGTGTGTGTTTTGAGTGAGAATCCCCTCCATGGGCATCATCCACAGGACACTGATAACATGGGTTACAAAAAATGTTCCAAAGCCATCAACAAGGTTGAATGCGAACCACAAATCAATTTACTTGAAAGGAGACGCGAGCAAATAAAATAGCAGGATTTGTGGAAAAGAAAGACAAAGTTGAAGACTTCTGCTGGAGTCAGCAGCAGACGCACAGCGCAGTCTATGCACAAGCTCCTCACTGCCTGATCCCTCTCGGCATCGGGCTGCAGCGCATAGACGCTGCTATGGAAGAAGTAGCCCTGTCAGTAGAAAACAAACAGCTTCAAATGCAGACCTGGCAGAACGGAGACTGTGGCCCCGTGGGACAACCCTCAATCAGATGTTTCCTCAGAATTTCTTCCTCCGCTGGAACTCAACCTTACTGACCCCAGTAAATTTCATCACGGCTAATAGCTCTGGAGGTTGCCTCTTCCCTGGGTCTCTAAGTGAAAGCAGTACTCTGTGAACGCCCGTGTTTGAAAAGTCTGCAATGGTTAAAGTTGTTTTCTGCACCACATTCCTCACAATGTGTATTTGATTACAATGGTCTCATGTTGCGTCTCTTACAATCACCACATCTCAGAGCCGGATCATTCTGAGGCGGTTCCGATTCGAGAACTGCTTGAGGAAGGAGACAAACCCCATCACCAGCTGCACCCATCACCCCAGCTCTCTCGCTCGACTCTCCTCACCTCTCCCACGCACTCTTTCACACTTCACTGCCTTCTGCCCTTCTCCTCCTCAAGTTTAAATATCTGTGCTGCCGTCCAGACATGCTTCCTCTCTGCACTATTAATCAACAACAGGTTAACCCTCTGTTAGTGCGGACTAAATGTTAGGTTAACGCTGAGCACACAGAGTGGCGAGCTACAGCGAGAGAGCATGAACACAGCCAGTTTTAGTCCAACCGTTTCAGTGGCAGCTGTGGAATTCCCTGCTAGGGTGTTACATCAAATAGTGTCCCACCATCAGAAGTGCCTTGACAAATATCGTCCGTCATGGCAGCGGAGGGAAACACACTCCCCTCTCTCTGTTCAATAAGACAGCTCTTTGTTTTCTACCGAGCCCCGGCCTCTGCTTCTTTCTCTCACCTTACACAGGGGGTTTTGTCCACTTGTCTATGATAAGGCCAGTGGTGTGGAATAGTCAATGAGAGCTAGAACCGAAATGCGTAACAAACTCATGCCGTACCGCGAGACTGCATTTTTCCCTAACATACACAGTTCAAGCAATAAAAAATCCCACTTGTTAATTATGATACATACAGTAACAAGTCTGTCAAGGGAGTCAGTTTAGTTTGACTCTGAATTCGCTCATCGCGAGCAATAATAAATTAAGATATAGGTAATGCGGCCAACTAATTTTTTTCCGCTTCGACGCAGTGTTTCAAAAGTAAAGCACCAGAAAATTTGAGATGTCCTGCTTTAAATACTCTTTTCTAAACTGAAAGATAGCCTTTTTCTTATCTGCGATGCTGACGATACTTTAGGTTGGATTTGTCAATCAGGATACATCCCGTACATTCACAAGCTTTGAGTCCCTTTGACGTCTGCTGATCATGGACCTAACCAAAACACAGAGAACGGTCTGCATAATTCCCTTACTGTTCTGCATTGGCATTAGGCACTTAGAATGTGTGTTTCACATATACAAATATAGACAACACTACCTCCAAATCTGGGCATAAAAACATACACAATCATAAAATCTTTGGTTTTGTAAACACTTTTTCACCTTTTTGTCTGAGATTCATATTCGCCGTTTGTCATGTGAATAGGTTGACCCATCGCCATAATCGTGTCAGATCAAAACCATGGGTATAAAGGAGAGTCTTTCTTCTCCTTTTTTGTCCTCCACACATCTGGATGCAGGCCACATGTAAAAAGTGTGGCTGCACGCATGCAGTCAGGATGGGAGTGCTCCAAATTACAGCACTAATACAGAGCCAGTCTTTGGGCCATATTAAGACTTAGTATTAATGTTCGCAACACTGTCAGCCAAGCTGAGGCTGAGTTTTTAACGGCTGGATTGTTGCGTGCATTCTCTAGGTCTGTTAGTTAGCTTAAGAAAAAGCCTGAAGATCCCTCCAAAGATAGGGAAAGAGAGGGCCATGCTGGACCCTCATAATGCCTGAACCCAGTCTGCAGAAGCTGACTATCATTTGCCTCCATTTTAATGGCGAATTATGCTTTAATGCAGTGTGGAGAACATGGGACTTTTAATTCAGAGTTGAAAAAAGGTCATCTTTTTTGCTCTGGCTTCTCTGAAACGCTCAAGACAAATTGCAAATCTGGTTCAGCTTCTCTCTTTTCTCTCCCTCTCTAATTCCCCATGAGCTCAGTTGCAGGGTAACCAGGTTGAGTAGGTCTGCTGTTGGCAAGCAAACACTGGCTGCACCTGGGCAATGTAGTAATTACTGAAGTTGCCGTCTGCTACATAAGGGGCAGGCTGGTAGTAGCAGGTGACGTTTGCAACATTTGGTATGACATTCTGCTCAGCCAAAACACGCACAGCCAGCATGGCGATGAGCCCTAAAGTCTGCCGCCTCTCATGCCCCATCAGGCACACTGTGCTTTCGTTCACCACCCCGTGCAGAGTCATCAGATAGTCGTACTTGCGGTCCTCCAGTCCCACAAAGTGGTTCTGGAGGTAGGACTCCAACTTCCGCTGCTGCTCGTTGATGTCTGAGAAGTCAATAAAGAAGCGTGAGCACATGTAGCGCTGCAGAGACTTCATCTCCGTCTCAGAGGCAGCTCGGAAGCCTCTGACCAGTAGGTGGCAGTACTTCAGCAGGCCGCCTCCCCGGATCTCCTCAGGGTTCCTTGTGCAGATCACCTTGTTGCGCAGGTGCTCCAGTGCCACATTGAAGTCCCCGTACACGCTCTCGCCGATGATGGTGGGGTGGAAAGTTTTGGCCATAGGATTCTCTGAACATTCGTAAAAGAGCAGGAGAGAGTCCAGTTTGATCTGGAACGAGTCTACGCTGAACTCAAATTGCCGCCGCAAGGAGTCCACAAACTTGAGCTCAACGTTCTTGCCTCTGTTGTTGGACAGGGAGATGAGGCTCCAGCGGTCCGAGTCGTTGCACACTTTCACCATCTTCTGAACGTAAGCTTCCTATGAAGCAAAGCCAAGAAACACATTCTGAGTGACTGCTTATGCATTGCCATTAATTCCTCAGAAAAATTTCAATTTTTAATTACAGATTAACTTTTGGCCACAAGACATTCATCACAAGACATTTATTATGCATGGGTGGTTATAGTGACACCATGCTGCACTTTTATAGACCTTACAACTGGTGTCATTCCTAAAGGCAGCACCGCTGCCTGCCCTTTCTGCGTAATGTCTAAGAAGCTGAGAAAGCAAGATCGGCTTTAAATTGGTTTAACCCAATCCTCTTAGCAAACGAAAACCTAGGTTTTACTATTAGTAAACTTGGCTAATTGTACTTTGGAGCTTTTAAATGTGCAGTGCCCTTTGAGGCTGCGTACACTTTGGTGGAAATTATCTGAAGCACTATTACAAATGTAAAAAAAAAACAAACAGTGATGTCCAAAAACTGGAAGACATAAGCAGTTAATAACAGAAAGATGAAAAACAGAATAGCAGTAACAATAATACTATGTTGGAGGTCTTATTAACAATATCTAAACTATAACCAACGTTACTAATATGACTACTGATTACAAAAAAAATAACACTAATAATAATAATAATAATAAGAAGAAGAAGATTAAGAAGAAGAAGAAGAAGAAGAAGAAGAAGAAGAAGAAGAAAAGGAACATGAAGAAGAGTGCCTTTACGATATAAGCTACAAATACTAATAAGTATGGTGATAATAAAAAAAAATAAGAAGAAGAAGACGACAACAAAGAAGGGCCTTCCTTTTTATACTACTACTACTACTACTACTACTACTACTACTACTACTAATAATAATAATAATAATACCTTTAATGTCAAGGGTGTGATTTTCTCCTTGTTCACTCCCTCTGGCAGAAAGTCCAGGAGACAGTCGAGCACGATGTCCTTGACTATCTGAAACTCGGTCTCACCCTTGAGCTCTGCACAGAAGATGAGGTCCAGGTCCTTGTAGCCCAGGCCGCTGTGCTCGTGCAGGACATGGCTGGCCGCGGAGCCGTTCAGCCGGACGTCCCGCACGCGCAGCTCGCGCTCCTCCATGCGCCTCCGCACTGCCTTCACGATCTGTCGGGGTTTCATCTGCAGCGTGGGGAAGTTGCCCCGGCCGTGGATGGGTATGCTCTCGGTCATCAGGCTATCCAGTCTCTGCACTTGCTCCCAGCTGAGCACGCTGAAGTTGCTGCCCTGCACGGCCCCGGGGGCAGAGCTGTCCTCTTCGGCCATCGTGCGCTCGGGAGCAGGAGAGGAGAAGTCTGGGGGGCAAAGCGGTGGTCTCTAGTGTCTGAGCGGAGGTAAGAACGAACCCGAGTTCAGCCTCATCGGAGTAAAAGCTCTTGGCTCCTGCCGATGGTCCTTAAGCTTATTCTGGACGCTGGGGGACCTGCATGTCTGAGAACCGAGTGGAGACTCTGGGGACCTGTATCGATCCCTCTCCGTGGTAGGCGGTAATAATCTGAAGTTGCTCCCTCTTTCCTTCTGTTTTTTGCTAAATGTTCCCAGGGTTGTCAGTGCACGGCTCGTTTCCACGATGAAGCTTCTGTTTCTGCTTCTCGCACGGTTTCTATACGACTGTCTGAGTTTTTTCTCCATCCGTATTGGGGAAAATCCGCGCCTCCTTTGAGCTGATTGGCTAATAGTGACTCGCCTCCAACGCTGGGATTGGACAGTGTTTCACCCTTGCAAGCACTTTGTCCAATCCTAGCGCTGGTAGGGCGGGGCTTGTCGGAATACAGGTGGGAAAAGACCGTAAAGCCAAGCTAGACTTTTCTGCAAAGTTCAGCCCGTGGCTCCGTCGCTTCAGGGCACACCTATCGCTCTGCACCTCGCACAAGCTACTATCTGGCTTCCATAATCTACACGACTTTCTTTTTCTTTAGTTAGTTTTCGAAGCACCCTTGTTTTGAACCCATACTTGTTCTCCAGACTCTTAATATGGAACATTAGGCGTTAATGAAGTTCAGCATGTGTTTACCTCCTCCATCACAAAGTCTGCTTTGTCCTGCAGATTCATCAGCAGGTTAAAGTGGCTCATGAGTGTGAGGAGGACACACGACACAGATCATCTCTGTATCACACCGAATCCTGCAGGTTCAGCACCACATGGGCCAGATGAAGTAAAATAAGTGCATGCACAGAAAATGGCTATGTTCTGAATACAAGGGGCAATGGATCATGATTAACGGTCATAAGACAAAAAACTGCTTCACACACACTGGCCATTTAACCACGTTGTTTTCGTAATTACTGTAGTGAGTAAGACGTATTGCTATTACAAGCTCAGATAAACCAGAGAAACGCATATATAACGAACATTTTTTAAACAAAACAATGAGATGGTGCATGGATTTTAGATCTGATGTCTTTGTACTGCCCCCTACAGATGGTGGTGTTCAATACAGTTATAATGTAGATAGATTACCGTTAACTAGGACAGGGTCATTTATTTAATTAACGAACAAACAAAATCTAACAATAAAATATAGCAGACTCTCATTGGAAAGGCCATTTCTTGCCAGTGCTAAATCTAGAATTACATATCTGCATATGTGTGATAAAAGGCCAATAGAAATGTTTAAGTAGTATTAAATTTCAGTCTGTCCAGGTCATGTCCAAGCTTCACAATGGCTGAGTAATTACCAGATCATTCACTGTTGCCACAGAACATTCAGCACATTATTGAGTCTTAGAGGTTTCAAGAATGTGTTTAGTGAGACGATGGACATTTTAGACTCTCTGTACACTAAAAATACACACAGCCTTTCATCTTAGGGCAGCTGACCGCACATCGTTGATCAGTGCACTCCTAGACATATACGTCAGAAACTGATGGTAGAACATAAGCTGCAGCCCAGGTGCTCCTGAAGCTGAGGAGTCAGAGATTGGGTGCAGTGTCAGGGTGGGGCATCTGTCAGGATCCATCAAGGCACAAGGTCTGCGTCACTGCCGTCTCCCAGCCCTTTAAATCCAGCTTATCCCATTTACTCTAACACATTCTTAGCCTAGAGAGAAGGACCTGTGCCCCTAGGCCTACCTTATGTGATAAACCTAGCCTACGTGTATGTAAAACTCCAATTCACATAAATCTTTTAAACTGCTCCTAAACTTAAACATTATGACAAACATCATCCTGCTCTCTCCAATGAAATTTCTTCTTTTACTTTTAGCATTGGCAGTTTTGTTTGTCATGTTTAACACTATTAATACTACTGAAAATACCAAGAGTGGAAAAATACAGAAAACATAGCAATAGTAATAGCATAATTATTGAGTCTTACTCTATTAAAAGTGGATAGACGTAAAATTTGCATAACATTTACATTTTAAAATATGTAAAGTATATAAAGTTTAAATATAAAAGTCAAACTATAACAGATGGAGACAAAATCTGATTTAAAATAAAATACACATATACTAACATGCACATGGAGTCATAAACCCTGCATTGCAGTTTCATTTAGTACTAAAATGAATTTGATGATTTTTACAAGTAATAGACATTGTGGGACCTAAACACAATGGAAATGATGATGTATCCAGTGTCAGTAATTTAGTTGAAGTAGGTTACCAATTCCAAAATAATACTAATGTTATACAATTACTTTAACAGTCCTGAAATATATGTCTTTGTAAACATGGACTGTGCCTTTCAATAATGACAAACATACCGATGAACAAGTCCTGGCCAGGTCAAAAATCTAATGTCTGGAGACAGCAACTTTTGCCCTCTGTCAATAAAAAAAGTTATTTTGTGGTCCCCGAGAGCACATCTCTGAACCTCCTGACCAAGACTGATCTGGACACACAGGAATATAAACCAAGTGCAGCAGGTGGGCTCTGCCAATGAACTGACAAAACTGGGATTTTTTTTATGGGCGCAAAATCTTAAACTGCTGTGTCATATCCAAGCTGTCAAAAGGAATTTATGTGCATTTATGAGCTCTCTTCAGTCTCCAGTATTTTTATTTTAGTGGACAGAAATAAGTGCTGATCAGTCAGTGAAAGAGGGCAATAATTCATGTTATACTTTGGACTCTAACTGGAAAATAATTACCAATTTAATCTTGTTAATATAATGTTATGGCAAAGTTATCACACAGTGGCTATCAGAGGTCAGAAAAGCTTTCAGTGAAGAGCCAATAAGGAGCATATTTGACAGTCTTGTGGCCACATAACTGCTCATCACATGTGCATGTTTGGCTCAGTTGCTATTGAAAAAAGGCAGTCCTCTGGCTATTGCACTGTTAGATCTAACCACGCTGTGCATTAATTCACTAGTTTTGAAAATACATGTTCATGACCCTTTTCAGTAGTTCATCTTGCAAATACACTATCTTTTAAAAATACTTGTCAGCTCCACTTAATGGTGTCTTGTCTTGTTTAGTTGTGTTTTCTATCTCTTTGTCCTGTCTGCACTTGTGGTCTTGTGTTGCACCATGGTCCTGGAGGAACATTGTTTCATTTTTACTATGTACTGTGTATGTACAGTATGGTACAAATGAATAAAAACCTACTTGACTTGAATTATTGCAGAAAAAAAATCCAGTGTGTAGAATGTTTTAACTTAAAATAGAATGTAACCTTGTTTGCCTAATTGAAAGTTAAACAGTACATTGACAGAAGGTTGTTATTTACTATGAGAAGTCCAATTAAACCAAGTTAGCTACACAAACATGCACATATTATTCCTAAAGCATTACACAGAGACTTGAAGTGTCAGTATGAAAATAAAGCTGAATTCCATTTTTCCTTTCTCTCCCTCTGTATTGTCCCTCATTTGTCATCAATTGAAATACCAGGTGGGCGGTTTGAGTGGGCCCTGCTGGACCGCTCGTTGCAGTGCTAAAGTGCAGTTAGTTTTGGGAGAACATCAGATCAGTCCTCGCTCCAGAATGGGATTTCCATCCTTTCTCAGTTCATTTGGTCCGAGTCTAGGGACAACCTGATGCGGAATCTCTCGGCTTTTGAGGAACTTTAGGGTGGGATTAAAGAGGGTGGGCCAGGAAGATGGAAAAATGAAGCCATCATTGTGCCTTCAGTTCCACACATAAAAATGCTTTGGTGGAGCAGTGACAATAGCAGGTTTATGATGCTGGTGCTGCACGTGTCCCTGTCTCTGACTGATTGATGGACTGAGGAACCCATAAGCCTCTATGAGGTTTGACCTCTTTGATTACAGGCATTTTGCAATTTAGCTTCCTGTTTTAAAGGTGCAACCTGACAGCACTGCTGCTAAAGAGCTTTAACTAGTGATGTGCAGAGCAGACGTGCTTTCCATCAGCTGTAACAGACTTCCACCTCTCTAATGCCTCAGAGACCTATGACTAAACCCCCAGCCAACTGTTACAGCCCATTCAAGGAAATGCTAAGCTAAGGGGTTCATATTTTTAACAAATAAAAAAACATTTTCCATACATTGAGGCTATTGGCCGTGAGTTAACTTTCTTGTATACTGCTGCCCAATCCTGCCTAGCAACTCATGTGTTTAAATCTCTATCTGAGACAGTGTATGACTCTCTACTCTGCCTCCACTCTGGCTGTGGGCCAGACCGTGCTCAGCGGCACATGCCCGCAGCGTTTACTATGCCAAAGGTGTGGAGGATCACTGACGTCACACAACTCAGCAAGCATGTTAGCAGTTACGCTCCAACTTGTGGCCCTAATCATTCAAAGCAGGCGGCTAATGAAGAGCACTCATGTAATCCATGCTAAATGGCTCCAGGACAGCCAAATGAGATCAGGAGGGCTGGCTTGGTTGGGTTCTTAGAAGAGATGGTCACAAGTCATTTTTACAAGTCAAGTCTCGAGTCTTTGTGCTCGAGTCAAAGTTAAGTCTCACGTCTTTGAGTGGCAATGTTTACAAACGGCAAAAATGTGGGATGTTTGAGCTGTAAATGCTGAGCTGTAAATGTTTAGAAGATATGCTAATTGGCCACGCCCCATGATTACAATTGGCTGTTACTTCCCTTACGAAAATTAACCATGGTTTACTGTGATTAAATAACCATGGTTTTCATGGTTTTTGGGTAACTATGAAGTGGTATATGTATATGTAAACTATGGTAGAACC
>JBBPDB010000007.1:16564836-16582815 GCA_037974465.1 Brachypetersius altus | reverse complement strand
TCAAATATCTCGGTGTCCACATCTCCTCAGACCTGACATGGACTGCTCACATTCAGGTCCAGTCCAAAAAGGCTAAGACAACTGAGGAAGTTCGGGGTCTCTCCAGCGATCCTCAGGACTATCTTTTTGGGTGCTGTGGAGAGCCTGGTATGGGAATAGCTGTATTCAGGACTGAAAAGCTCTTCAGAGAGTGATCCGAGCAGCAGGACGCTGCTGCAGGTCTGTTTTCCCTTCCCTATAGGGCATTTACAACAGGAGATGTTGGACCAGATCAGTTCGGAAATTAAAGGACTCGTCCCACCCCAGTAAAGGACTGTTTCAACCATCAGGGCAAAAACAGAGAGACTCAAGAAGAGCTTCTATCCTCAGGCCATTCGAGTCCTAAATCAGAACATGCCCCCATGGACTGAAACAGGACCTCATACCATATTCACTGTCATATTTCATATTTCACATTTCATATATTTATTTATTATTACATCACATGCTGCTACACTACACTCTTTACATTACTCTGGTCACTTTCACTCTGATTTATATTGCTGTGCTATTATGGCACAATGTACTTTAACATTCCATTTGCACAATGTACATACTGCTGCCACATTTATATGAACACATGAAAACAAAACTATTTTTGGTGCTCCTTGTTTAAGTCTAAGTTTAAGTCACTTACTTTAGATGTGTGTTAGAAAATCTCAGATTTGTATTTTTTAAATTTAAAATTTTACTTACATTTATACTTATATTTATAAGGTTTGAACAGTCAGTAAGGAGCGGTTCAGGGTGCATTTCACTGTGTGTTGTACTTGTATGACTACGCGTGTGACAAATAAAAAATCTTGAATTGAATCTTGAATGACTAGCTCGTTCAGAGTGAGGTATTTATTGTAGATTGTTTATCGCGATTTTCTTGTCATACATTTCCGCGCAGCTAAGCGCATTGAACCCTCCTGAGGCGCAGCTTCACCTGGAGCTCTATGGCTGCACAGAGGAGCTTTTTTCACTGCAGAAAACCTGGACGATGATTGGATAAATGCACCAAAATTGTCACCTACAGGGAAGCTCAGCTTCCTAGCCCCCTGTTCCCTAGTACTCCAGAGTCTATACTGTAACTTTTGATTACATTTGGGTGTCCTTAAGTTACTCTAAAAAGCTGTGAAGTAAGTTGCTTTACGTATGAGATGGCATGGGAATTTCAGAAATACTAGATTAAATTTCAACAGAAAACATAACAACAGGATTCTTTCATGTGACTGAAAGCCCCCAAATGTAGATTTGATGGGTTGCTAGATTGCTGTACATGAGTTCCTTGGATATGTTCATTACCTGGGAGATGTCCTGGTTCCAGGGCAGTATAGAAGATTATTTCTCATCGGCAGAGCAGAAAGTTGGTAAAGCAGGAAAAGAGAAGACAGAAAGAGACAGAGGCAAAGAGGGACAGAACACACACAAAAACGTAACCCATGAAAGAGAACCCAGTCAGAGCAGGTGAAGGAGATTTTGATAAAGAGAGATTGATAAAATGTTTATAATAGGGCAGGATGTTGGAAAGCACCTCTTACATAAAGAATGCTAATCTCTCTGGTTTCCTCTGACCTCCATTTGACCCTGCTCTCTGCATCTGCCCCTGCAAAACACATTAAGTATGGCCTTTCTTGTTCTCTTGGAGCCTGAGAAAGATCAACTGCGTCAATCAGACTCAAACAGTTGAAGTCTGCAAGATTCCATTTAACAGTGTTGATCTAACTATTTGACATTTCCAACCATGCTTATCTGAGGGAGGTTTCAGAAGCCTCTGCTGTTCGAGAAGCCTTTTCCCAGCTTTTATTTCTTTCAAGCTGAACATCCACCTATGCAAAATCCAGACATTAATGGTGCACTAAAATACTAAATGTATGCAGTGATCAACAGTGCAGCACTGCATGTCTCAGTCTCATTGTTTCAACACTCATACAATATCTTTTGATGTGCAATTGTCTTCCAAATGGGTGCTGAATCATTTCATTATGTGCAATATCTTAAATACTACTGATTTCCACCATGTGCTGTAACATACTCCTAACTACCATCTGTATTAGAATTCACTTAATTTAACTTAAGGCTATAGTTTCTGGATCCCATATAGCATAGTGTGTTTCAGATTTTTCTATAGATTTTTATTAATTAATTTAGACTTCTCTGCCTCTGTGTGCCTCTGTGTGCCTTTGCAATCATAAACAGTTTTCTTAGGAAACAATAAAGTTTTTGTTTTCATACCTATAATACCCAGAATGCATTACACCAATTCCAGTAGAAGTCTTTGTGGTCTCTGTCAGTGCCCAATCCATGCTGTCTGCCCACGAACTGCAGACATTGCATTTTCGGACCCGAACATAACACACTGTTTATAGCGAAACTTTACAACAATATATATTATTTTTGACATCATTTGAAGTGTCATGTATATATACCGTATACATAATATGTATTTATATAAATTGTGGCTATGCAACATATGTATGTATATAGCATCACTGTATTTAAACATTTAATATATATAATGCTTTTTATGGGGATTACATTCCAAGGGCACCCGCATATAGTCCCTTACGAAAATTAACCATGGTTTACTATGATTAAATAACCATGGTTTTCATGTTTTTTTGGGTAACTATGAAAGGGTATATGTATATGAAAACTATGGTAGAACCACAGCTACCATGAAATGCTATGAATAAACCATAGTAAAACTATGGGTAGTACCAAAGTACCATGGGGTACCATAGTAAAACTATGGTTACTGCATAAAAACCATAGGAAACCATAGTGAATTTTCGTAAGGGTTAGCAGGGGGCTGTACTGTGGGCTGTTATATGCCCTCCCCAACATGGAGGATTTGCATTAAATGATCTTAAATCTAAATGTTAAATATGAAAAATATATCTCACACTCTAAATGTGAAATTTCACAGTTAGATGGGGCTCGGTGACACCTTTCCAATGACTCCTCGAAAACCGTTATTAGCTAAAAACCATTCACCTCGGAAAAAAGTAATAGGACACCGGGGCAAGGTGAGCGGTTTTCGGGGGTTATGGCAAACGAGGGCGTCATTGGAAAGAGTGCGAGATATAAATAAATAATTCCATGAAATTAACATTGTTTATGAATTATAACTCACGAGTCACAACACCCAAGTCAGAGTCAAGTCTCAAGTCACTGAGGGCAAGTCTAGACAAGTCACAAGTCTTAGCTATAGATAGAGAGAGACTAAGTAGACTCAGTAGCTGGACTGGACATTTCAAGACTCGTTTCTCACTTTGATATAACTTAAATGCAAAAGATTATGTCAGAGGTACAAACTCCTTCCCAAACAGATGCTCTGAACGAACGGTGAGCCTCATGTCCTACTCAGGGTTTGGGATGCTGCTTTCAAGTGTGGTAACACAGTGCAGTCAGGGCCAACCTCAAACAGGACACCAGGAGAGCAAACTGCATCCAAACTGCACCTGTAGGAGCACTTCTCTTACTCTTGTCACCTGGTGCATGTGGCAAGGTATTAAGGCTCTCACTGACTACAAACCATCGAACCCCCTCCCACATTCAGCAATACCTGGATGCGTTTGTTAGGAGGGTCCTGACAAACGCAGCCTTTTCTGACCCCTTAAAGAGATTAGCCTTGCACACTCTTTACCTCTGTGGTTTTCTCCACCTTTAGCCTGCAGGTCATGACATTATACCAGGCTAAGTCTTTGGCCCAGGTGGCTGTTCAGACATGCAGACAGGCAATTTTGGGCCAGTGCCGAAGACCACCGCAGAAGCCAGTCTAAATGACTACCTCCCCATTGGTCTCACACAAATCTTCACCATGTACTCCTTCTCCACACTCTTGCTTACTGGCCAGCAGACGATGCCATCTTCACCACTCTAGACTCTGCACTGAACCACCTGGACAAAACCAACACTTATTTCAGCACAGTCATCTGGCCTCCAAACTGCACACTGAGTCTCATCAATACACATATAGGCTCAAATCTGTATTTACTGTTCCAAACATATTTCAACCCTTCAATGTATTAAACAAAATATATATACTTCAGTGTCACAACTATTGTCTTTAGCATAGCCCAGTCTTCTAGTTCTGCTAATTCTTACCTTGCCATTCAGTATTTTTAAAATTCTATTATTTATATTCTGTGTAAACTTTCACAGAATTTAAATATATTTTCTGTATCTATTTTGATTGCACATAATTTCTTGTCTGTACTTTGGTTAGATACAACTACATTAGTTATTGAATTTAATCTAATCTTCCTGTTCTAGCATTGTGAAATGTGATGCATAAGAGTGTTTTGGTGCTGTGACCTGTTGCTTATGCATTATTACCCCCTTTTTTGATTTTGTGCATTTGCAAGATTATGGTGTAAACAGTGGAAATTAGGATCTTATGGCACCAGTGGAAAAATGCATGGGATCTCATATCAAAAATACAGTCATATAAAATGTTATGCCATCTTCTTGTTTACTGGCTTTTGATCTGTCTTGCCCTGGGGGCATTGTTTGCAATTTTAATATGGATTGAGTGAGGTGAAGAGGTGGAGCTCATGTCACATACCCCGGGACTGAGACCAGGGCTCCTCTGTTGATGATGGAGAGCTTGGTTTTATCAAGCTAGAAGCCAGGGTAGGAAATGCAGGGTCTCAAGGTAAAAATGCAGATTTACAGAATCCAGGTCCAAGGCACCGGTGTGCAAGCCAAGGGAGACAGAGGCAAAGAACAACTGCCTAAAGCTGGAGTAAGAAACCTCGGGAGGAACCAAGACGCAAAAGGGGACCCGTCCTCTTCTGGCCGACCCAGATTGAGAAAGAGAGTCTACTTTATCTAATCCTAGCAAACTGCAATTTTAAGCTAACATGGTATGGTGACATGGTATCACTATGCGAACAAAAACAAGAATGTCCAAAATGGTTTACAAGTGAAGGCTATTCATTTATGACTTGTAAGTAAGTTCATGTATAATACATCTTCATTTTCCAGCATTTCTGCTGGTCTTTTTCTCATTAAAGTTTAATGCAGTGTAAAGGGTGGCCATTGTGGATCTATCTTTGGACAGTGACATATTCTTTGCAGACATTTTCTTACATAACAAACATAACAAATATGAAAGTACTGGTCAAAGATCAAAACAACTCAGAGAGAGCAGATAGAGCAATGACTGCAGGGTCTGGGCCTGGCTCTGGCCTACCATCTAAGCAGGTAGAGAATGGAAAAGGAATTCTTCAGGATGGATAAACTGTCCCTTTTTTTCCTTCTTTGTCACAAATACACAGCTCCTAAGGTATCTTATGAGGTTGGAGGGCAGCCGGATGGCTTCTCCATGTGTCAGGAGGGAACACTGACAGTCAATTTCCAGCAGTGAAAGAATGTTTTCCTCTCCGAGTCTCCTGATCAATGAAACTATACTCAAGGCAAAGCATACCATAGTCATACCTCTCACCGGAGGCTGTAAAAAATATATGAGTTAACCCAAAACATCAGGCTGAACAAGAGGCAGGGTACCCATAACCACTGTTGTGAAAAATTTGCCACCACTGACAAACTTCCCTAATTTGTGTTACTCTTCTTTGGGCAACTTCCCATGACACAACATCTTCAACTGTTCGTTGATAAAGCCTGTATCTTGTGCCAAATTTGTATCTTTCAATCAAATGTAAACAAATTCCAGTGTAATTTTCAGTATTCAGCAGTGGGGGTCAAACAGCATCATATTAATCATTCAAGATCATACATACACAATTTCCTCTGCACTTCTTTTTGGTTTATATTGACTTGGGTCATACATGTAAGTATGTACATAAGGTCAAGTCTCAAAAATGCAAGTGCAAACTCACCCAAAATGCATTTCAAATAGACAAAAACACAATTGCTCAGACCGCTCCAGGATATAGTATGAGACACATTTGAAAACCAGAACCCCTGCCAGTGCTGTGATGGTGCATCTCTTCTGTTTAATTTGAATTCCATTTATGTTTGAATGAGCCGGTTAGCCCCAAAAGACTCACTAAATATTAAACTTTCTCACTATAATAAACTGCATTTTAAAGCAGTTCATGATGGAAACAGAAGTATGATTATTCTTAATAACGCTCTTCTTGTGAACATTGACTTTTTCTTTAGTATAGAGCAGAAACATTATAAGCACAACATTTTACTACTACGTGTGAACGGTATGGTATGGTAAGTGTATGGTTAAAATCTTTTCAGGATACAATGCACATACTAGTCAAATGAAGTTTCCAGGTGTAAACAGGATCTTTGATACAAGGTGGTATTTTTGAGAGAAAGAGACAGGACTGCATGGTTAGGAGAAATTTAATTAAACAGGAGTTTAAACACAAGAGTATCAGTAGCTGAGCTGATTGAGGGACTAAGCATGTTTCTAAGGGTAGAGCTGAGGGACAAACATGAATTGAAATCGCAGGTCACTGTGAAACAACAAATAGTTGCCTGCAAGTTTGTTTTGAGCTTGTAGTTTAAGCAAAAAAAAAAATAAAAAAAAAAAATACAAACCTAAAATAAGCGGTTTACAAAATCGCCTGTACTTTGGAAGCTCCAGGTTTACACACATGAATCACAACACAAAGGTGACACACATTTGACCCTAATTGAACATAATTGGGTAGCATTTGTGAGTCCTTAAGTAAAGTCTATCTGGACAAAAAGCACCCTGTGCAAATGTGAGGGCCATCATTTGTTGGAAAATCACTGCAAAAACAAAAACAAAAATGCATTTGTGTGAGAAACAAAATCAATGAAAAGCACAGGGCAGGAAATGTATTGATGAGTTTGAATAATCCCTGTTGTTAAGCGTTGTTGGATCCGTAATAAGAAAGTGGAAGGTTTATCCTTTACTAGAACAGGTTGTTCCTCAAAATTAAAAACTGAAGCAAGACGTCAGTTGGTGAGAGATGCTAAATATCTCTATACTAAATATCCAATAATCGCTCTCAAAAGTCTGCAATCATTTTTGGCTGAAGCGAGTGAAGGTTTTTAGATGCACAATTTCAAGAGCTCTCCATGATACAGGCCTCTATGGGAATGTTGCAAGAAACAGGCCATTCCTTAAGAAAGTCCACATATGGTATTTACTACAGAGCATGAGGAAAAACCTACTTGTGATATGGGAGAATGTTTTACGATCAGATGTGACCAAAATAGAACCATTTGCCAGACTTCAAAGAGCTATGTGTGGTGTAAAACTGACACGTCTGAAGAAACACCATACCTAAGGTGAAATATAGTTGTGGCAGAATCCTACTATTAATATGCTTTTTATCTGCGCTGGGAATCTGCTATAAACCTAGAACCCAGGAGAAGATTAATCTCTCAACATGATAATGACCCTAGGCATAAGGCCAAAGCGATACTGGAATGGTGCAAAAACAGAATAGCGAATGTTTTTGAATGGCCAAGTCGAAGCTCTAATTTTAACCCTATTGAGGATCTGCCAGACTATTTCATAACTGCTGACACTGTCCTAGCAACCTAAATGATTTCTCTAAATTCTACAGTCAAATCGCCCATAAAAAAAGTAGTGACTAGTACATACTTCACAAAAATTTCAGCTGTTATGGCAGCAAAAGAGTATTACGTATAGAAGTTTACATTTAAAACCTATATTTTGATTGTTCTTTTTTGGTTTGATATCTGCAGACAATGTTTCATTTTGACTTTGAACACGTATTGTTATAGAATTAAAATACTGAATGGAAAATGAAGTGTACTAATCTCCAGACAATAGTGATGACTTTCAAGGGGGTTGAATACTTTTGCAAGCCACTCCACAGACTGTTTTCTTGCACAGAAAGAAACAGTGGTTCTACTGGAACAAATAATTATGAATAATAATATAAAAATAATGCTTCAACAGTGCTGGACAGAACAGAGCAGGGGTGCACAAATCAGGTGCTGGAGAGCCTTTGTCCAGATGAACTCACCTGTTTATTGCCAGGTTAACTGAGTGTATTTGAGGAATTACTAAAATGTGCTGAACACTGGCCCCCCAGAACTGAATTGTGCACCTCTGGAACAGAACGTTCCAGCTCTTTTCTATGGTCAATTAGTATCAAACTACTTAGTCATTATCACACTCCTCACAAAAAGGTCCACATGGCACTTGGTGTCCATTTAAGAATGATTCAAATGTGTGCTGGGTTGTTTAAGGACAGCTGTTATTCTTCTTTATGGGACGCAACTCTCCTAATAAAGAAATACACTTTGCCATGCATGGATCTCAAGATGTCTCTGCGTCCCCTTAATGTTTTCGTCAGTCCCGCAGAACATCTGCTCTCAGACTAATTGAGTCAAATAGGTAATTGCTATTCTCTTCACAGGACCCATGTCAGATGACTAAATGGCACCATGTCAGTAATTACCACTTATAAAGGCCCTTAATCACGATGCACTTTTTTATGGAGGGGTTATCCAGTCTGCTCTAGCAACGGCACCTTTTTAACACCGTAATGGAACTTCAGCATGCAAAGGGAGGAATCTGTTAGAGAGGAGTCGTCAAGCTTATCTAATCACAAGCATCAAATTCATCAGGAGCAGATCAAAATGAGCACATAAATGAAAATGTTACAGGAATATGGCTGACATCACTCAAAATAATTGTTAGGGTCTCATCTCACTCCTAATTGTGAACGATAACAAGCCACTTTGAACCTTTCAAACAAAAAAAATACAGCTGAAGTGTTTACAATAGAAAAGCATGTAGCAATAATACAGATAAGCTCCATGAAAAACGGACAGTATAATTACAATAATGCATGTCCTTTGCTGTCCTATAAAGTGTGACAAGTTTGAAATTGAAATCATAGTGCCCTCATTGACCTTCATAACTTAGGTCATAATCTAAATATGGTCACTCTAAACAGAAGGAAAAATTATGTTACGAAAGCAAGTAAAAAATCAAGAAAAAAGCAAGTAACTAAGTATGAAACTGTGGGCTTAAATCAGCCATGACACACCACTTCACTCATATCCACTTCTATTCTCTGTGGCAATATCATGTTTAGGGTTCAGTTGCCTTGTGTGAGCCACTCACTTCCCATGATTGCTAAAATAAAGAATTGCTCCAAGAGATTTTAGGGTTGTTCAGACCATGCCTTCAACATGACAAATATAAAAAGAGACTGTGTGAATGCTGGAGGGAGAGAACTCTGGATGAAGTTCTCAGCAGCTTCTGTTATCCCGCATGAAGGTTTGGACCCACCCTTTTGAGGAGCAGAGACAGAACTGAGAGAAGGCTGAGAAAAATGGAGAAGGGTGGGGGTGGGATGTGAAAACTTTCATCATGGGGAATGCAAGACAGAGATGAAAATACAAGACGTTAGATTGAAAGGAGGTTCTCCTCTTAAACTTGAGAAGTATCCTAACTCCATTTTTTGCCTTTTTGGATTTAAATTAAAATTTTAATTTAAAAGGCTATTTTTAGCAGAGCACAATTGTACAGAAACTTCGCCAAACAACCGTCCAGTTACTATAACCATCCAGTTGAAATTTTACTGTGCTCTTTTAGGTCACATTTCAAGTCAATGTGATTAAATTCCTCAACCATGGACCAGTTTGTGTTTCATTCAAACAAAGACACTATACAGTGGAACAAAGAATTGATGCACATGAGTTCTTTATTGCATGCCACTGCCAGGATCCTCTCTCAGCAACAAACATAAACGCATTCTCCTTTCCTGTAGCACCCAACTAGTACTTTAGGGTCAGAGAATAAAAAATGACCTGCCTACAGAGCCAGCTGATGAGAGTATGTGCAGCTTAGAGAAAGAAATGAAATGAACATAACAGAAATGACAGAAGGCATACACTATTTAAATCCTCACACTATATTTCCAGCATAGGCCCAAAACTGTCTATGCAGAGTCACATTTCCTTCTACACTGTCTATAGCAGATACACTTCTTGAGCACCCCAGACACTTCTTAACTTGAGAACACCGGACAGTTCTTAACCGCAACCATGATGCGGTCAAATTCAGGCTTTTTCACATAAAGAACAAATCTTTGGCAAATACTCTCGTCTGTACATGAGGACAATATGCCCCCTCTCCCTCTTCTGAACTGTGGCAGGTCCAAAATTCTTGCCTATGACTGGCAATAAACTAAAGTAATTTACTGCAACCTCTTAAAGGATACATTCAGCAAAAGAAATAAAAAAGCAGCATTGGAATGCCCAACACAAGAGCATAAAGCCAACACATCCATCAATCTAGTTAAGGGACAGTTTCAGGGAGAGGTTAACACTGACATACTGGAGTGCTCAAGGGACATGAAGCGTATGCGTCATGGATATGTTGCAGTTATTCTAGTATGAATGTATGTTCCAAGTAGGTGTGGCAATAGGGCCTTGGGGTGACCTCTCCACCACTATGAACTCATCTGGGTTGTTCAATGCTCTGTAGTGAACCAGCAAGTCCTGAATTGCCCGCTCTTCAATCTACAACAGAAGCCGCAATTAAAATCAGATTGTACTTATAGGTGGACAATCCGTGTCAGTGATGTCTGGATCTGCTGTTTTAATAATTAAACCAAGATAAGGACACTATACTGTGATTACATGATTAACTGACACTGGACAGAGGTCTGCTCAAGCCACCACTTACCTGTATCAAAGCCAGAGGCTTCTCTCGACTACGAATTAGTGCAGCTTCCTGTTGTTTCTCCTCCTCCACGATGGATGCAAATGTCACTGCAGTAGCAGATGGTGGGCTGCCCACAGGCCCAAGTAGCCATGGCCTTATCAAAAAAAAAGTAAGGAGATTGCAGTGATTTTCATATAAAACAAATATTGGGTAATTTTATATTAACAGAAGTGAGAAGTTGGGTTTAATTTTTTATGACAAGAAGGTTGCAAGTGTGTGCGAGTCTGTTAGTAAGCCAGGTAAGCATTATAGTGAGAATTTACAAACAAGGCAACAGTTATTTCATGACAGCAGGACCATGTACCCAGTGCAACACAAACAATATTTCAGATTTAGAATGATCTAGTCAAAGCACGCAAGCCTTCAGCTGGACGTTAAAGAGCAATCCTTTCCTAAGGGAACATGAGCAGTGATCTATAACCAACTGTGTCCTCTCTTTGGCCTCCTCCCACTCAGGGTGTACTCAAATACACATAGTGCCGAGCAAAGTGAAAGATTGGTTGTGACAAAGTCTGCCCTTATCAATAGAGATTACGATCACAGACAAAACAATGTAGTGAAATACGGGGGAAAGCATTCAGACTTGTGCTGTAGCTTGGCACAGCAGGGAGTGAATAGACTGTCCAGGTCTGTTTTCTGATATCAGATCAGCACTGGCACCAGCTAGGGAAACTTCCCTTAAGGTTTTGAGCAACCCTGCCAAGAGAGGTCACGAAGAATAACATTCATCCACACACACATACACACACACATTCTGCTTCTGAAGAATACAACATATAAACATTCCAAATCAACATCAATTATCAACAAAGGTTTAGATTTTGATAATGAATGGCAGGATCTAAGCCAAACTGCACCTTCTCTAAACTGCAACTTCAGTGTTATTGGTGTGTGCCCTCTCAGCCGTGAGCTCATTAACCAAAACCTCTCAGCTGCAGTAAGACTTAAGTCTGTGTAATGCATGATCTAAGCTCTTAAGTTCAAGACAGTTTCTAAACTAGGTTCTTAAGGAAGTAAATGCAGATGGTCAATCATATGGGTTAAAAATAATAAAGAGCAAGAGAGGCAGAGAACTTTCGGTAGACATAGGTATTACTTATAGTTCTAATCACTACTGCTGATATTTATACCATTGCCTTTAAAATGATGAATACCTGCTTCTTAAACCCAAATGAGTCCTAGTAACGCACGATACACATACAACCACACAGAAATACAACAGTGCCACCTAAAGGACAAAATGGCATGTGAGTGATGGCAGGTGAGGGAGGTTCTAGGCCTAAGAAGTATTTACAGGTTGGTTTACATGAAGCCCAATATTCCAATTAGGAATAATTGATTGCAAAATGATCGTTAATTAACTCATTAAAAATAAAAAAAAGAAAGAAACAGTACCATGTAAATCAACCAGATTGCTTTCTGGTGTCATTCTTTCGGCGGAAGCCCTCTATGTAAACTCAAAATTACATCTTTCATGCTGTTTATTTTTAACGTAAACCCTTAAACAATGGAATTATTGGACTTCTAGACCAAAAAAAGTAAGAAATAAACTAAAAAGTCTAACTAAATAAACAAAAAAAATAAATCAATAAAGAAGTTCCTAACTAAATAAAACCACTGGAAAACTGTGAAAACTGTGTACTACAAAACTAAATTCCATAGGAAAAGTGGATTGGTCCCCAACAATTTTGTTTTGAGACATTATAGATGAAGTAATGGGAGGATCCATCTTGAGCTGATACAGTGAATAACAAATGCATGGTGTGCGCATCACACACAGTTGTTCTGATTAAATTCTTCAGTGCATGTGAACTCCAGACCATATTAGAGCACAAGTAAAAAGTTGACCAGAATTCTTCAATTGGAATTATTTCAAATCAGAGGGACTGTGAACATCTAAACATAACCAGTTTTAACACAGGAGCTGGATGATCATAAAGCAGCACATAAGCCATGTCTGTGTGTACAGAGTTGAATGCAGCAGTGCGTCTCACCCTGCAGGTTTGTCAGCATTGCCGGACTCAGCACACTTAAAGGTCACTTTTCTAGCACAGACAACAGAGCCTCCAAGGCCTGCTGGACTTCCGATGACCATGGGGGCAGTCGCCGATGGTTTACTACGCTGCTGCTCCTCTTCCATCAACAAATCACGGAAAGAGAGTGAGGAAGTAGTGGACTGCAGCGTTGCTGCCCTACGTAAAGGTATGGACAAAATTCTCACTGTAACTGGGCAAAGCAATGCAGAGGGAAGGATAAAACACATAAAATTAATACACACCAAGTCTTTGCAGGCTTTACTGGAACAGCTAAAGGGGGTGATTTAGCAGACACTCCATCCATGCTGCCCTCTCTGGTGGCCATAGCCATCATCTTCCTTTGCTTTTGAGACAATTTAGTAGTGATGGCTGAAGACTTAATGATGCTTCCAGACCTGTTCATCACAAGGACAGGGGAATGGAGTTGGAAATTCTCAGAAGTGTAAAATTAACATTTTAATTGTATGAAAAACAAGAGAAGCTTAACAGAATTAGGAGATAATCTGCAGAACATTCAAGTAAAACTAGGAAGGAAAACACTACTTCCCTGTGTGGCCTATTTATTGTTGAAACTCGCCAAGAGTTTAGCGTAACCAGCACAAAAATACAAGACCAATGTTCAGCTACACTTACGAGCCAGGACTTTTTGGGGTTGCTCCGAGGTTCAGGGAATTGGCCTCCATTTCCATAATGGCTCTGAGGTCTGCGACAGGTGCCGGGCAAGCAGGACTGAACAAAGAACCAGTGTCACCTTGGCTGCATTATAATGCAGAATGTATTAGGGGCATTCTAGGTGCATTTGAATATTGCACCACTAATACACTTCAGGGTAAATTAACATTTTGAATTTGAGCAGACATGGGTAGACAATTATAAATGTACTGTAGTTTGCTGAATTCCAGTTCCGGAATATGGCTTTGAAACTACACCTGGTTTAGGACACACTCTGATGAAGGTTTCCCTACAACTTACTTGGCCTTAACCTTGGGGATGTCTTCTGGGGTTGAACACTTGGTAGGCACGGCTCCATTTCTCAATTTTGGTGTCCTGGGAGAAATTTTCCAGTCAACATATCCTGCCTTCTCCTCCTGAGGCACAAGACAATATTTCAGAACAAAATATTAGTTAACAAAATCTGAGCCACACATGGACAGTGCATGTGTGTGTGGGAACCATGTCAACTAATCACAGACCTGAAAAATGGGTGACTGTAGATCTCGAGGGCTGCCAACCCCCATATAACTGCCCTCAGAATCAGATGTGACCAGCTCATGAAGAGACTCGACTGAGCAAGCTTTTCCTGAGTCGATTAGGTCTAGGAATATTAAAAGATACCAATTTTTATCAAGGCTTAGTGTGATTTGGTTAAGACTGGCAATCTGCAACATTTATGTTTTTACAGTTTATGCAAGAGATATATTGCCTCTAATGACACAAAGACCTAATTTTCTCTCAAAGTTAGCGCTGGCATCGTCTGTGATACATTACTGTACAAAGATTTTGAGCTACCTCTCATTTCTTCATATTTTGCTCCATAGTATTGTTTATGTAGTCTTGAGGAATGTTTTTATTTGTTATGCCACACAGTGTCAAGCATAAAGAGGCATCTAACTTAAGGCCTGAACCAGTGTAGAAATAGGTGCGGATGATTACAGATGATCAGGCCAGCGATCAGTATACTGTTAGTGCTGAACGAGGAGTGTTGGACACTTATCTAGGCAACTTGTATTTTTAGGCATTTTGCAACCTGTCGCAGTAAAACATTTGTTGAAATATATTTCATTTAATACCTTTAATCAATGACCAAGATAAGACAGCTTGACAGACATTAAATTTTTTAACCAACAAGTAAATTTCAAGAAATGAGGGGAGGCTCAAGACTTTACACAGTTCTGTACATGAAACCAACCACATCTTTTTGAAATAGCCCTGGAGCAATGCCACTGGACAGAATAGAGGACAAAAGGTAGTTGCAATTCTGTTAAGTCAGCTAACAGGTTTTCTTTATCATCCTGCTGAGTGGTCACAGGAAAGTGTGGGTTATCCTATATACTTAGAATAACCAAGACAAATTACGCCCACTTGATCTCGTGATGACTGGACAAACACAGGCAGCTGTGTCACTCTGAGGTCCTTTTACTTTTCTTTGTGTTAGACTATTTTTGCTAGCAATATTTGAGATAAGCAGGTGCACCTGAATTAAGTGGACTCTGGATGACATCAGTGGGTGAGCTTTGGATGATATCAGACAGGTTGTAGCCTCCGGAGCTATCCGAGCGTCGCCGCGGTTTTCTCTTTGCTTTCATCTTGGCTTTCTTTAGTAGACTATCACTGAACAAAAAGAAAGCTAAGGTTACAACTCTGTACTCGCTAGTCAGGTCTGAACTGCACGAGAGAAACATGGTTAGCTGTGACTGACATACTTGCTGGACTGCTCCTGTTCAGAACTGTTTTTATAGCTGGTTGTTGAATCCCAACTCACATCTTCATAGGCACTAAGATCAGGGGCATTGAGATATGGGGTGATATGTCGCCTCTGCATCGCTGGGATCTGAACAAACCACAAAAATATTTAAGAACATGAAAGCTGTCCATATTCTCATAAAGCACTAAGCTGTCCATATGCATATAAACTCACCATTTTTCTATATGCTTCAGACAGCTCCAATAACACATCATCACTCAAAATCTCCAGGGCCCTGGGGCAAATATGAGTTTCAGATTATAGGGACTCCATCCAAAATAGCATGAGGCATGTCAAGGTTCACTCAGCAACTCATTTCAACTTCCAGACATCCACACACATTTCCTAGTTTTCCAATACTCTAGACATCATTCAATAAAGGTGAACGGTAAAATAAACGTGTTGCTCACTTGGACTCAAGCAGGCCAGCCATGTTGATACCAATAAACTGCAGGCAGGACAGTTTTAGCTGCTCAGCATTGTATACCACAGAAAACTCCAGAAGCTCCGCAGCATTCTTCAGTGTCACTGCAAACACACAAACACCACAGGATATGCAACAAATGTTTACTTTGTAGGCACATGGTATGCAGACAGTTAAGAGACTCACAGTTTTCAGTTATGGCCACCTCACATATCTCCTTCAGTCGAGGAATGAGCAGCTGATCAGCCACCACCAGCACATTACACACAAACTCCACACTCAGAGATTCTGCAGCGGACACAGAAGCATGTGGTTCATATGAGTGAGATCTTACATATGTGAGTACTTTGAGGGCTAATATATATTTAGTACAGAATAATACCTCTGATAGTGGGAGACTCATCTGTGTAGATATACTCCAGTATGACCTGCAAGACCTTGGCACTAGTGGGCATCTCCAGTGCAGTACAACTGGTGGACTGCAGAGGGCAGAACAGATCCATATAACAATTCTGGAAGCAACTGCAAGCAGTACAGACTGAAAGCACGCTGAATATGCACATGCAAGAAAACAGTGCATTCATCAATACAGTAACAATTTATGTTCATACCTCTATCCAGGGATTCCCCAACATACTGTTAAAATATTCTGGAAAATAAAGAGAATTTTAGCTAATAAGCTTGTTGTGCAATAAGCTTAAAATGAACAGTTTGAAGACGGTTGAAGATTAGATGGTTGAAGAATAACAGTTATGTTGTGACTCTGCAGGGCCAGTGTAAATAGATTTACTGAGATATATATACACAACTTTACCCTAGAATCAAAAAACGAACAAGATTCTAATATGTACCATGCTTGTTATGCAACCATGCCATTTCAAATGTTCATGGCTTTATACAGTCTATAAAGCATGAACATATTCTGCAACACATTGCCTGCCAATGTTATATTCTGTTGGTGCTATATTGTTTGTCATTATTTAAGCATTTAAGTTATTTATAATCAATCACAAGATATAACAATTGCAGGACCCCAATTGACTCTTTAAAGCTCACCGAGTCGAGCACACAGAACACATTTGTGACAAGGGAAGTCCTTCCCATCATCAGATCTCAGGGTGACGTCACAGAGGTAGGGGCTAAGAAAGCAGAGAGCAGAATCCCAATCAGAAACCTAGAATATTGTACTATCAGAAATATATGATGAGTAACATTAAACGTTGTTCTGCATTACATCACTCACAATTTCTTCTGGTAAAATCTTGGTTTGTTACTGGTCTTCTTTTGCACAACATTGATCTTCCCATTCTCATATTTTACTCCATCAAGCCTAGGCATTAATAAAAAGAATCATACCATGTAAATAAAACTTTTGTTAAAAATAGTAGATAAACGGTTTAATACTGTATATCAGAAATCTCACCTTGCAGAGAGACTACCTAAGCCCAATTTCTTGGATACTCCTTGGAGCATCTTCACAGGATTATGGCTAGGTTCAGTAGCACCACTGCCCTTGCCCTTCTTCCCTGTCTTAGTACTCTTGCTCTTTGGTTTGTTTCCCTCGCCACAAGATGAGGGAGGCAGTGAGCGGTAAACCTCCAGAGCAGAGCGGCCACCAAGACTAAACTCTTCCAGGCTGTGAATCAGCTGCTGCTGCTGCTGTTGCTCAGCACCCTGGTTTAGACGTGGCATGGCTGGCTTGGCACCATGCACAAGCATCTCACAGGAGTCTGTGTAGATGAAGCGCAAAGCCTGCTCCAGTATCTCAGGCGAGACATTCTCCAGGACCAGAAGGTCACAACCCACATCATCCACACTTCTTCTTACTTCCCCATCATCTTGCTGTGCAGCCTCTGCAAGCAGCTGCTTACGAAAAAATTCAGAACGCACAGAAAGAATGTATTTGTGAGCAGGAAACAGGCGGTTCCCGGCCTGAAGTGTCACATCGTGGATGCTATCCGTCTCATTAGCTTCAGCCAGAAGCCTCTCAAAGTGCTGGATGAATGAAGAGGCTGATACGATGGGCACTTCATACATACTGTACAGAGAGAAAGAAAGCAACAGACTTTATTTTGATATGGCACTACAGCATTTATTAACTTAATAGGATGATGGAAGTACACAGGGGTGTAGCACCAAATTCTGGGCCCTATGCACAAGCAGTGGTCATGGGCCCCTGTAAGCTCAAGGTTCACAACTACCTACAGCTAACCTTACTACTAATCTAAGAACTCATATGTATAACAAAAAAAGCCTTATTACACACTTCTCTGAATTTCTCTGTAGTAGGCTATGCAAACAAGGCATCATGTAATTTCTAATGTTGTGTATGCCGTTGTGTTATTAGCACTGATAATCGCGG
>JBBPDB010000007.1:16532617-16546354 GCA_037974465.1 Brachypetersius altus | reverse complement strand
CCGAAAATTGATCCGATCCGTGACTTAAAACCGTGATCCGATCCGAACCGTGAGTTTTTTGATCCGTTGCACCACTATACAACAGTGATGATAACCGCAGTAAGACTGCATTTGGAAGACTTTAAAAACATTATACATTTAGTGTAGTTTATTGTTTATTGTACATTTTGTCCTGTAATTGTGATGGTAGTGTATGGTTTACTAGCTGAGCAGAGGTTAATGCTTGTATCAAATAATGACTCCTTGGGTGTAATGGAGCAGCTGATGAGACCCTGAGGATGGGCCACTCCCTCCCCAGAGGTGAGGGCCCAGGCTCCCCTCTCTAGGGGAGGAACAGGTGCTCTCTATCTCACGTTTCCACAGCGACAATCTCGACCTTGCGCACTTACTGTGTGGCAGGCAGCTCTTGGTAGACTTTTATTAAAGAGTTTGGGCTGCGTACCACATCCATGCCTGGTTGAGCAAGTGTAATTAGGGGGTGAACAATGAAGGCTTTTGTGGGATTTATAAGTGCTGCAGAAGCAAAGATGGTACTTTGCATTAGAGACCTTACAGTCCTTGTAGGACCTACTAAAATGAACTCCAAATATGGCAAATTATCAAGCGCAGGTTTTGTAATGGAAGTCAATTGCATAGCCATTTGCAGTGCTTAAGAGCTTTTTGTGAGTGCAACTGTAATATGCTGTCATATCTACATATTGGTGGTGAGATGTGTCCACATTATACTGTCTAAAAAGACAATTTTGCTTATTATTTCATACAAACTTCACTTCGATTCACTTTTTACGTGTACTAACATTCAGGCATAAATTCTCTATTATGGTTATGTTTTTGGCAACATGGCGCATTCTGCTTGCACTGTCCTTGCGTTAAGGGAGTGAAGCAATGGGTTTTTTTCTTCTGTGTCCACAGAGATTTCCATTACTCTGTGCAATGCCTTGAGAACTCATGGCAAAACCTCAGAGACTCTCCAAAGAGACTGATCATGGTATTACACTTGAAATTCAAACAGTGACTGAGGTGAAATTGTTGAAATGTGTGTTTTCTTGAGTTAAAAATAAATATTAAGCTTGTCAACTTGTTTCACCCCTGACAAATAATTTGCTTTGTTTTGTCCATCCCCAATGGAAACAGCTTTAAGGCTGAAATTCATGTGGTTCATGCTTTTAGCCTGTGGGTGGTTCTGTATCTGTATTGTGCCTCTCACCACAGGGGAAACTCATTTTGCCTAATTTGGATTTATGATGCAACATATTAGTGTGCCATTTCTTTCTTCCCCACTGAGCTTTATTAATCAAGCATCCTGAGAAATGAAGACAAATCTGAGATGACAGCAGTGCCGTTTCAGCTACGGCTAGTTCCCCTCTTTCCACTGGGACAAAACTAGCAGGAAATGGGAAAGTGCCTGCGGTGAGAAGGAGCAATGGGGCTCGTTTATATAAATAAAGGCCATTTCAAGACGGATAAAGTGTAAGATTCATCATCACACCCTCCCATACCACCAGGTATTACTTATTTACTTTATTCTCTGATTTAGTGAAATCATAAACATAGAGACTCTGCATCATTTATTAACCTGTTTAATGGCTTTTACTATTTGTACAGTTCACTTATGATGTCAAGGTGTGAAGACAGTAGCATATGACATTCTGATTCAGAGGCTTACGTTGTCAATTTTATTTCAGAGCCAGCTCTCTTGTGCGATAACTGATAACAGATGGTACTGAGACAAACCGCTTTTAAGTGAGTCTTGTCAAGGTTGACATAGATGGAGGAGTCCGGTAACCACAAGATTGCCTCTGTTCCATTCTCTAGTGAATCTGATACGTGCTCTAACTGTCTTCACAGGACTACTTGGCTGTGAGGGACACGCAGCGTTCGTGTTGTGACTGCTGCTGTAGAGTGGTGTCAGCCAGCTGAAGCTCATGGAAAGAGGCAGTCCTGTTCATCTGTCCCTCTGTCCATCCCTGACAAATGACTCCTCTGTCTGATAAGAGCTGGATAAAGAGGGAGGCTGATCCTTACCAGAACTGTGCTGGAAGATCTGTTTCAAGGCTTTGATATGATTATGTGAATGAGCTAACATACGGTCACATCTCTAGGACCCCCTGTCATTGCTGATCGCTGCGAGAAAACTGGACTGCTCATACCAAATCTCCAATGTCAGAAGAAAACAATTCTATATTTTGCTAAAACTAGTGTTAAATATGTAATATGTAATATTTTTAATGTTGTATTGTGCAGCATTGCATCCCTCAGCAGCATTAGTTTGACAGGATTCATCATTTCGTATCCTTTTTGTGTTGTATCCATCAGAATTCTCGCACTACAGTACCCAGCATGCGTTGCACAAATCTATACATTGTGAACACCCCCACAGCAATAAAAACCAAAATAGCACAGATGGTGATTTAGAGGCCAGTTACTACAGATGTTAAATTTAGTCTCTGAACAGTAATGTATGTTAGCTACCAACTTTCCTTCTGCCTTCGCCCCTAGCAGGAAGATATCCCAAAGCCATTTTAGATTTTCAGAAGGTCCCCCAGCTTTCAAATGCACAAACCTTCAAAAACCTTCAAAAAAAATTTCACCACAAATGAAAATGATCCATAATAATTTTAAATAATATCTTGTTGCATGCATTGAAGTTAACAATGTTTTTTCTATCTCTTATAAAGTTACCATTGAGAAGATGGTTTTCATTTGAAATCAACCATATAATCAGTTGTTATCTGATGTTATTCAATTTGGGCCATACAAAATATCCATGGAAAGCAAGAAAGGAAATCGAGTAGCTGAGTGAGCCATTACACTTTCAGCTTCTATGGTTAAGTGTGCTCTTATGTTTCTCCTCTTCTCCCTGTTTTGTGTACCATATTCCACTTTATGTCTTTCTGTTACTCATTATGGACATGAGGAATTGAGGCAGGAGACACGGGTCAGGAAAAACACTGAGAGTCAATTTCATGGTTCATTATCCTAAAGATATTACAGGGACTCCAAAAGCACTCAAAGTTGTTTTTTATGAAAAAGTGTAAAACTACACATTTCCCATGCAGAGGAGATGCAGACTTTGTGGTGCCAGTGTTTGGCCTTGACAACTTCCTTCACAACTTTCACAACACCTCACTGCCAGCATTCAGAGACATTCAGCAGAAATAGTTGTCAAATGTGAAGGTAATTGGTATATAAAAAAAAAAAGGCCAACCCACCTTTTCAAGTGTTGTGCAGTTTTATAGTACAATATAAATATACAGTATACAGGCAACTGTATGTGGACACCCTTCCTAATGACTGTTTGGGTGTTTCAGCCACACCCATTGCTGACAGGTATAGAAAATCACGCACACGGTCACGCTGTCTCCATAGACAAACGCGAGAGGTAGAATGGGTCGTACTGAAGACCTCAGTTAGTTTAAACGTGGCTTGTGTCACTGACTGATGAGTTTGCCATAAGTCTATTTGTAAAATTCTGTCCTTGTTTCTCAGCTCCAGTCAACTACAAGTGCTATTGATTGGAAATGGGACCATCTAGGAGCAACAACAGCTCAGCCATGAAGTGATAGACCAAACAAACTTGCAGAACAAGAGCACTGAGTGCTGGAGCGCATAGTGTATAAAAGTAGTACCCTCTGTTGTCTCTCCCACTACAGGGTTCCAAATTGCCTCTGGAAGAAACACTAGCACAAAAACTATGTTGTTAACTTCAAGAAAAGGGTTGGCAGCCACACATAAGCTTATAATCACGATGCCCAATGCTGAGCGTTGTCTGTAGTGGTGTAAAGCATGATTTACCTATTAAAAGGTGACAAAGCAGTGGAAAAGTATAGTGGACTTGATTTAATATTGTGGGAATTCCACTGATTTTGAAATTTTCTTTAAACCATCGCGATATTGTCTTTTAGAGTGGTCTGATATTGATTACACCATTTATAGGTATAGTCATTAAAACAGGCATCCAAAATGGTTGAGGCCTATATTACATTAATAGTGACCATTTCTTTGCATAAAATCTTGTATTAACCTACAGGCACAGCCAGCAACAACAGTCTGAAGTTTATTCTTTTGTGTACAGTTTATATTTGCTTTGTGCATAAAAAATGAAGTTGATTTGTTGATTTGAACTTTAGTCAATCACGGACTTTCGCCATCAGGGAAATCACAGCAGAAGGTGAGTGGATTGCTTTACTGCAATTGACATTTAGTTGAGGGATAACAAGCATACACTTTAAACACAAAAGCGAAGAAAAGAAAGCCCCAAATATGTTCTGTGATCAGGAAGTCATGGGTTCGATTCCCAAGACCCCTAAGCACCTCTGAGGTACCCTTGAGCAAGGTACCGTCCCCACACACTGCTCCCCGGGCTCTGTATTCCTGGCTGCCCGCTGCTTCACTTGGTGAATAGGTTAAACACAGGTTTAAGGTAGAATTTTGTGGTTTACACACTGTGTGCTGTGGTGTGTTCATGTATGACAGAATTTTCACTTCCAATGATTATATCAGTACAATAAGTAATTATAAATAATTAGTATGTCTTGAAAAAAACACCAACACTTATTTCTAGAAAAAAAAAGGTTTTATTTAAGTGGCTTGGAAAGCATTGAAAATCCATTTGATCACCATTATCTGAATGATCTGTTTGCTCTAATTTGCAGTGCTAAGTCACACAAGACCATAAAACCACCATATTTGCCTAATGCCTAATTGTGAATTAGCCTTGCAGATCTGTGACAATTAATTATTCTAATTACTGCTGAGTGAGTAAACCAGTGAGGCTCGAATGTTTCACTCTGTCTATGTTGCACTTGCACGCTCGCCCCTAAAGCAGCACAGGGGGCTTGTTTCTAAGGCGTCACAGACGCAAGTGTTATCAAACCTCTGGTAATATGATGTAGATCAGTGGCGCATGACAGGAAAGATAATGACCTCACTCTTACAGCTACACCGCTAGAACACACACACACACAGTACGAGTGCTCCAAGGCCAGATGGAAGAAATCTTATTTTTAAGATATGTATTTTCTTCGTATTAAAATACGCAATGAACCTTGAAGAGGCAATGTGGCTGAGCTCCCTCAGGACGAGAACAGTGTGTCCTCGTGTCTGACTTGGTTTACCGCCCTGAAGGAACTGGTTTAGTAACTCACGCTGTGTATACAGAGAGGAGATGCAGAAGAGACTTCTTTATCCTCCCTCAGTATTGTCAGAAGTTATGCTGACTGTATTATGTGAGAAAGGTAATCATAAGCTAATTACTTGAGCGAATATAAACCAATATAAGAAAGACACATTATAATGAAACAATAACTACTGTCCAAACTAGATTAATTGTTCACCATAGTGGAATATAAAAGAATTTACCAATCATCATACCTCAGTAGAAAACACAGGAGGCCTGTAAACAAAGCTTGTTTATTCACTGCACAGTGCTTTAGCAGTCAAATTCCATTCCACAGTTATCTAGAGGGTGATAAAATGACGCATCAAGCTAAGAACTATAATAATCTAGTTACAATGCTTTTAGGAGACACCCACTGCTGATGTAGAATGATAGAACATAATGGGCTGGGTAATGAGTACTCCAGCTCTGGCATAACTAATAACTTCATTTTATAAGAGCAAATTATGAACATGGCTTGGTAATTACTTTGCACTTGTTTAATGACATCATGTGTTGCTGGGAAGAAGTCTACTCCAACGTTAAATCTTCACAGTGCCTACCACCAACACATCAGTACTATTCTGTTTATGCCTACACCATACTAGATAGTCCTGTGGAAAGAAGTAGCTGCAGATAACACAAACCTAAAGTTCCCTTTTCTCAAAACCTCAGAAATGTCATAATCCACAAGCAAGGTAGCCTCAGATATTATACTGATGTTTGACAGCTCCTTACATTGGATTCTAGCTAGAGTTGGGGCTTGACCTCAATGTGTTGCTATATTTAACTGCACATGTCACTGAAAAATACATTTTTCTTACTGGTTTTGAAATAAAGGAGTTTCATGTACTACAAAGGCCAAATATGGAACTAAGCAGCAAATATAGAACTGCCTGTTATATATTCATCATGGTTATGATGTCACAGCCATGGCCACAAATCCATATGACTACCTACACACACAGCCTTCAGCAGTTTATTCCTCTGCTCCTTTAATGCTCTAGCCACCGCAGTATTATTTCAGTTCATACATCAACCCTTAAATGCACAGAACCTGTTGGGCAGTCCAGACTTTCATTGTACACTCTTTCAGCTTAAGAATGCTTCAGTCAGTCTGCATTGTTTTCAATGCAGTTATCAAACAATAAGCTTATGATGAAATAAGGCTATGAGTTTAAGAAGTCAACAGTTTGTTCCAGACTTCAGGTCAGACTTTCTTGAAGGGCCTCATGTTGAGATCAGAATGTAAGATGTGCAAATTGAAACAGGCTGACGGGTGCATATTTTGATGAGGAGGAATATGGGGAGGTTGGGGGCAGAATCTATGGCAGGGGTCTTATTGATGAGTTCTGCTGCTGTAGGGAAGATGCTGTTTTTGTGTCATGTGGTTCTGGTCTTGATTTTGCCAGAGGGTAGTGTTTTGAACAGTCTGTGTTTGAGGTGGGAAGGGTCGGGCACAATCTTTCCTGCTTGCCTCAGGGTCCTGCTAATGATGATATTTGTGTCTCACTTTTTTAGACACCAGGCAAGCCAGTGAATTTGGAATTCCTATGACGTTCATATGAGCAAGTGGGAGTCATAGCTAGCCTATGCAACTTGCATGCCTTTGCAAATATTAACATTCATCTCTCTGGTTACAATCACAGCCCCTTCCTGCCAAGTGGCTTATGCCTCTGCTTACAAAGTGTCTGTCATTTTCCGCTCTCATGTGCCCCGGGACGACTTTCCATGTCCAGGGACCAGTCTACCGGTTGACATTCAGAATAATGTAACCCAGTGGAGACATATACAGGCCTGCCCTGTGCCATGAAATGTAATATTGGTAAAGTGCTGCCGTAACGTGAGAGGCAAGCACAGATATCAGATGTATGGCATTGGGCTGGAACACTTACCATCATCCAGCCAACGCGCAAACCTATTACGCCTTCTCTGGTTACGGCGTCTCTCAGATCGCTGGAGATTATTCTGATAAAAGCCCATTTATACATGTGGTGAGTCACCCGTTCCATAAGCCATCATGTTTTCTCACAGCTAACGGCTTTGAAGGGTCAGACTGTGTGGTGAACTGGCTGAGTTGAAGCATGTTAACACAGTTCTCTTTTATGGGCCAAGCAGTCCAATTAGCTACAACTCCTGATAAAAGACCATTCTTAATTTAAAGGGGATTCATCTTCTCTTAAACGTTTGGTAAATTTCTTCAATTACTATAATGTTTTTCAAGTAAGCATAAGACCTTGTTGCTACCAAATCTCACATGTTACCTTATAACCAGGCTTGCAGAGTGATTGATAGGACAGAATTTTCAACACTAACAGTATTCATGTAGACTCCTGATTGGTGCAACAGTCTGAGTCACACTGTGGCTGGGAGTCGGGGCTTTCAGACCAAACGCGGCATGCGCTGTGCTCGCCGTAAGGGTTTGCGCGTCCTCTCAAAAAACATTGAGAACAAGCTGCGCTTGCCGCCGGGCTCAGCGCAAAAGTGGGCGTGGTTTTCTACACTCTCCTGTCCCGGCTAACAGAGTTAGCACTAGCACTAGCTCTGTTAGCACCAAGAGAGAATATGCTGTAGGCTTTGTAGATTCTGGACACCCAGAGACTTTTAAGATCAGCTTTTCCTCCATACCCGCTGTGTGTATGTGTGTGTGTGTGTTTAGACGGGGCAGACCGAACACTAGCCCGCTTCGGTGCTTTAATCCCATTATATAAAAGAATACAATCAATTAAATGTTTTTCAACACAATGTTCTTGTTTATTTCTCACTGTATTTCTGAGGGGTGTCTTTATCTTCCAGCTATTGTTTAGTGAAGTCTGGTTTGATAGTTTTGCTTAAAACCACATATTAAAATAATAGGTAAATTACTCAAAATATTCAGCAGTGATAGCATTTTAGTGGTGCGACCCAAAAAATAACAAGCAAGAAAGACAGCGAGACAAAGCTGGTGTACATGTAGACTCCGGACACTTGTAAGATTAGCTTTTCCTCCAAACCCGCTTTGTGTTTGTGTTTAGAAGGGGCAGACAACACTAGTCTGCTTCGATGCCTTGATATTATTGGTCGCGCGAAAATGCGTCACGGCGCGCAGCGGTCAAAGGTCAACAAATTTCAACTTTGACCGCGGGGCGCGCACAAGGCGTTTGCGCTCTTGCGCCGCGCAAGCCATAGAAAACAATGGGTTTCAGAGCAAAGCGCAGCGCCTGCCGCGTTTGGTCTGAAAGCCCCTTTAGAGTTTGTTTCGTTTACTCTCTGCTCATCAAGCTGATTTCTCCTTGAGAAAGGAGAACCAGTCCCATTATGTTCAGTGCAGGTTCTTACTGTCAGGCATATGGAGAACTGTTCTGAATTTGGAGTTCAGAAAGATAAATATTATATTATATGTTGTAGAGCAAAGACTTGGTTCTTTGGTGTGTTACTCACAGGTATATATGTGTGTTTATGTGTGTCTTACAGGTTCCACAACATTCAGGTCCTCCATATCCTGATCTGACTAAAGCTCCTAACCAGGGGGCAGACCACCCACCCTGAGATATCCACCTCCACCCACCCTATCTGAGATATCCACCTCCACCCACCCTGTCTGAGATATCAACCTCCACCCACCCTGTCTCAGATACCCACCTCCACCCACCCTGTCTGAGATATCCACCTCCACCCACCCTGTCTCAGATACCCACCTCCACCCACCCTGTCTGAGATATCCACCTCCACCCACCCTGTCTGAGATATCCTCCTCCACCCAACCTGTCTCAGTTATCCACCTCCACCCACCCTGTCTCAGTTCTCCAGCTCCACCCACCCTGTCTCAGATATCCGCCTCCACCCACCCTGTCTGAGATATCCACCTCCACCCACCCTGTCTCAGTTATCCACCTCCACCCACCCTGTCTCAGTTCTCCAGCTCCACCCACCCTGTCTCAGATATCCACCTCCACCCACCCTGTCTCAGATATCCGCCTCCACCCACCCTGTCTGAGATATCCTCCTCCACCCACCCTGTCTGAGATATCCACCTCCACCCACCCTGTCTCAGATAGCCACCGCCACTCACCCTGTCTCAGATATCCACCTCCACCCACCCTGTCTCAGATATCCACCTCCACCCACCCTGTCTCAGTTATCCACCTCCACCCATCCTGTCTGAGACATCCACCTCCACCCACCCTGTCTCAGATATCCACCTCCACCCACCCTGTCTGAGATATCCACCACCACCCACCCTGCCTCCGATATCCACCTCCACCCACCCTGTCTCAGATATCCACCACCACCCACGCTGTCTCAGTTATCCACCACCACCCACGCTGTCTCAGTTATCCACCTCCACCCACCCTGAGTTATCCACCTCCACCCACCCTGAGATATCCACCTCCACCCACCCTGTCTCAGACCCACCCTGTCTGAGATATCCACCTCCACCCACCTTCCACCCACCCTGTCACCCATATAAATATGGGTGATTCTTGGACTACGGGCACTTTTGGCCTTATGAACTTGAGGGACAAAAAAGTGTTCAAATCAAAATTGTCACAGTCTAATAGGTTAGTATAGCTAGTCTAGTTTGATGATCCATAAGAGAACGAACTAATATTACTAGACAAATTAGTGTTTTTTTTTTACAGATTTCCCGACCCACCTTGCACAAATGTAATTTCCATCACATGTATATCTTCGACATTTATTTTAAAATAGTCTGATATACATGATTTCTCATCAATGTAAGACCTCTTTCTCATATAGTTTTACCAGTTTATGCCTCTATTGGAATTACCATACATTTATGGATTAGGTAAATTAATTGTGATGGGGAACAAACACAAACCTTACATCCACCACAACCTGACATATTATATTGTAATGGTTAGATACATTTCATGGAATAACTACTTGTGCTTTTACATTATCTCATAAACTATACAGAAGTTTTAAATGTGTGATTAGAATTTTGTAAATATTTTAAAGAAAGTTATGGGGTGGTGGAAATTACAGGGTGTTATGGAAATTACAATGAATGGACCATACAGAGAAACAATTACTTTTATTTTGAGCGGATGGACAGTACAGTCCAAATGTAAACAACTATAAACAAAAATAGCCAAACAAAGTTGTGAATGTAAAGTTTTAACATTCTTATTAGTTAGATGAACACTGATGAGTTTCCGTTGGACACATTCCAAACACTTAAACCTTTGTCGTGTGTGTGTGTGTGTGTTTAATATTGTAAAATTGTAATAACTCTTAGATGAACAATATTCTGAAGAGAACTTTATAATATCAGTTATCATGTAATATGAACTGTAAAGTATTCTGAACACAGGGGAGAGAGAGAGAGAGAGAGGTTTGTCCAGAGAGCATTTAGAGTGACAATACACTGTGTGTGTGTGAGAGTTGAAAGTGAGGTTGCATATCCATGGATTGGTACCAGATTACATCATCTCGCCTGAGGTGGCCTATAAAAGCAATTTCTCTCAATACCAGTCATTGTTTTCACTCAGCACCATTGTATAAGTCAACGTAATACTTGGGTACACATCTCCATCATAGACCACTGCACACCACTGACAGATAACGGTCAGGTACCCCTTCAACCAGTATTCTTCCCAAGGACACATCCCAAGGTGGATTTTGGACAATTTGGGACTTACATGAGTAAACCCATGGAGATTCTACATGAGAAATTTAAGAAGGAGTACCCTGACACAAAAAGTCTTACAGTGAGTTCTGCAAAAAACATCCTTTCTGGGTTATAAAGCCCACAGTTAAGGACAGAGACACATGCCTATGCAAGACGCATGCCAATCTACAACTAATGGCAGACAAACTGTTGCAGCACAAAGTCATCAACAGCAGCAAAATAGAAGATTTGGTCATCTCTCTGTGCTGTTCACCCAACACCAAGAAGTGTATGTACAGAGAATGTTCAAACTGTGTGAACATAGAATTGCTAACATCAGCCTTGGACCCTTGGGCCCAGACAAGCTCTGCACCCAAATTGTCCAAAATTACTTGTTGTGGCTCTGCTGTTCTCATCTCTTTCTAAATATTGCTTTATTTTCTATACTGTATCTGTGCTGATGCTGTTTTTTTGCTTCTTCCTTGTGTATGTAAGTGCTGCTGATCTATTTTCATTATTTCTCTTGTTTTAGCCATTGTGAGTAAGCGATACTTTTTGAGGAACTTTCCTGCCATTATCTTCTAAATAATCTGTTTTTCTCTCTCCGAGGACAGATTTTGATATCTGTCTCTCAACTCGGCAAGGACAGCATTGTGAAAAACCAAAGTTCTTCATCTTCTCCCGAAAATTTTTCATATAGGTTCTCTGTTGTCTCCTATTGCATTGTTCTCTCTTTGATAATTCGGCAATTGGCTTTACAACCCCCTTTTTTTTCTCTGGTATCTCTCCCTGGCTCTTTTCAGTTGCTCCTCATATTTGACAGGGTCCTCTTTTATTCTGTCCCTATAGGCCTGAGACCTTTCCTTTGTAGACTTCCGTGGCATCTTAAAAACAGATGAACATGCATTTCAATAAATATAGAATTAATATTAAATGTGTAATATATACATTAACATTGTATATTTGAATAAATACATTGCACACGTGTAGCCTTACAGTCTATGAATTGCACCTGTAAAGTCCACCACACCTTTGTAATTTCCACCCAAGAAGGTAATGTGTTGGAAATAACGGTGGTGGAAATGACAATCCAACTGTATTTTGTGAAAAAATCTAAGCTAGCATCACATATCAGCTATGAATTGGTATCTAGCATTTCATGCATGCAAAATACATCAATGTACGTTAAAAAACAAATTTTTTTATGAACTCAATTGATGTTACGGCATGTTTGTAAATTACATACAATAAAAATATTTTCATTTCAAGTGATATTTACCTCGAGTTTTCTTCAAAAGTTGATGGATAAATTCAAATTTTCCTCCATATCAGACATGTGCTGTGATGTCACTGTTCATATCCATAGAAACTACCCAAACAATCTTTTATACAAACTTTTAATGGAACATCACAGTGTTGTTGTGGAAATTACGGCAATACTGTGGGACAATTACATTTGGTAAGAAAAATCACATAAATAGTTGTTTGACCTTGAATACCCCAATTATGTTTTGCTTATTTTACTGATACTTTATTCAGTCACATTAAAAAAAAAAATTAAATCTTTTTTTACACTTCATTTTCATTATTGAGGATCAGAAGTCTGGGTGTGGGACAGGCATAAAACAATGTTTTAAAAGCATAAAAGCAATATTTACTGTTACGGTAGCACCGCCCGCTCCCCGTCTGTCCCACTCTCTTTCCCCTGAATATTAGTTTTCCAACGTCTGTCCTCCCCTTCCTCCCTTGGTCCCTACAGAGTCCCCACGCACCGTTTGTATCATTCCCGTCTTGATTTTCACCGCACCTGTTTCCCCTCATGATTTACCGCACCTGTTTTCTATTTCCCCACACTACAAATACCCAGTCCGGCCCTGAATCTTCAAGATGGTATTTCGTTCTTTTGGTGCCCTTCTGTGTGTATATCCCTTTTGTGCTTGTGACTTATCCTGATGTTCTTGTTTGCTGTCTTTTCTGTGTTTGCAGACTCGCGCTGGTCATCCCTGATTTCTCTGAAGTGGCAGTGTGTTTTTCGTTCTCCCCTTTTTTCCTGGTTCCGTGGGAATGGCTTCGTTTTGGTTTTGCTTTTCCAGCCAGCGCGAGTCCTGCTGTTGTTCTTGGTTTTGTCTGTTATCATGTGTTGTTGTTGTTCCCCTGAGTCTGGGTTTTCCTTGTTTGCCCGCTCATTAAAAGACTGTTTATTTCTGCACAGTTCGGCGTCCTCTCCCTTCCCTCCTGCACACACCGGCGTGACAGGGAGCCATGGATGCTGTCACCATTGAGCCATTTCACCGCTGGTTGCACAGAGCTATGAGCAAAGCAGTATCAAGGATAAAAGGTTAAACAATTGTCAGTTTGAAAATTGACCTCAAAGAAATATTTATATTGTGGCACCAGGCCAATACATCCACAGCACCACTGAGCAAGCAGCCCTCAGCTGGCGCTGTCCAGGGTGCTGAAGTGGACATGAGTCAAAACCGAAGAGGAGGTGCGCCCCCTCAGAACCTCTGTTGTGGACCGTTAGAGAGCCTGTGGCTGAGGGAGGGCCACCTTTGCGGCTGACATCAATGAGAAGAGTGCATCCTTTTTATAAGGGGCCTCTGAAAATAAGGAGGAGAGAGACAAGGATCTTCCTGTTTAGTCTCTCCAATATCTGCTTTGCGCTCTTCTGTCCTTTACAGGTTCTAGCCGAGAGCACTCAGCCTGGTCTCAACACGGTTAACGGTACCCTCTGGGACCAAACAAACCACTCTGTGCATCACATCCCTGAACAATGATGCTTCTTGATGTCAAAATGTGCAATAGAAAATGTGTACTCTTGCTTGACATGCTCTACTCCACACAAGCAAGCTTGCATTGCATTTACATTTACATTTACTGCATTTAGTAGATGCTTTTATCCAAAGCGACTTCCATTCCCTACCTACAGGGGACAGTCTCTCCCTGGAGCAACTTGGGGTTAAGG
>JBBPDB010000007.1:16499692-16521484 GCA_037974465.1 Brachypetersius altus | reverse complement strand
GAATGCTTTCAGCACCTTGTTGAATCAATGCCACGTAGAATTAAGGCAGTTCTGAAGGCGAAAGGGGGTCAAACACCATATTAGTATGGTGTTCCTAATAATCCTTTAGGTGAGTGTATATATGTATTATTGGAAATTGAAATGTAGTATTACATGAAAATACAGAACATAATGAAGTTATATGTTATATGTGGTATAAAAATATGTTTTTTGGTGAGGGTGTACGTTAGTATAACTTTTGGATGGGTTAAATTAAACAACTATAGCCACACTTTAATCAGCCTTGATGTAGAGCTTAGGAGCAAGTGGAGTGTGGCAGTAGCAGAATGAGGAATGTGTTTATAAACAGAGGGGCAGAGTATGACGGTTTGGGGTAGGCTGATGATGAAAGTAAGCCCGAAAGTGTTTATAAAGTGCATAAAGTTGTCAGGAGTGATATTATCCTAGATACCAGGCTACACTCTGCTCCCAAATTAGAAGATGATGCAAGCCTTTATTGTCCTAATGCCTGAAAATGACTAGAAGAAAATCTCATCCTGCTCTCATTCTCGGAGTTCATCTTTCTGCCTGTGAGAACGTATTGGTGGTAATAGAGGTAACAGATACACCAACCAGTGAAAAGAAAACAAAACACTAGAGGTGCATTGTGCACCTGCACTTTAGGGAATTTGTGTGGAGGAAGGAGGTATACGGTTTCTGTCAGTGTCAGCTTTACAAGAGAACAATGCTGGTTATCTCAGTGCATGTTTTTCTTACAGTTGGTATCGTGCCAAAGGTAGACTGGCCTCATCCCATTAAACACACACTGTTGTGAAGGACATACATGATCAGTGGTGATAACATGGTGATGCAAAGAAACACTGTAAAGATGAACAAGATGTGTGCCATTCTAGTAATTGGCATTACTATAGTGCTTTGTGTAAGTTCTATAGAAAAGCACAGTCAAGACTCAAGGCTGTTGACCTTCTATTACCTTCATTTCAGAAGAAAGGTTGGATGAGCAGGTGCCTACAATTTTTTGGGAATGTATAATAAAACCATTTGCATGGCTCTGTTTGTGTATCTGTAAGTTATCACATTACTCTTTGTGGAGATTCTTGCAGTGCTGATGTTGTGTAACAAGGTCCTAAGTGTATGAAAAAAGCCAAAAAGAAACAGAAAACAAGAGCCAGAGCCCTGACCAGGCAATCTACTGCAGGCATTAACTTCGGCTCAGGGGTGTCATTTGTCACAGCCACATGTGTTGTCTGTGAAACAGCGCTAGGAGAGCACAGCTAACTGCGTTACATGCTGGAACCAAATTGCCAGCCTCCCCACAGCCCACCAAGACAGTATCTTCAGAGCCAAACAGCAAGACCATGATGGAGTAGAAGCCACTGGCAAATGGCATTAAGTCCTGAATTAGGAACAGATTGAAGCAGTTAAATTGTTATTGAGAATGTATAGGAAAGCACAGTTCTTCTCTGTGTATTTTCAGTGATATTTTCACTTAGTCAGAGATGGGTACAGTAAGTAAGTCTTCCAAAAAGCAGTTATGGTAAGTAACATAACATGAGTTAAACTTAAAAAGGTAGTAGTTCCTAGTTCCAAATGTTGATATCTAAAATGTAGCTTATTTGTTTTGTGACAAATAGGTGCTTAAGCAGAAGTGGACACTGAAAATGCTCAAAAAAGTATAACAGTTTACTATTTAACTAGTTACTACCCATCCGCATTTATATTACACCATGTCAATGAGGAAAGGAATCTATTTTTTACTCAATTTTAGCCATTCACACCAAGTGTGCTTCATTGCATTCTGTTCTGCTGGTGACAGCGTCTGCACTGCTAAGAGGATTTTAAAACAAAACACGTACAAAGGTTTGTAAACACCTGCTCATAAAGGTGCAACAATGTCATAATATTTAGACCAGGGGTCTCAAACTCCAGTCCTGGAGGGCCATGATCCAGTAGGTCTTGGGGATTTCCCTGCTTAGAAACACCTGGTTCATTGTCAGGCTTTGTGAATGTGTTTGAGGAGGGGAACCATCAAACTGTGCTGGACACCGGACCTCCAGGACTGCAGTTTGACACCCCTGATTTAAACCATTGACAGGTGAAGTACAGTGGGGGAAATAATAATTTGATTTGATTTATGAGGTAGTTTCATAGTTTCATCTATCAATTACAGACAGTCCTGATCTTAACCCGTTATGTGTATAAAGCACACCTGTCCACAGACACTGTTTCTTCCATTCCAACATCTCCACCAACATGGACAAGACCAAAGAACTGTCCAAGGACACCAGGGACAAGATTGTAGACCTGCACAAGGCTGGAATGGGTTACAAGACCATCAGCAAGAAGGTGATAACCGATTCTTCGGAAATTGAAGAAAAATAAAATGACCATCAGTTGCCTGCAGTCTGGAGCACCATGCTGTATCTCACATGAGGGTGAGGATGGTCATGAGAAAGGTGAGGGATCAGCCTAGAACTACACAGGAGGAGCTTGTTAATCTGAAGGCAGTTGGGACCACAGTCACTAAGAACACTGTTGGTAACTCACATCATCATAATGGATTATAATCTCGTAGTGATCGCAAGGTCCCTCTGCTCAAGAAAGCACATGTACAGTCAGTCTTTGCCAGAGAACATCTAAATGATTCAGAGAAGGCTTGGGAGTCAGAAGAGCCCAAAATTGAACTCTTTGGCATTAATTCGACCCGCTGTGTTAGGAGGAAGAGAAATGCTGAAGAACACCATCCACACAGTCAAGCGGTGGTGTAAACATTATGCTTGGGGATGTTGTTCTTCTAAGGGTACATGATGACTTCACCGCACTGAGGGGCCAATTGAGGGGTCATGTACCGTAACACTGAAGATGTGTTGTGGACGGTCTTCCAGCATGACAGTGACCCAAAATATACTGCCAGGGTAACAAAGGACTAGCTAAAGAAGAAACACATTAAGGTCCTGGAGTGGCCTAGCCAGTCTCCAGACTGCAATCCTATAGAATCTGTGGAGGAGCTGAAGCTTTGAGTTGCCAAGCGGCAGCCAAGATACCTAAAGAATTTAGAGTTTCTGTAAAGAGGAGCGGGACAAATTCATGGAGACTCCATCTCACAACTGAAGGACTTAAAGGATCTGACATCTTTGCATCACATACTACAACATATCCTTAGTGGAGCCTATGCCTCAACAGATCAGTGCTGTTTGGTTGCAAAAACCTACACAATATTATGTAGGTGCTTTCAATGTAATGGATTATTTGAATTTTGTATCAAATCATGAATCCAGCATTGTGAATCAAATCATGGGCTGTGTTTTGTTATGTCTACTGCTCATCAAACATTTCTATTGAAATCAAGGTTATTAATAGGGAATTTATCCTCCTCCTTGTTGCAGAAACAGCCTCTACTTCCTTTGAAAGACTTTATACCAGAGTGAATATAATTTACTATTCAATTAATATTATATAATGCCAAAGAGATATAAACTTGAATTCCTTTGATTATAAATATATACTGGTAAGTGCTGTACAGAAAACCTTTTTGACCTACCTTTGTCTTACTAGATTATTATAACTTTTATCTGAAAAAACATTTTAGTATGTGTCTGGGTTCTAGACAAGGAATTAGGCCTAGTCCTCTACTGCACAGCATTGCCCACTGCAATGAAAAACATAGTCATAATCTATCTGGGAAACTGACCCTAGGTTGCTTCAGGCACCTCTGATTATGAGTATCCAGCAGCCCTGCTTTGCTGAAATGCTTGATTGCTTTAATGCGAGAGGCCAAATATTTATACAGTAATTCCCCGCTTTTCGCAGGGGTTACATTCCAAGATCACCCATGTATAGTGAAAAACCGCGTTGTGTTTTGATAAAAAAGAAATGCCTAAAAAGGCCTATTTTTATAGTGTAAATATAAAAGTTTAATTCATTACCCTTAAAGAAAATGTCTGCATGTGACTGAATCCGCCACTCCTGAACCGTGTAAAACTGGGACTTTACTGTATACCTACACATGTACATGTAAATTTAAAGAGGGAGTCCACCACACAGGATGATGTTCACATGCCTGTATTTAGAGCAATTCATTCACAAAATATGCTACTGTTTATTTCACTATATGCAAAACTGTGAAAAAGGTGGTTAAAGTACCCAAGAAGAGATGCTATAATTCAGGACTCACTTAGAGGGTGAAGGATAAATTTAAGTATAAAAATCCCTTTAAAATGACTTTTCAGATAATAAGGTGACATGGGACTGACTTTTCTTAAATTAGGAAAAGTGTCCTTAACTGCAGCGAGGCCAAAAACACCTGAACGAACAACAATTTCATCAGGCCATTATGCTTCAAGAATTCCACCCCAGAAACTTTTGAAAGGAAGTCTCAACTATTTTAACTGCACACCTGAGACATCCTCAGGGCATTTGCATCAAAAATAGCATATACACAAACTATTTCCAGACAAAAATGACATTATGTAAGTGTTTAAAGGGTAAATTATGTTCCCAGCTGCCACAGGAGGTACACTAAATGCACTATAATTGCAGCAAATGCTAACCATACTGAAACCAGACTCAGACTTGCTTTATTTAATTATGAGAGAAAAATACTCTGTGACTGAATCATCAACCACAACTTTAATGCAAAGTTATTTTTCCAATAATGCAGGTCTAAACCAGCAACCCTCCTATTTAGCAAAGATTATTTGTTCTCTTATTACATCTTGTGGGTTTAAATACCAAATACTTTTTTCTTATTTTTGTACATGAGCAGTTTTCCTTGCTTGAAAAAAAGAAGAAGAAAAAAATACAAGGAAAAAAAAAGGAAGAGCAGAAATGGTCCAAAACGACTTAAAATCATTAAGTTAACTTACATTGAAAGTTAACATTTTCCTTCTTCTTTTTTAGAGATACGAGGTTTTGTTTCAACAGCAACAAACTGTAAATGATCTTTGGATTGATTCCACTGTACTATGTCTTATTCAAAAGCAGCCCAGACTGATTTACTCCTTACTATTTGTGTGGGTGTGTTGGAGAGGGGGTGACTTTATATGGACTGAGGAGTCAATGTTATATTTGATTTTATTTTTTAAATCAATGGAACATTTAAAACTGCTTCAACGTGCTATAAGCCAACAAAGCAATTACGTATTGCAATCGGTCAGTATTGTGTCTGGTACACTGCCTGACAATGTTCATAACACCTGAGTTACTTCTCCTGCAAGATTATAAAATAAGTGTTAAGTGCATGCACTGAGATGCACTCCACAGACTTTGCAATGAAGTGTGGTGTGACGGTTGAATTAGAGTCAGACAGAAACCACTTGGACAATATCACAGACACCAAGAGCGACTACATATTCTGGCAGCATACTTATATTTATTACAGGACTGGATGACCTTTAACAGAGCAGTAACAAGGTCCAATGAAAATATGATTAAAAACATTAATGTTGAACATTATGCAGAATAATCTGTTTAGTCGTGTCCGAAAGTGACTTATCAGAATGGTCTTTCTGTTCTTGTGGAATGGATCAGAATCTTTCTGAAACACTAGTAACTCACGACATCATCTCCTCAGATAAGCCACCTAGAGAAAAACAAAAAAAGAATTTTACTAAACATATTTCAGCAACACTATTTTATCCCACAGTTCTTGCTCCTTACAGCATGATGTCCACAGTTCCATTACATTTGGAAGACAGGTGATAGATTTTTCTCTACAAATGTGGAATTCAACACGTGTTTATGAAGTGGTTTTAAAGTAGGAACATCTTAAGAGAAGTGTAAAGTTTTCATTTTTATGTGACAATCTATATTGTGTATTATTTCTTCTTCCATTTGCTATTTACAAATGTCTAGAATAGCAGTTTCCAATTGTCTAAGTCGACTAATATGGTTGATGATGCAATTAAACAACATTTCAAACCCCTAGATTTCTTATATTGATATTTGATTCATTTTTAACCCACAAGGTTCTGTTCTGTTCAAGCATCTGACAAAAATTCCTTACCATCATAATTACTGCTGTGAATCGTAATCCATTTGACATATATAATGATTATAGAATTATATTTGCATTCAAAAATCAGAGTCTTCCTAGATATGTCCTCTAGAAGACAAGCAATGTGTTAAAAAGCAATTTGTGGGTTATTTCTGCACATCATTATTGGAGTTTTCTTGCAAAGACATGCAGCCCAAATTATACTACTACGACTATTACACTGACAAATGCAGATCAAAGACCTTCTGTCAATATTAAAATTCATACAAAAATATATAAAATATATAAATAAAAACAAAAAAAGGTCCTGGAACTCCCCATCTGCCATAAGATGAGTGTTTGCCAAGCAGAAGGGAACAACATTAACCAAGGCAAACTCATGCAAGGCCTGCCTCCTTTGATGGATGAGGGGTAACTTGAGCTCAAGGATCGATCTCTGGAGCGAGTTACTCAAGGCCCATTACTTGTTACAAGGACAATAATCCATGCACATCATAATACAGCCACAGCAACCATTCAAAAAAAAAAAAAAGATACAGGCATGAATTTGGTTTCAAAGACCAGGAGGAATTTTGCACAGTCCACAAAGCAGCTGTAGTAAATTCTGATATGTGGCATTTACAGCAATAGGACAGTGAGTTCATATTAATACATGCACTGCTAATCTTTTACATACCCCAACTCCACAGCAAACAACAAAAGTTTAGCCTTAGTTATGTTTGGATTGTTATGCTCTGCTGAGGTGAGATAGAGGCCTTGGAACAGACATGACTGCCAACAGGCATGGTCTTTTGATGGTTCTGCCCTAGTATTTCCTTATCTGCACACTCCAAACTTGGCAAGGAGACTGATGAATAACTTCCTCGTGATGAAAGAAGCCGAATGGCTGAAAGTCACTTGCTGGGAGAGCTAGAAGGCCCAAAGATGTGGAAGCATTAAGTACATTTGGTTCCAGCAACAATGGTGACACCGCACAAAACACGCTCTGACGAGTGTCTAAATTAGTCCACGCTAGAAATGGTAATGAGACGACCTTGTAATGAACTCACCGGTTGGGCTGTGTGCCGTAGCCAAGTTAACTGTTTCCAGTGGAGACACTTTCTGGCAGTGTTGCCTCCGTCCTCTTTCATTTCAGTGGCAACGTCTCTGCTCAGGTTTTCCAATTCATATGTTGATAAATGATAAGTGCCTTTATTGATGGCAGAAACTCTATTTTCTGCTGTGAAAAACTTTTCAGTCCATTAGTCAAGGACCTCTCAGGCAGGCTCAAGCACAGTGTTGCAAACACAGTACAAAGTGTTCTTTTCTCTCAAACACAGACTTTTCCTCCTATATCTCTCTCTCACACACCTCTTGGCCAGTTTGAGTAGACAGACAGCTTCAGTGCATCCCTGCCACTGTTAAATGCTTGCAGCACATGACTCATATTCACAGCGGCCTGCAGCAGTTAAGCCTCCAGACAGAGCACTCCGCTCCATCTCCAGTAACCGAATCTGACCTTCATCATCTGATTACCTTGGCCCTCTGCCCAACGTCATCCCCACCACCCAGTCCAGACGCAACTGTTAAAGTGTGTAAACTCACCAACTGTCCTCATTGACACACACTCCGTTTTCCGCTCTGGCATCTCAGTCTCTTCACCCCGGCCATCTGAAACTCCCTGTCCTTTCTAGGTGAACTACGTTTAATGAATATGGCTGGGTGGCCACACTTTCAACTCGACGGTCATATGCATGCTGCCTGTTCACGACAAAACAAAACCCATCCATGCAAATGAACGTTTCGCTGGTTATTTCAGCCCCAATTTGGAATTCTAATGGCCACCGGCACTTATAGCATCACAGCAGGCAGCGCTACAATTACTGCTTCATCTGCCAAAGACGATGTGCCTTTCTGCACCAGAGGAAAATGAATGGAAATGGGCTTTTTCATAACACACAAACAAAAAAATAAAAAACAGCTTCTCGGCATCAGCATTATGTCTTTCCCTCCTGCTCGAGCCTAGAGGCCTCCTCATGCGTAGCAGCAAAAAGAGATATAACCAGAGATAAAGGTTTCTGCCATTAATTAGGAACCTGCTGGAAGGAGAGGCAGCAGATATGCCGGAAAACACATGGACCAGGGGCTTTGTTCCTGATATCTGGCTAATAGGCTGTGCATCTTCTTATTTAAAAGGCATGTTAGATCTCACCCACAGGGAGATTTTAAGTGTCAGACAATAGAATTTTTATCTTTGCTATTCAAAAGCACAGTCAGGTGCTCTTACTGTACAGGCTTCTGTGCCGAAGGTTGGCAATTACTGTCAGTTATAATGAAAAGCCAGTACATTGCCTGTTAACTCCAACAAACACTGACTAATGGTCAGCACATACTTATATACCGCCACCAGAGGACATGAAGATCCTGGAAAAAAAAGTTTATGAAGAATTTTGTGTTTTCAGATCATCCATAGTTTTCTGAGGGCCTTGTGGTCAGGGATCTGCGCCTGTGATCAGAAGGTCGTGGGTTGAATTACAAGACTACCAATGGCACCACTGAGGCACACTTGACCAACACACTGCTCCCAGGCACTGCAGAGAACAATTTCTCACTGTTGTGTGTTCATGTGTGATAAATTTAACACCATTTAACACACTTTAAATAGATCACATTGATTTTACCTGGACTGCTAGCCTAACTCTAAGATAACTTTGCAAATCCCACAGTCCCACTAGAAGAAATTAGCATAAATAAATTAGGAGTGTAATAAAAGGATGAGTAATATAATGTTTAATAATATAACTTTTTTTCTTTAACTGCCATTATATGGCTGTGTTGTAAGTCCAGGCCCCAAAATGTATAAATATGGGTCTTCTTTAAATGGTACATAAGGGCTGTTAAGGGAGTTAACATATTGTAGCAGTGGACTGAGAGGAAGGGTTGGGGGAGCTCTGACCTGGTAAGAGTTCATGGAGCGCAGCGAGGAGGGCAGTGTCCTGGTGCAGGCGGTCAGGAGTTGCAGCACCTCCTCACACGTGCTCTGAGGGAGAGCCAGCGAATGAACACTAATATCCTTCTCCCAGGCATCAACAGTCCTACAGAAAGGGAGTGAGGGGGAGAGAGAGGGGGGGGGGGGGGGGAGAGGGGGAGAGGGGGAAAGGGGGAGAGAGAGAGAGAGAGAGAGAGAGAGAGAGAGTGTAAGTGAGTGAGCCAGAGCGGATGAGAGCCTCGAGTTCCATTAATCTGGCAGTTTGAAACATTACAGTTTTAATCATGTCACAGCAATTCGTCATCAAGAAACGTTGAACAGAGAACGAGAACGTGACGGGGAGAGAGGCAGACAGCGAGATTGATGTTCTGCCACACGTTATGGTGATGATCTACTCAGGACATTTCAGTGACATTTAGCCATCTGTGTTGCAGTTCTGCAGGAAGAAGTTCTACTCTTTAAAGAACACGTGTCAGTGAGGGCCAGGGAAAACCATGATGACAGCAAAAACAATCATATTTATTATTCTGACAACAGGGACTCACACCTCAGAAGCAATAAGGTGCAAAGTTTGGACTACGTGCTCTGATTACGTACCAATTTCCTTCTCCCACCATTTAATATACTGACTAGAAACTTTTGCAGTACTGCAACGTGGTATACGATTAAAAAAGACGGCATCAGGTTAACATTTTCCCAGCATTTAAAGGAAAATGGTAAAACGTTAAAATATGAACAGAAGAGTCCAACAGAATAAGCATTCGGTGTTCAGGCAGTGACTCGTCTTATTTCTGACTCAGCATCCTTTAGTATCATGAGTTGTGATACTCTGTGTATCAAAAAGACAATTTTGATATTTTGACAAGCCTAGTACAGAGTGCTGTCCCAACAAGACAACAATTTAGCTGACATTTACACGAACTGCACTATCAAGGCCATCATATTGGTTTGATTTTTAAACAAGTGGATTGGTTTACTGTAAGTTAATAGTATTTAGTAAGGTTTCATTATTCCTGCCTTGCCAATAAATGCACTTGATAATATCTGGGAGGTTTCAAAATGTAAGAGGGATTTGATGACAGACAAGTGCTTGGAGCCATTTTATCCAATGACATAACACCACATTCAGTTAAACATTCAAGGACATATCCCTTTTACTAACTCAGAACAGATTTGCTTTTGACTGCAAACACCACTGAAAAGATAAACAGAAAAACTGTAACATACTCAAGAAAAAGGCTCTTCAGAAAATCAAACCCATTTTATGGCATCAGAAACATGATGCAGTGTAACACTGTGACCAGTAATGCGATACACTGGCAGGTCCTATTAATTCCAGTCAGCTGCAGTGTGCATGGCACAATTAAACAGTAAACAGAGCGCAGACTCTCTCCTACCAGCCTCATAATGGGACCGGCTCAGAAAAGCAGACCTCTGCCGCTTGAATAATTAGAATGATTCAGTCTGAGCAGCTGCTGGTTGTTCTCTCCGCAAAGCAGAAAAATCTCAGAACTGACATGAGCTCGAGTCGTAATGACCTGTTCGTGTCAGCGAGACAAAGGGGTGCAGCATACACACCCACCAGTTCTCTTTGGATCACTTAAGCACTGTCGGGTCGCAGGAATCACCTGCAGTGCTTTTTCTGAGAGGGTGAGCGAGTATTTCTGGGTAGGAGTTGTAAGTGTAGGCGTAAGAGTCTGCTTGTGATCTTGAAAACCTGCTCTGAACCCAAGCCCCTGTATTTTATGCATTGTATGAAAAAAACATTTTATTACAATACAAAACAGAGCTTAGTGCATCTCTGTTTTCCAATGCTACAGTTAATATAAAAGCAATATGGCTGTAACTACTGAATATATTAGTTATCAACAGACTGATACAAACCATGTAGTTTATACAATATTGTACTGGAAAAAGTAAGGGCCCGTATGATTCATTTTCTTTCCCTGATGTCCACTTAAGGTACGCTTATGGTTTTATGTACAAACTGTAATTTGTTTCAGATTCATTCAGAAAGTACTGCAGGCTTCTTATAACCTCCACCTGAATGGTAACTCCAATGTTAATGTATTTAATTTAGGGACGTCACATAATTAATTGAAAATGAGTCATTTCTGCAGCTTAGTTTTCATTTAAAGAATTGCAGAGTTAATGTTTTTTTAAACTTGAAGCATATTTGCATACTGCAACAAACACTGGACCATTCACATCCATTAGAGTCATTTCTTACAACTATAGAGACTAGAAAGAGACTGTAAAATATGCCTAATGCAGATTTAATCACTGCAGACCAGCTGGACAAGTAAACCTACAGCACCAAACAAAAAAAAGAAAGTAAGAATCCAAGTGATCTAATGAAGAGCGGGAGCTGATAGAGGCAGGGAGGCAGGTGGTAGGGGAGAAACAAGTATTAGATGAGGTGTTAAGGGATTATAATTAAAGAGCTGGATGGGCACTAGAGTGGAAGATGTGAATTTATGGCTTACTCCTGGAGCTCACTGTGAGAGCAGGGGAGGTAAAGGACTTTGACTGCACAAACCGCCTGGCATGATTGATGCTCATCAAGATGGCGGCCACTGGTGAAGAGGAGACTGTCAGTGCTCCTGGCTTTCTCAGAGAATGAAGCGATCAGTGTATCGGTGTTCAGGAGCCAGAGCTAGTGATTAAAAAAAAGAATTAGCTACATTTTCCAGTGTTCACTTAAGGGAATATGCCAAGAGTCTGTTAAATTCAGAAAAAACATACAGCAGCAGCAGCAGCAGCAGCACAAGGAGAGGAAATTTAGACTTACCATGATCACAGCTTTGCCTCCTGGGTTCTGGATGGAAAAGCGAAATGTGCTTTGAGCAGAAGACAGCTCGAAGAGCTTCGAAGCAAGCGCTCTCTCTAAGAACTGCTGTCTGGATCAGAACATGCCCAGAATTACTTTTCATTTTAAATAAGCAAGAACAAGTTATCATGTCAAATTATTAAAAATGCAACATCTCTATTTAAACACACACACAGAAAAAATAAATTATATTTCTCTATATATATAATTTACTAATAAATGTATATACTGTATATAATTTGTGTAAAACATGTTTATATATAAAAATAAGATATGACTTGTGCCACAGTCTGATCACAAATTAAGTGTAAAGTAAAACTACTGAAATGACAGAAAGAGTTTTCATTAACACCCAGCAATATTCAGAGGCATTTAGTAGAATATGTTTTTTAAAGTACATTCTGGCTTCAAATGACTTAGAGGAAGTCTGTGTGTGCATTGACCCTCCCAGTATTGGTGGTATTGTGTGATTGGGGTCCTAGCTAGTGGGTGAAATTGAACTGGAAGTTGGTGAGAAAGAAAGAAAGAAAGACAGAAAGAAAGAAAGAAAGAAAGAAAGAAAGACAGAAAGACAGAAAGAAAGACAGAAAGACAGAAAGAAAGAAAGAAAGAAAGAAAGAAAGAAAGAAAGAAAGAAAGAAAGAATGAAAGAATGAATGAATGAATGAATGAATGAATGAATGAATGAAATTCCTGATTTGTCAACCTATTTTAAAAATTATAAAATCTGAAAAATGGTGCATATGTAACCTGAAAAATGGCAAAAGTTATTTCCCTGAACATTTTTTGCTGAAATGATTTATGTAAAGGAATTATGTAAAGATGGTTGAGGTAAGTCTGTTCTGCACACTGCTGGGGACTGACGTTTCACTCTTTCTTCCTGGAAGACTTGCTCCAAGTTGTTCAGGTTGGTTGATCGCTTGTGAATGACAATATTCAAACAATGTCGCAGGTTCTCAATTTGATGGAGACTTTTGACCTTTTTAGAACATTCACCTTTTTGTTCAAACACTCCTCTGCTATGTGCTTGGCATCACTGCTCTGCTGAAAGGTGAAGTTTCTCCCAACCTTTACTTTTTTTTAACAGCTTGAAGCAGGTTGTCTTGCAGTATCTTGCCCCACTTTGCACCATCCATCTGTCTTTCAGTTTTAACAAGATGACCAGTCCCTGCTGAGGGAAATCATCCCTACAACATGATGCTGCCGCTCACCATATTTCACTTCTGGGGTGGTGTTTGTTGAGAAATGCGCAGTGTTTTGCAGCACACAGCATTTTTAATTCTGACCAATAAGTTTCATTTTTGTCTCATCTAAGCACAAAATCTTCCATATTCCACATTCCATTATTTTTCCCCATTCAATTATAGCAATCTAGTCTTCCAGTTAAATGCATGGCCTTTAATATCAACAGCTTCAGTGCAGTCACAGCCACTGAACTGCATGGGTCCTTCAAAGTGATTGTTGGTCTCTCTACAGCTTCCCTGTGAGTTTTGAAGGGCCTTGTCCAGGCAACACCTACTTTCTAAACACCTTTACTAAACACCTGGATATTATTGTTACCTTTTTCTATCTTGTGCACTTTATACACAATATGGTCTTCATTATTATTGCTTTCCTTCAGATGCGCAGTCAAACTAATGGTATTTAAATTCACAGGCAAAGGTCAATTGTAAGTCCATTGTGTCCTCATTAGGGCAATATCTTTTATCTGTAAACTGCACCGCTTCCACAGCACAGGGGTTGATTAAAATGCAAACAGTTAGTAATTTGGCATTTTTCAGTTAGTAATTTGGCACATATTTTTCCTATATTAAACGCTTCCGGTCTTTCAGTTATTAATATAATACACAAAATATGGAATTATAATTTAGAATCCATTTGTAATCATTAGTTATAGGGGGTGAAAGCTTTTGAAGGCACAGTGTCTACAGCATAAATCATATATAAATCATATATAAAAATAAAAAAAATTATAAGGGAAGCTAAGGAAATAAAAATTGTGATACATCAAGCTGCATTGAAAGAGAGAATTAAATCTCTACTACTTACCTATTTTGGGGAAAAGTACACTTATCTTGACTCTGTTTCACCACCACTTGAGTTATATAGAATTTTAACACCTCTGGAAAAGAAAGTATAACAGAATATTTGGTGACAAAAATGGTAACATGATTAAAGCTTGTATCAGTCTTGACATTTCTTCTATTACATGAAGACAACACAGAGAAGGATGCCTTGCGAACATACAGATAAGAAACATGCACAGACTTGATCCAAATATAATTTAAAAGTAAGGGTGACACTATACTGGCTCTATTTTATCATCTCTACTAGAAGGTAGACATGGCACAATACCACTTTTTTATGTCTGATACCGATATTGTAAATTTGGATCTGCTGATCCGATACTTGCTTTTTTTAAGCAGAAAACAAAAAAGAATGCTTTTAAAAAATTTCGTATACCTTCACACAAATACAAAAATCATAATTGTGGTATAATAAGGGAGAAACATTGTACAGAGATCATATAGTATAGTAAGATGTCCCCTATGTGGTGCCGTTTGTAAAAACAGCTTAAATCTAAATTTTAAATATGAAAAATATATCTCGCACTATAAATGTGAAACTTCACAGTTAGATAGGGCTTGGTGAGACCTTTCCAACGACCCCTCGTTCGCCGTAATAGCCCCTGGCGATCCAGAGTTATGCCACTTACCTTAGACAAAAGTAATGGGACACCCGTGCGAGGTGAAGGATATAACTCTGGATCGCCAGAGGCTATTATGGCAAAGGTCTCATCAAGTCCTATTTAACTGTGAAGTTTCACGGAGATTGATGGTTGCCCCGTCTAGAAAAGCCACGAGCACGTTCCATGGGGGGATATTGGGACACCCAGGTGAGGTGCCTTGGCGTTTTCTTCGAGTCTGAAGTAACTCTAAACTGATATGTTAGCAAGTCTCACACACTACAGAAACTCTTATCACGTGACGCATCTTCTTGGGCTATGCGCATCACAAATCACGTTATGCGTGCTGTAATTATTTTCCGTACTTTTTAATGGATTGAATTACATTTTTTATTCCCTCCCGATTTCTGATCCAGTAATTTAGGTCAGGACTGGACCGATACGGATACAGAGAATCAGATCGGCGCATCTCTACTAGACGGTATTGATTTTTATATCTGTTTTCTCATTTTGGGCTTCAGGCATTCTTAGTTTTTTGCAGACTATCACTTACCAGTAACACACTGAACATATATCCCATGAAGCACTTATGTATTAACATATATGTTCATATCAATTATATATTAACACATACATTTTGGATGCTTGTGAGTGAAAAAAATGTCTTGAGGAAAGAACTTGAGAAAACAAATTTTCAAAGATGACTATGTGTGTCTATGGGGGCAGTAATTATTTATAGAAATCATTGCATATAAACACATGTATATTGTTTTAGCAAGCATAGACCAAAGACCTCAGCACGTATGTTATAACAGCAGTCTTATTATTGGTATTTGTGTTCTGAAAATTTTACCTGTCGTGACTGCCTCTCCCAACACTGCAGAGCACTTCTTACAGGAGACCCCCACATTCCTGCGTCCAGGTGGCTGATGAGAGACACAGACGCAAACCAAAATAGACAGATGATCTGAAGGCACAGCCAGGTTTAAACCACATAAAACAGTAATCAATAGCAGAGCAGAACCATTTACTGAAGTGAGGGATGAATCAGGCGTTTGAACAGCGACGGGCTCTTCCATCTCACTGCTGTGGCGACTAAGAGAGCCCCTGCCAGCCCACAGAGTAAGAAAAATCAATTGTCCTGACAGACAAGTTACACTTCTCAGGATGGTGGAGGCTTTTATAAAGGTAGATTGCTATGCCACTTCCTTGAGTCTCCTTCATAAAGAAGAAAGAGTTATTTTTTCCTCCACCCGTCAGCCTAGAGGCAGTGTGGATGGAGCAAAGTGTTCTGCTACACAAGAGGAAAAACTAAGAGAGCAAAAGTGCCTGAAAACCTCTGGAAGATTGCCTCTCACTAAGGGCTACACTTCCAACCCTCTTCATTGAGTACAATTAAACAACTGCAGTAAATTAGTCTTGGGTACAAATGTCAGCTATTCAAAGAAGTGCTAACTGATGCACAATATATTGAAAAATGTATTATAAGCAGATAAATGGGAAAATTCTCAGCATTCAAATACAGGATTACTGCCGATAACTTGCCATCCCGTTTTGATTACAAGCGCACTGATGATATAGAGCGAAGCTGTCAGTCCTGTGGACTCTGTCTTGAGTTTCAGCAAAGTTCACTCCTCGGTCTTGCTGTCCAGCACTTCAGAGTCACTTATGCCTATAATACAGTATTACTGGAACATTCCTAGCCTTATTGTTTTTTATTGACTCATTTTTATGTGAACATTAACAAAATTGCACTGGTGCGTGCCATATTCATTACAGCTGTGTGCATATGTGTGTGTGTGTGTGTGTGTGTGTGTGTGTGTGTGTGTGTGTGTGTGTAGAGTGCATTAGGACACATGAAACAACAGTTAAACGTAATGGGGGGCACAGAACTTAGAAAACTTTAAAACTTTAGCCACTGGGCTAAAGAATAGGACTAATTCTGCTAACGTTAGCCAGCATCTCTGAATTTTTAACTTGCCTTATTCTAACAGTATGATGTATATGGATTTTAGAATAACTTGTTTTGAAATATAAAGAACACAAAAAATTACAGTTTTGGATAATTAGTCTTGGCCTCACTCAAGAGGGTAAAATTACAGCAAAATACTAAACAGTTAATCAGTGAAATACTAAACAGTTTTGTTATCTAGGTAATGAAATGTCATATTTGTGCTTAAAATGGTGTAATGTACCTCTGCAGAATGCTGATTACGGTTAGGGGTTGTATGGGGTAACTCCACTTCCTGTGAAATGTTTTGGTTGCAACTGCTATCCTGGGTCAGGAGGAAGTAAGTGTCTCCAAGTAAACAATCTCCTTCCTGAGGGTGTAGCTTCTTGTTAGCAAAAGGATCAGGATGGCAGCACCAGTCATCCACCAAAGCGTTCCAGTTACCATTGGGCAGAGGGAGAACTCGTCTGAAAACCCTGTTGAAATAAAGTGTCCCCTTGTACTCATATATAAACACACCACGGCACAGCACAGAGTGCGAACAATGTGAAATACTTTCTCTGCATTTAACCCATTCATTACCTTGCTCAGGTGTACCTCAGTGGTGGGATTCAACAGTCCTTGGATTTGAACCCACAACCTTCTGATCGCTGGGGCAACTCCCAAAACAACAGGCCACCAGGTGCCCCAAATCAGGAAAGCTCATATGCTTAATAAAGCACTCGTTCATTGAATAAAGCATTCAGTGAACGAGAGCTGGATAAACTAAGCGCTCTAAAGTTGAACAAATGAACTTGCGCCTCACCGGTCATTAAGCAGCATGGCCCCGCAGGACTGGCACAAAAAACAATTCTTCTGCTGCACTCTCGGACTCTCTGTCACACTGTCTGAAGCCTCTGGAAACAGGGAAGGACAAACATCACCCACTTCTCACACACACTGGACAAGACAACAACTGAAAAATTGTAGGTGTTTTTCTTTAAAATCATATTTAAGTTATGTCTAGCAGAGGGTATCAACATTAACACCTTAAAAGTACAACAAAAACTACTAAAAACAGTTTAAAGCTATTGACTAAACACTGTGAATGCATGTTATTAACATGGGCATTTAGGCTGTTTTCACTGGACAACATACCCTCATACCCTCATCATGCACACACACACTTTTGTGTGTAGTTTAAACTAACATATTGTGGAAAAATCAACAAACTACTAACAAAAAATCTAAAATTCAGCCCTATTTATGGTAGAAATGGCACAATATAAACATGTACAGTAAGACCCCAACAACCCCTGGTTAATAGGTGAAGGGCGAAAAATACGTACAAAGCTCAAGAAAGTTGTTGACACATTTAGTTTAAGTGTGTGTGGTCACAGGCCATACTTCTCGCCCAGTTGGGTTTAACCAGAGCAACGCAGTGGCTAAAAGCCAAGGGTCATGCGACCGGTGCACTGCGTGTTCATCATTAATCTCAGCTAATCTGTGGAGTGTGATGATGTGTGGAGCTTGAAGGCGGGTCCGCATTCATTACTCCAAGTCCTCAAGCAAGTCAAATGAGATTAAACCAGCCCTTTCAAAGTCATGTTTAATGACCTTTAATGACACTGGCCCATGAGGGCTCTGTGTTCATTTAATGTACGAACTCCTGTGGCGGCTAAGTACAGCGTGTTCAATTATTATACACTCAAGATGAACTCTGGCAATTACCTGAAAACTGGTCCACTTCCAAACGCAACCTGATATGCAGCCCATCATCGTTTGGACAATTCTGACACGACCCTTCCAGCAGCTTGACTCCTGGTGTCAGCTTCACCTGATACTCCCCATCAGGTACGCTAATTTTTAGGGCAGAGTCTCCGCCAGACACCTTTACTTCAGCTCCGTCTTTAACAGTTTCACTCCTAAAAGGAAAGAAGATTATGTGAGAAAAGAAGTTCACTTAGGAATGTATTCAAATGCAGGGGATTGCTCACTTTTTAATTTGAATATTTACATACTACATCAAACAAACATTATTTGAAAATAAGATTTATAAGTCAATATAAATTCAATACAATAGAACAGAAAGTCAAGCAAGTAGAGAGAGTCCATTCGAAAGGCCCTGGTGAGACAATATCTGGAAAAAGTAGAAAGGCCAACTATTGGAATGGTTTCATCCTGAGGCAAAAGGAGAAAGTAGAAGCCATTCATCACTACTGTCCAATTCTTCTCGTCCTCAGACCACCTCTCACAGGCTGTCTGCTTCTCACATAGCAGGTTTAATGAGAGCAAGGCTTCAGCATCAGTTAGGTATTTATTACTCACATGGACATGGACCAGGGAAAAAATAATTTGAGCTCATGGTCATTAACTTTTTGTGATTCTATAGAACATACTCCTAAACGTGAAACATCCTCACCACTCTACTGACAGCACTTCAGAACTGGGTTATTAGAAAACACTATATTTGTGATTATGGCCCCAGTGTGCCTTTTCCCTTAGACCAAACAAACCATATGCAGGTTGAAAACTACCAGATAAACAAGATTACATGCTGCAACCGACACACTGATCACAAGACTAATAAGCACCTCCATCTAGTGGTGAAAAGCTGTATTTCCCTAAGTGCCATAACATGGAAGATGAGAGTATTTAATGTTTTATATTCTTTTGAATATCAAAAAAGTGTTTTGACAGTTTTCAGTACGTTCAAGTTTATTTATATAGCACATTTCCATACACAACGTGCTTTACAGAAATGGAATACACAGTCAATAAATAAGTCAATAAAAGAAAATTAAATGTGCAATAGAAGTATAAACGTCTAAAAGAAGGTGGAGAATAATGGTGCAGTTTTCAGCAGTTTTTTTAAGTTACATTTGGTGAAGATCTTATAATGATGGGCAGTTTGTTCCAGCAGGAAGCAGCACAGTGCCTAAATGCCATTTCACCGTGTTTAATTATGCACTAGCTATCTTTAGGTGTTGTGGCTGCCAAACTATGGAACTCCCTCCCACAGAATCTTTATAACACTTCCTCTCTTGGTTCCCTCAAAACCCAACTAAAAATATATCTTTTCTCTCAGTGTTATGCCTCGTCTTGATCCTGATTTCTTTTTATTTCCTGCTGTTGCATTCTGTGTTATTGTAATGTGGACTGTTTTTGTACTACTTTGTACTACTTGTTCCATGTTCATACTATGTTCTATGTTCAACGTTGAGTTTGAGAAAAATATATTATTATTATTATTATTATTGTTATTATTACAGTAATGCCTCGATAGACATGCAAAAACAAACATTTGGACATGCCTTAACCTACACAGAAAAATAAACTTCCATCCAAATTCAGCCAAAAATACACGTGACTGCTTGCACAAAAATAGCAAGTACTTACCTTAAAAAAATTGCTTAAGCACTTAAGGTTAAACTGTAATTCTGTCAGAATCTGACATTTAGACCTCAGTTCCAGTTTCTTTTCTATTTAAACGTTTTCCTAAATAAATTTTATGTAGCTCAAACTCCAGGATTCCAGATCAGGTGGCTGCCCATCTGCTCAGACAACCTGCTGACCTAAGAACAGATTTCTCCCTTATTTAGGATACCTTTCCTGACATGAGCAGATGAGAAGCTTGATGAACTTCCACACAAAGTCAACTAGAAATGCACTTTGGAAGCACATTAAATAAATTATTTAAGGACTTTAAGTTAAACTTTTCATGTCAAAAATGTAAGTGCTTAAGTTTAGACGCTGAGTACCTGTTCGGGTACCTGCCCATTTTAGTGCTTTCCCTGCTCAGACACACATGGGTCCTGCTGGCCTAAGATCAGATTCATTCCTCATTCAGGATACCTTTACTCACAGGAACAGGTCCTGGATCAGCACTGAAAACAAGGCCAGACTAGGTAATCATGTTGGAGTAGGAAATGTACAGAACAGAGGTCTCCTCAGGACCAGAGATGGAAACATGTGGATTGTGAATGGTTTAGCAATACCATCTAATCAGCGAAAAATACATCATATCATAATGAATGAGTTTAGTTCTTGCCTTATAATCAGGAGGCCACTTTGGAGCCGTTGTCGTAGCTCCACAAAGATAAAGTGTTGTTTCTCCAGCTCATCCATTTCTGCTGCACGTTTCGAACAGCGGGCAAGTGTTTTCTTTTTCCTCTGTGATTGTCACTCCAGCTCCTGTAGCGAGTTACTGCCCACTATGGGTGTGGTGCTGATCCGATCAGAAACAGCACGAGAAACGTCTGAGAAACGCCAAGATCGTCAATATCGTGACCAAAAAACTTGTTAAAAATATGAAACCGTACAAAAACTTTAAAATCCATTACCATTAATGAATGACTAATGTGATTAGTGTTAAATCTATAAATTAACACATTATAAGGAAATGCACTGTGACCTGCAGGAGATATATGGATGAAAGTATTGGGACGCCTGGCCATTGCACCAACAGGGACACTGTTGACACTGCATTCAAATACTTTAATATGGTGTTGATACCCCTTTATAGCTATAACAGTTTCCACTCTTTTTGGAAAGCTTTCCACAAGAATTTGGAGTGTTTTTGTGGGAATTGGTGCCAGTTCATTCTGTAGAGCATTTATAAGGTCAGGCACTGATGTAGGACAAGAAGGCCTGGCTTGCAATCTCCATTCTTGCCTTGTGCACTGAGGCACAGTCATACAGGCATAGAAAAGGACACTCCCCCAAACTGTGTTCACAAATTTGGAAGCATGGTGTCCAAAATCTCTTGGTATGCTGAAGCATTAAGATTATGCCTGACTGGTAGGGACCTACCCCAAAACCTTGAAAACAGGTGTGTCCAAATCCTTTTCATAGGTGCAATGAAATGTAAACATTGCAGCACTGTAGCTCATACAAGATGTGGTAAATACAATACAAGGTGCAGTTAATACACTCTAAAGTGTAGTTAAAGGTAAGCAGTGCAGTGTTTATATTGAAGTGGCTGTACTGATTAGTGCAGACAGATCCAGAGGTCAGGCACAGTTAATGTATAGCTCTGGATTAAGCAGTTCTTGAGTTTGTTCTTAAGAACATAAGGGCCCACAAGAGATCACCTGCTAGTCGGGAAGACAGCACACAGAAGCATTAGAGGCGGTATTTTAAATATTAGAGGTTTTTGACATTAGATATGAGCCAGTTAACTTATTTCTTGTTACTCAGTACTCTGATTTTAGCCTGACTAAGTGGAGATGCATTTGTCTAGCAAGTGTAAATGCATGTGGTTCAAATATCAAGATACAATCCAGATACTAGTCACACAACCAGGAGTGGCAGTAGCTCAGTGGGTAGGCTACTTGCCTCCAGACCAAGAGGTCACAGGTTCGAATCCTACCTCCAGCACACC
>JBBPDB010000007.1:16461741-16493107 GCA_037974465.1 Brachypetersius altus | reverse complement strand
TTGTGATATTGTTTATATATATGTGTGTGTGCATATATATATATATATATATATATATATATATAAAAAATATATTAATATACAACATTATAATAATATTAGTCATTGGTCATGGATCAGATACTTACCGCTTCACACATATTACATAAGTATCAAAGCAAAGTAAATTTTAGATGTGGAATCTCAAAAGCATTTCGACCATTTCTTTACTGCTACTTGTAAAGTATTAAGCAAGTGTCACTGTGTAAAGTATATAATATACTTATTTAGCATAAATCTCAACTGCCATTTCCAACTACCACTGAAGTTCAGGGAATAAAATATGCAGAAAGCATTCATTTTTACACATATGAGTTCTTTGTAATTGAAAGCCTCTAACCTGTTTTGGAAGCTGCACTGCATCTGGTCCAGTGTGTGCGCTGTTCTGAGCTGAGTCTCCACTATCAGCCTGGCCTTGCACAGGCACAGCACGTTTTACAACAGAGGAGGGTTTCCAGATACCAGTCTGAGATCCAAAGTGGACCAGGAGTGGGGGAGAGCACAGGGCTCTGGGCCAGGGGTTAACCCCTCACTGTTGCGGAGGAAGGTGGGTATGTTTAACTAAGCCAACTGTCAGACAGCTTTAGGCAGGAGCCTGTGATTTCTATAAGTCAGATTGCCCTTTGTTCCCTGAGAATTTCAAATCGAAAATAGACCATGTGGGGTGATGGGGAAAATGTAATGGTGTTAGATCTAAGAATATTCTCATTCTCCTCACTTCAGGGGATTTAACTTGCGGCACCAAATTCCTGTCAGTCTGATGCATGTTAATCTTTTACAAGCTTCAGTTACCATCTAAAATCAGTGAATTACTGTACTGTATCCTGAATACTGCTGTGTATTAAATGTATGTTTTGGATTTTTGGATTTTACATAATCCTCATGTCTCATATGTACTCTTCCCATTCCATTTTCTTCTTCTTCTTAAAAAACCCCAAACCAAAAACAAAAAATAGCCCCATGTTGGACTACCATCTAGCCTTTAAAATATGTGCTCCTTCAGTCCATTCTTGTAATTACAAAGGCGTTAGTTAATTTTGAGTTACCTCAGAGATAGCATTTATGCATCCTGAGAAATACTCACAGATGCATAATGCTGCTAACATTAAAATCTTCATGCACAATTATGTTGAGAAAGCAAGTCTAAATGTGGCATATAGTTCTCCATTAAATGCCACAAAAGTCTTTCTTTCCTCTCCTCACTCTGTCACACACCCACACAATAATCTGTGTAATAACCTGCTCTTACATAGATGTGCAATTTCTCATTGGTTTAAATCATTATGTGCAATATCATGCAATTTCATATTGGGTGCTTGTTGCAAGACTTACCTGACCAAAATGTTTGCCCAGTATAGCGTGGTGGATGAACTTAGAAAGAACACAAAAGAGTTGGTAGACCATGCACTCTGATTTGAGAACGCTCCCACTAGAAAGTAGACATTCCCACCGCGAACCTGTATTCTCACACACAGACACGTCGTATATAAAGAGTACAAGAGAACCAGAGTACTCATGGTACCAGCTGGATAAGAGACGAGTTGAGTCGGAAATGGGACTCAATGACTAGCTTCTACTTACTTCCTTGTTTATATACACGGTGATGTACATCACTTTCGGGACCCTGTGTCTTGACTGGTGTGTGTGACAGTACCCCCTCCTCCAGCACCGTCACCAGACGAACTCGGCTGGGAATATGCCCGACATATACGAAGGACAGTGTAGACAGGACCACCGTAAATGATCCAGGGCAGATGAGGAGTTGGTGCAGGAGTAGTCCAGGGTGAAGTGAAGAAGTGAGCTGGGACATGTGGATGACAGGATGAACCCAGAGGGAGGCAGGCAGCTGGAGCTGGAAGATGACAGGGTTTATCCGGTGGGTGATATGGTAGGGTCTGATGAACTGGGTGGTGAGTTTCTTGGATTTGGTGCAGAGGTGCAAGTTGTGGGTGGAAAGCCAAACCCTGTCACTGACTTGGAACAATCATCCCGGTGGGTGCCGATGGCAGTGCCGCTGGGTGTATCGGTTGTTGGCCCGCTGGATGGCAATGCAAGCCTGCTGCTAGAGCCGTCAGCACCTGCTACGCAACTGTTGGGCCAACAATATGTCAACCTTTGGCTCCTGGTGTTCAAACATCAGAGTTTGGAAACCATTCCACACCTCAAATGGACTGAGCCCAGTGGCAGATGAGGTGAGGAGGTTGTGGGAGAGCTCAGCCCAGATGAGGTAGAAGGCCCAGGAGCGCTGACAGTCAGTGACAAAGCACCTCAGGAAGTGCTCCAGGAGAGACAGCAGGAGGAATTGATCAGACAGCAGAAGGCCTTCCGGAACTTGCTGGCCCTATGTCCGAAACAATGTCTTTGGGGAACCCCTGCAATTGGACTACGTGCTCTAATACCAGCTCAGCAGTGGTCTTGGTGGTGGGGAAAACAGGTGAAAGCCATCAGGTGTACAGCCTTGGAGATATGGTCCACAATGGTGAGAATGGTGTTTTTCCCTCCGGAATCCGGCAAGCTGGTGATGAAGGCAAGCGTGATGTGCAACCTGGGGCCCCGGGGCACAGGTAGAGGCTGGAGGTCAGGGGAGATAGAGAGCTGAATTGGGACAGTAAAGTGGTGCATCGCTGACCGGTTTACCATCCAGAATGTTAAACGAGACAGGCTGAGCTAAAGCCACAACACTTATGGTTGGTGAAGACCCCAAAGACTGAGAGACGAAGGTCTAAACCACCCCAGAATTCCAAGGACCAGGATGGCTAGAATCAAGTGTGATCTCATCTTAGTATTTACACACTGGACAGACTGCAATCAGGTATTAGACTCAGGTCATTATACTGTAGCAGCTGCTACGCAAAGAACAGCTCTGTTGACAATAAAAGCACACAAAACAACACATTACAGACAATATTCTATAAAAAAACATTTATTTTACAAGAGACATCATATTAGTGACATTCCTCTACAATTACATAAAAGTAACCTGTGGTGAATACATGCAATGTTTTGTTTGCTGTCACCAGAAAGGTGCATAGCTAAGATTAAAAAAAACCCTTTCCACTGTTTTCCACAGTCATACATTGGATGATATGGATAAAAACACAGCACTAGAAAAACTATTTTAAGTGTAAACATGAATTTTGTAAAGACACACATTTTCACACCGTTTCTGACCCCTGCCAATGGACACACATTCAACATTTCAAATGCTGTCAATGACAAATGTCTTGATTTATAACATGAACAAAATGCTACAACCAGTACCATATACACGTGCCAGTGCTCAACATTCACAAGGGTATTTAAGGCAGAAAATGAACACACGGGACACAGCCCTGAGCAGAACACAATGCTAAAGCAGATTAAATGAATGTGAATTTTTTTGGCTGAAACGTGTGTTGGACAATTCATATGAAGCTAATCTCATGGAGACCTACACTTTCATATCCTCTTAGGGAGACACTTATAGATAAAGTTGACTTGATTGTTCAAAATCAAATAATTATTTAAAAAAAACGTGAATATAAACTGAAAAATAATTACGCCAACAAGACCTTAACACAGCTAGAGACCAAAACAAAATCATTACACATTTGTTTTTTCATGCTTCATGAGACCAAATGCATCATTTGATAACTGCATTATGCTTTTATACGAGGGCCACGTCTGTTTTGGTGATTCTGGACAATTTCTTAAATATCTCACCAAACCTGAGGAAATTCTACAACCACAAAGATCAGTAGCAGTGATATTTATAAGTATACAATACATAGTATAGAAGACAATAATTCAAGCCTTAAGGCATTTGATTGAGGTCTGGTTGTTTTGGTTTGCGTTACTATTGCAGGGCGGCAATGATAAATCAGAAAGTCGGTGTGCAGAAAGTGGGAACGAATGGAGTGGCCAGCAAAGCAACAGAGAAGCATTTGCATTCTTGTTGTCTGTATTTGAACCCTCTCACTAGGCCTTAATGAAAATAATGACCTCAGTGCATATTATGTCTTGTAAAAAAGCATTAGACAGGCTAGGGTGTTTGGGCATTGTCTGGAGACATCATGCAGTTAATATCCATGCATAAAATTCTTCAAGTCTCTCATAACAGAGTGGGGAATACTCAGTACAATAAAAATATATATAAAGTAAGCAGACAGATCAGTGATAACTGTAAGGTTGCATAATTTTTTATTCAAGTGGATCAAATTCTCACAACACCTCTGATAATTGATCTCGCCTGAACCACACGGCACTTGGAGGACAAAGACGAAGCCTGGCAGCCAGAGTAAGTTTGGGATTGGTGCAAAGAGTATTTCTATCCAGACGGTGTGCCCACTGTTTTTGGCCTGTTCCTCTTTCAGGGTCTCAGTGCAGTTTGGATCCTGAGTCCGGTTTCTTTCAGCTGGAAAAGGTCATGTAGGAGGTCTCTCAGCTTCCTCTGAGATGTGCAGAGAACAAAGAAATTGACCATTGCTCAAAATGCAAATATAACAACGTATTAAGGTAATAAATCACAGTATGTTGCAGTGATTTTCTGCTTAAAGTGGACATAAAGTGAAGAATCTCTCACCCCCTTTATCATTATAAACAGAGAAATGCTGCTTATGTCATATTGCTTTTACAAATTGGCATTAAAATATTAAGTGATAAAATACCAATATTCAATGAAATATTATGTTTATTATTATTTATAATAATCACAACGTCCACAAAGCAATGTGGTTTGACATTTAAGGTTGCAAAATGACAAAAAAGATCATTCTCTAAGCAGCACAATTTTATTACAGCTTCTGTGTAATATGTGCTGTTATTTGAGGTTTGATTTGAGGTTTAACCAAATTGACAAACCTGTAGGTGAGGGAGAGTCATCGTCTCCAACTGTGGAGAACTGGTCTGTCCCTAATGCTGCAATAGAGCTCCTGGGCCGAATGCACCGATCCCCAGAGAAACTTCTGCGTAATAGTGCCTGCACCAGACAAAGCATAAAGACATATAACAAAGATTCATGAGGTATTACAAATTGCTTTATTTTGTTACACTGCATGTGATTTTAGCCGAAATTATGGTGAGACTGACCTTACGAGTTAAGGGACTACTTGGAGCTGAAGCACTGCTGTATAAACTCAGGCTGGAGTTTGACCTGCTCACTGTCAGGCCTTTAGTGCTCCCTCTTCGGCCTGATGCCTCGAATGACTCAGGTGACAAATACTTCTCCTTTATTTTTAGGTTTGTCCGACCTTTCACTGAGAGAGATGAAGCAGTAAATTTATCTGGAAATGGATGCGTTTCACATTTTGGAACAGCAGAAAAGCAATATGTTTTATTCACCTCTGCAAGGGTCATTCTTGACCAGAAATTCATCAAGGGCGGTCCATCCACCCCCAACACGTACCATGAGCGTGCTTCGTAAAATACGCACCATTCGTAACTGCTGAGAGTCCCCAAACTGCATACAATACAAGCATTTAAGTCCAGAACAGTCTATCATAAGCTATCATGAATTAAACTTTATTACATATGATCCATAATGTATCCAGACACAGCTTCTACTTAGTAAATTCAATTACTTTAAGTGCAACCCACTGCTGATACACACATTCAATTGCAAACAGACAGCCCATGTAATGCACAAAATCATCTCTCGTAGAATAGCTCTTTCTGGATGAGCATTTGGGATGAGTTAGAGTGATCCGGAGTGATCTTAAACTAATCATCCAGCATCAGTGTCTGACCTCACTAATGCTCTAATGGCCAAATCCAGTCAAATTTGTGTATAACAAACGCTGAAGCAAGTGTCTACAAACCTTTGGACACGCAAGTAATTTTACTCTTACCCTGTAGCGGTTAGCGCTAATCTGCTCCACCTGAAACCTCTTTGGGCAGTTGCACTGGGAAACTTGCCGGCTTACCTAAAGAGTTGTGCATTGTCTGTTAGAAAGTCTCTGAAGTCCATTGCAAATGCAAGACAAATGTCAGACCATGTTTGCGTAAGTTTCAGTGATAAAATCTGAGAGGAACTAAAACAAATATAAATCTCAAGGCTACCTCTTCATTGATTTGGTCTGCATCAATTGTTCTTCTGTAGGGGTCTCGGCTTGGGTGGAGCGCGCTCACAAACTCATAATAGTCAATGAATCCATCTCCATTTACATCAAAAATATTTGCGACAGCTGTCATTTCCAAGGAATTGGTTGGGAATTCTATCCAAGAGAAAATGTAAGAGTTACCAGTTATAAATATCAAGCAAGATTAGGTGCTTTCACATGATGAACAAATGTTATGAATTAATTATCGTTAGGAATAAGAGTGATGCTCACTTGAGGCCAGAACACTGTCAATGAACTCCTTTTGAGTGATTCTGCCATCTTGGTCTCGATCAATGCTTCTAAAAACATCTAAAATCCGAGACTTGAGGTGACTTATCCACTGCATGTATCTTTTGCGCCAGATGTTGAAGTCAAAGTTGGCAAACTCCTCCATCTGCAAGTGAATAAAAACAGTGTCCAGGAGCAGGAACACAGTACATAATTCACTATTGCAGGGGCAAATCAGTGGGAAATATGAAAGCCAAACAATTAGTGTATCATTTCAGCATCCACTTTATACCACAGTGTACTTCCATCTTTAGGCTAAACATACAGGGCCACTACACAGGTATACAGTTACAGTCAATAGTATCCCTCTGTCAGCTGCCCTATACTCCCTATAATAATTATTGGACTTTTTCTGACTACTGGGCTGCAGTTGATCCAGTTGTCACTGGATGGTGTTGGTATAGACTTGAGTTCTTAGAAATGGCATCGCTAGATTAAGAGTGGTCTACCCCAAAGGATAGCCAGCCTAAAGCAGCTTTGTGGTTAAAAACTGATAATGAAGTCTAGAGGACGGCTAACAATACTGCACAATAGAGCTCAGTTAATGTAACTATGACACAGGCACATTTACATCTCTAAATAAAATAACCTCTTTGAGTCTCTGTTCATGCTCCTCCAATCTCTTCTGTCTGTTGTGAGACAAGAGCCAGAGTTTCTGCCATTGGCTGATCAGCTGGCTGAGCTGAGGGGTGTGTGACTCCAGATTCTCCAAAGGCATTGGAACTGAGGGCTGGGGTTTCATCTGACCTCTCCTTTCTACAAAACACGGTCTCACAGTCAGATATATTCACAACATGTGTTATTTCATAGTATGTAAATGAGCTTTATGTATTTGCTTGTCTACACTTACTGCTTGGTATCCTGTGGCTTGGAGATACCTGTGACTTACGAGTTACTTTGTGCTTGCAAGATTTTGTTGCACTTTCAACCTCAGGCACTTTTCTTTTCAGCTCGCTCATAAAAATCTACAAAGGGGAGCAATGCATTGTATTCAGTAGCTGAAATCGTTTAAAGAAAAAACAGCAGGCATATGTTTTGATTGATGTTATTAAGCATAAGTACATTGTGCTGGGTGATAACTTCTGCCGTCTGTTCCAAGTCTTCAGGCAGGGCTTCCTGCTCCTTGAGGTTCAGAGACTCCTCAGCAGAAGAGATCCAGTCCAGCAGACGCTGCACCTCCTCTCTTTCAGCCTGCAGTGCAGAGAGCACTGTCTGGATCCGCCCTGCCTGCTGCTGCGCCCACGTCTGAACCTGAGGTGCGGACGCGCACACACATAGACACACACACACACAGAACATCGTTTTTCATTACAATATTGGAGAGCACTGTTTATTAGCTTTAGTGAACAAAAATAGCTTTAGTGACTATAAACAAACCAAAATAAATGGTCCAAACTTATCAAAATATGTTCTCTTAGTATGAACATGAAATACAATTAAGAACATTTTTCATTTTCATATCAAGTTTAACAATGAGAAAGAAAGCAAACACTGTGAAACTGTGCTGTGCATGTTCACTTACCTCCTCATAGCGAGTCTTGGTGACGCTGATCCAGGACTTTATAGTGATAACAGAGTCAGGGTGGCAGGAAGACAGAATCTGTTCTCCTAGGCATTGTATGGATTCCAGCTGTGTCTGCTGACCACTCAATGAACTCATTGACTCCTGTTCATGTAAGATAAGAATATTTTTCTTGAACGTCCTTACGTGTAATCATCATCAAATATTTCCCTCAAGACTCCTTTCACATACCTGGTATTGGTTGCGAAAGGCCAGGAGGGCCTCCTCTTCCTCGGGCAGTACTCCGTATTTCAGAACCCTCTCAATGTCCGCAAGACGATCAAGGAATGAGTGAACCACTCTGTCAAACTCCTCTGCCTGGGGTGATGCAGGAATATTAACAAGCCATTCTAGATGTACTGAATATAATCTAAAATATCGAACGGATGAGATCTGTTTGCAGAATCATACACAGAGTGCTGATCTAAGGTCAGTTTTTACCTCTTGCATTTCACGGAACATCCTTACCCGGCTTTTACTTTACTCTGGTGTGAGATGATTTCAGATATGCCTCTATATTTTTACACGTTAAAGGCTCACAATACATGAATACATATATAATAAGAAATAAAAATGATGTGTATATATATCGATAGATCGATATATATAGATATTATAAAGATTTTATATACAGCATATACATACACAAATTTCAGGCACTGCAGTACTTCATATTTCTGGTAACTTACTGTTTAAATATGCATAAGGATTTCAATCATACATCATATATACCTGCTGTAGTGCTGCCTCCAGTCTGGCCTGTTTGGACACAGACAGTTTACACACAGCCTCCCAGCGGACCTCCAGTTCCTCCATCTGCTCCTGCAGCCAGTGGGCATCAGCTGTACTGCCACGGGTCAGGTCCTTCACAGAGCGCTTCAGGGTGCGAATACAGCCTGCACGTTTCCCCAGCTCTTTCTGGAACACCTATGATACATATCCAGCCCAAAGCAAAGCATACAGAGGTATATTATTCTGAACAGAAGTTCTACTGTCTTCTCCATGTCATCAGACTCTGTTCTCTGCAGTTCAGAGACTCCTCAGATCCAGTCTAGCAGAGGGTGCCGCTCTTTCTTTTTTATGTATAATAAAATAAAGAGATGGATGTAATGAATTCAACAACATGCAGGAAAGAAAAAAATCCACAAAAAGTACCTTGTGCTTATCAATCAAATTATTGACCAGGTCCTTCTCGCCACCAACAGGTACGTCTTCAGCAAGCTGTGGTTCTGCTCTGTATAGCCAGTCATTGAGTGCCTGAAGAGCGTCAGTGAATCTTCCTGAAAACAGCAGAGCCTCCTCCAGCTTATGTTGCCTAAAGAAATGAGAACATAATGTGTAGTAGGGCACATAGTGTATCAGTAACTTATGGAACTAATCATTTATTAGTAATGAGACCTACCGCTCTATTGACTTCCCACTGATAGTGTCCCACGAGTCTCTGAGCTCAGACACCATGTTCTCAAGATGCTGAATGTCCAAAGGATTCTGAGCTTTTTCTAGAAGTGAGCGGCCACTCTTTAGACAGGCCTCATACATGGGCCTCTTGGAGCGGAAAAGTTTCTGGAATTCCTGCAAACACAAAAACTTTAAATATCAAGTACCTGCAGCATATTGTGCTTCATGACTTATTGTAATTCTGGTCAAACATATTTTACCAAGCGATGCTGCTATACATGCCCACTGGCTGCAGGACCATAAAATGTTGACCCAATGCTCAGAAACAAATATCCCTCTACCTTCTGCTCAGTGAGCTGTTGTTTAATCTCTTCATGTGACACAGCAATTTCTTTATGTGTATCCAGCGTCTGCTCCACTTCACTCATCCAGTCTATCAGCAGGTGCCAGGATTCACTGAACTGCAAGGAAAATTATTTAAAGGCATTATGATTTCTACTTTTAAACAGGATGTGTGCTCGCTTGAATTATACAAATGTATCATTTTTCATTCACAATAAGAGGTGATTTAACAGAAACTAGACAGCAAAAGGGGTAAAAGTGATGTATGCCATAGTAAAAATCTGAGTAAAGCACAATACTTTATCAATAATGGATAGGTTATAGCATGCAGAGATGTTTTTAATATTTTTTTTAGCATTTGGTTCAGTTGTTCAAGTGATAGTGGGTTTAATATTTACAAAATGTGCAGACCTTGCTGCTTCTGTGTCGAATTGACACAGGATACCCGCCTCAGCAGAACACTGATGTTTTTATGGTCTGGTCTTTAGTTTTTATGAGGGAAAAAAGTTGCATGTATGTATTTTTGTACAATCATTAATAAAGGAACAGGCATGCATGAATGTGTGCCTCCCAATAAAAGACTGTAAATGAGTCCAAACATTACCAGTAAGTCTTCATGACACTTTTCTTTTGAAGCCATGAAAAGAGTTAACTCACCTGTTTAACTTGTCTCTTTACGTCCTCTAGGGCCTTGCCTCTTTCTGTAGTGTGCTGGTGAAGCTTTCTGTAGCGGTCTCGAATGGTTATCACTAGGTTTTGCAGCACATCACAGTCCTCTTTCCTGCTGAGCTCTGATAGCTGAGAAGCAGAATTCTCCACACACGTCTTCTTCTCTCCATATGAGTGGACCTCACTCACCAACAGCTGCCAAGAAACAATATTTCAAGCAAAATGGAAGTGCATGTAAATATGAGAAACACATGCCAGCACACTAAATAAAAAAGTACACAAAGACACAGACTTACTCTGTGTTTTTGAAGCTGGCTGCTGATGGTGTCAAGGATAAAGCTCGGAGCAGGCAGGGCACTAATGACCTCCTCGCATTTTGCCATTTTGGTTAGCAGATCTTGTACGTTACTGTTAAACTCCTTAGCCAGACCAAGTCCTTCTGTCAGCTTTGCCTAGTGGACAGGACCATTGAAATAAGGACAAGCAGTTAAAAGTATTCAAGACAGACTTTAAGTGTGAGAAGAGGCCTATTCAGTAGCAGCAGTGTGTTTAGAGATTATTGTTATAATATGTGATATAATAATAAATTATTTTGATATAATGTAATCAAAATTTTGACCATATCCTTTGAAGAAGTAGTGTATGTTAAGCAACAGGCCATCTTTATTTCCTCACTTTGCGGTCTTGCATTTTTGTATAGACAGTGTTCCACTTCTGCTCCAGAATGCATAAAGTGTGCTCTGTGCTGGAGCCACGGGCCACGTTGCTGCCCTCTAGCATCCTGTGCACAGCATTACGCACATTGGTGTAGGTGTGCAGCTTAGAGTCCATGTCATTACACAGCTCCTGCAACACAAGACAAAGACAAGAGCAACTTTGTAATAAAACAGTCATTTTTATAAATATTTAAAGGTAATTAATTATCCATAATCATGCGTATGTAATTAATATGCAAAGTGCAATGAAACATGCATATTTATATTCACACTCATAATACGTCCAGTCAGCAAATTTGACTTTAGTAATATGCATGCTCTGCAAATCTGAGTGACTATTCTAACTGCCTGCAGCATTACCAGATGAGCGCTGAGCCTTTCACCAGCAGAGTCAGGCATGCCCCACACAGTCTTACTGGAGGACAGTCGCAGGTCTGTGTGCTCCAGCCACTGCAGCAGATCCTGGATCTCCATGGTTACGTCCTGAACCTATGGGAGAAGAATCAACACTGGATTAAAAACAGGAGGCTTTGAAGACCGCAGTACAACAAAGTTGCTCTTTTGAAGTTTGAATCTATGGCCAGGTTTCACCAATGTAGGCTGTGTTCATATTTTATGGATCAACCCAAAACACTTTGAACTAACTTTCTTAAAATCAATTATTTATTTAAGATCAACCAAAGCATCATCACTCCAAACCTCATAGCCGTTCAGATCAACACTTTTTGTGCTTCGCTGACCACACAAATAGTGGCAGCTTAGTGATTTAGGAATTGCAGTACAGTGTTCCCCTGCAAAGTTGTGGTTCAGAGGTCACGGCCACTGATTTTTTCTTAGAACCAAACTAATAATTGTGGAAAATTGCAAATATCCTCCGCATTGTTTATTTTTGTTGTTTTCATGGCAATTTATAATTTTCCATGCATTTTAGTGCTAAACTATTAAAAAATATAATTTACTATTTTGTGCCATAAATTTGACTGTATGTTGGCTGCTGCCCTGTGACACATCTCTGTCATCCGAACAGGTGCTCTTGGAATGTAACCCCTGTGAATTCCAGGGGTCTACTGTATTTTATTTCTTAACTTTTAGGGGCCGGCGCTAAAACCTAATATGTTTTGTGAAAGGTTTGTTGGTGCTTGTGTCCACCTGACTCAGGTTATTCTCCAGCTCCAACTGCCTGCGCTCGGTCTCACAGCGCACAAACTCCCAGCGCTCGTTCAGCTGCTCCAGACGAGACTGCAGGCCATGAGGACTGTCTCCTCCCCCGGCCTCCAGCAGCTCTCTGGCAGCCTTGTTCAGAGCCTCCACCGTGTGGACGTGGGACATCACATCATTACGCAGCACCTGTACGTGCACAAGTCTGTCAGGTACCACTACTACAAAGAGAGGCCTTCACACTACAATCATTACATAAAAATGTTCATGCTTTTTTACTATGACATACAGTAGATTCATTAGTCTTTGAATACCTTGTGTTTGGCCAGCTCTATCTCACAAGTCTGCAGGTCAATGCTGATTGGCTGAGACGCCTGCAATAGTTCAGCAGTGTGGGAGAGCCAGGAGTGCAGCTCATCAAGATTATTCTGGAACTGCCCCAGTCCCAACAGTGCACACTCCAGCTGGTGCTGCTCAAACACACATATATTAGAGGCACTATGATGGAAAGTTCCTCACAAAGTGTTTCTCCTATATTTGATTTTGAGCTGAAGTTTGGTTTAAGTAGCAAAATCCTTAAAATATATAGACCAGAAACAAAGACATAAACAAGCTGTTTTAGCATAGCTTATATATACAGTATAATCAAACTAACTGACTTCAAACAAAAAGAGAGCAATTGTGCAGTTATTCAGTCAAATAATTCCACATCATAGTTGGGGATAACTCATGTTTCAAGAAGTCTTCTTTATATTGGGTAAAACAAAACATTACAGCTGTGTTCATACTGTCACTGAGCTGTACCTGTCTACTGACGGTTTCTGACTCCAGGCTGTCCCAGCGCTGCCGGAAGTCACACAGTGGTGAGACGGATCCAGGACGCTCAGAGCCCGGAGAAAGGTGACACACAAAGCGATGATTCAAACTCTCAATTTCTATCTTTTTCTGATACAGTTCCCGCTTGAACCCCTAAGGCAATAGAAATCAGCAAATGTCAGGTTAAGAGATTTTTAAAGGTTAAATCTGTTGGTAAATTTCTGTGTCAACTAATCTAGAGCCTGTTAGGACATCTTATGGATTTCAGTGAAATGATTTAAATAAAAAAACATGCAAATTATAACAGACAGAACTGTACATAGGTAATAATATAAAATAAAGTAGACAAAGTATGTTTTTGCTTCTTATTTTTTTCATGGAAATCTGTAATGTGACCTACTTAGTTACAACATGAGTTGAGTTGGTCAAGAATACATTCCCATTAAAAAAGTAAATCTCACCTTAAGGTCACACAGCTGCTCTCTGACAGATCCCAGGTCAGAACCTACTAAAAATTCTTCAGTGGACATCAGTTCTGCAGACTTGAGCCACTCAAACAGTCCCTGCAAAAGGAAATCAAAAGGTATCAGTACACTCCAGAAACATTCAGGAGTGGCTCAGTGGTTGGCAGCTGGATGGTGGTTGGGGCATTAGGGCGTTGGCCCTGCAATCAGACGGTTGAACTGCTAGTGTTTGTGCTACTGTTGTAAAATAATATATTTTCTATTTTAAAATATAAGTTTAAATCCTGAAATATGTTTTTAAATGAGCTGTTGGAGGGATTTGTCTTAAGGCAAAGACTTTATCCTTATTATTTTTCCAGTCTCATAGAATACAGCTTATTATGTTACAAATCCATCCCATAACCAATAATATGTTACTATCAGAAAGCAAGATGAGCTTCCTTTGGAGTACTGCTCTTGGCAGACCCACAACAATAAAAACACTTGCCAAGCTGGCCTGAATGATGAACGGTGCATTCACTGTGGGTCATTAAAATATACTCCTAAGTGCTTATTATCACATTAAAACAACTTGATTGCCAACAGTCTGGGTGCAGTATTTCTCACTTACTTGCATGGTGTCTTGATAATTCAGTGCCAGCTGTAGAGATTCTTCTAACTTAGTGTTGCATTCACTCCAGATCTTACTTAAATTGTTCCATGTGCAGTAGAGCTTAGAACAAAAAAAGTTAACATTACTTTCACATAATGAGTATTTCTCAGAGTCTGGTCATTCTAGCCTATAATACTGACCTCGTCCAAACTCTTTGTGACCTCTGGCTTGTCTGTGTCTCCACAAGCTGACATAAGTTCCATACCCAGAACTCCAAGAGTGTCCAGCTCCCCTTGTAGTCCATCTATGTCATCCCTCAGTGTCTGAGTAGTCAGAACAGTAGATCAGAAGGCGAAAAATTCATGGTAGGTTTTTAAGGTCAATTGTAGCCATTGTAATTTACATGTACAGAGTGTATTTGATAGTAACATGCTTCCTGAAATCCCCATTCATGCATTTAATTTTCAGTGGTCATGCATTTATTTTCTCATATTACTCTGCAACACAACATTACCTGCATGGTTTCCAGGCTCTGCCGGATGGTCTCTGAATCAGACCTGCTGGAGTTCAGGTCCAGAACAGCCTGCTGGGCATCATTTAACCCAGCTGTCATGTCGTTTACATCACTCCAAAACCTTATAGCAAGATCCAGCAGGTTGAGAAGCCACTTCTCCCTCTCCTGAGCCTGCCTGTGAGCATCCTGCCATTGGCTGGTCAGACTGTCCACCCGTGCATGGATAGCTGTAGGGAGAACAGAGATTAAACCAAAAAGAGAAAATGCTTGTGCAGTAACATGTGGGAAAACAGAAGTTACATTTGTATGTATTTAACCTGATATGGCTCCTGTCTTTTATTGACTCTGCTTGATAAATAAATGTTTTGCTAACCATGATGGGTGCAAAAGCTATTTACCCAGCAAATCGTATGTGCAAACGTGTAAAATATCACTTCTTATGTCAATATTACTTATTTTCTATTTAACTCTATTACATGCAATAACGAACCCCTAACCACTGTGTTACTAGCAATTCACTTACCTGTAATTAATTCCCCAGCATTTGTGCACATAGCATTGTGTATTGTGTGTAGAGTATTTTCAGAGTTTTTGTAATATTTATTTAGACTTTATATTTAAGATTGTTCTTGTCTCTGTGTCTCTGTTCATTCGAAATCAGTAATTCCCTCTACAGTTACAAATAACCCTACATCATTACTGTGTAACATTAAGATGTGCACCTATGCTGATGGAGCTGTCGCCTGATGCTTGTGTGTTGGTCAGGAGCTCTTCAGCCTGAGACGACACACTGCTCAGACTCAACTCCAGCTTAGAGAGTTCAGCCAGAGTGTGTTTGTTATCCTGCAGCTGCTCCTGAATGCGCGGGGTCAGGCCCTGCAGGATCACTGGGGCCTGAATGTGGCTGTGCAGACGCTCCAGACTTTCTCCTATCAAGGTCATCCTCTCATTCAGCTGTAGGAGGGAGAGGTAAAAGTATTAGCCGATCATGAATAATAAAAAGCAATTGCAGGTAATACTGTCACTCCAATTATCTTCATATGCTGATACATGCAGGTCTTCATGCATCAGTACTAAAAGAGTGATGGGGGAGTGAAAAGCCTCCTGCACTGTCTGTGACTCCTCACACCTCTCTAAAGGATTTTTCACACTGTGTGAGAGCATTTTCCCACAAGCCATCAGACTCCTCAACACACAACACACTGTCATGCCCACCCAGTGCATACATGTACATAGCTTTGACTTTTATAAATGGTGCCATGCAGACACAGGGTGAGAAGGGGCTTTGTGATAGACTTTATTATATGCTTACTATACCAGAATGTTAAAATGAGCTAATTTGTTCATCTTCACCCACTATAGGCTATTCCTGAGAGGACACTGTTCTGATCCAATTATTTTGTGAAATAGAGTGTAATAGACAGCAAAAGCAGCAATTAACCTTACTCTGTCCTCTACGAGTTTAGAGTTAAGTTGGAAACTGTATATATAGGTAACAGGCTCCAATATTCAGAGACAGACAAGTTAAGTTAATTTTTTTACAGGAGGAGTTAAGCTTCAAATGTTTGTCTTCAACCTAGAGAGCTGCTAGAAAACAGCTTAATACTAACACAACCCCAAATATCCCTCAGAGGCAGAAGCAGAAAGTAACTACTTTTAAAGCATTTGATATTTCAATATTACAGATTTGATAGACAAATGTTGGCCATCTTCATTAGCATACAAAGTTAACAGAAAGCTACTTTTTCTTCATGGAGGAGTAAATGGCAATTCCGTGGCTAAATGAACATGTAATTTTGTACTCCACAAAAAGAAAAATAAATCTATGAGGGCAACTATTTTTGTCATGAACATTTTTGTAATGTGTGACAAAATGCTTTACATTTGAACCTGTGATTTTGCATAATCTTTACTAGTCCATTAATCATAAATGTTTGTTTGGTTTAAAGCAAATGATGTACATCTTCAAATGATGACAAAAATGAATAAAAAATTTAACATTTTGCAAACATTTTCAGATCTCAGCTACAAGTGTGTTCTTGGGCTTTTTACCTGTGTGTAGCGAGGCAGAGACTCCTCTAGAACTGAAGCAGCCTCTCTCACTCTGTCTCTGATAGCCTGGTGCTGTTCCTCAGCCTCTGCAGCTCTCTGGCAGTACTGCTGGGCCTGGTCAGGGTTCAGATCTGACAGACGCTTGGCCACCATCCCCAGTCGTGTTATCAGAGGCTTATGCTCTGCTATGGACTCCCTCAGTCCCTGTTTAGAGGGAGTAACAGTATAGTCACCAATTAGGATAATTGTGGTTTGTTTGTGTAACACAGGTGCATAGCAGTCTGGGTGATGAGAATTTGTGTGACCACATTACTTTTTCAACCATGTCCCCTTTAATTAAAGACCATTGCTGGGACTGTAAACACTCTAGAGCAAGAGCAAGTCTCTCAAAGGATGACCTAATGGTGAACTGCGCCCAAACTGAACAGAGAGATCAGAAACAAAGGCCTCGCCATTGAAACAGGAAGGGGGAATAGAAATGCCCTGCAGTGAAGAGGCAGGACTCTCAGTACCTGTAAGAGCTCCTGTTGTTCTCTGAAAGCCTCGTAACTGATGGTGCTCAGGGCAAGCTGGCCCATGAGGGCTTTGGTTTCCTGTAACCATGGTAACACCTCGGTGTAGCCCTCTGAGAACTGGGACAGGAGAGACTGAGCATGCTCCAGCTGCAGCACCACATGGGAATTTGTACCAGTAGTTATCTGACACTGTTCCTGCAGCACATCCAGACTAGCCTGGAGAAAAAAAATACAAACATTCAAATATTTGAATAGCGGGATGCTATTCAAGCGGTTTTGGGGTTGTGAATGGCACCTGCAGACTTTCCATCTCTCTGTCTTCACTGTACGTCTGTAAAAGCTCAGAGATCTTTGCCATTTTCTCTATGTTGAACCTGTGCTGTAGAATCTCCACTGCAAGTATCTGTGGAAAAGTAAACAAACCAATTTGTATTAATTTTTTTCAATTCAAATTTCACAAAGCAATTAATCAAATAGACAGACACAGATCATCTCTCTCTACTGAATCTAGGATTGCTCACAGAAATGTTTTGATCAGATATATGTAACAATAGAGGAACACAGAAAGAAACTCACTTTCTGTTCATAAAGCTGAGTAGCAATGACCTCAGTGTCCAGGTTGATGGCTTTGAGGTTATCGAGTCCCAGGGAAGTGGCTTTAAACCAGGCTAGTTCCTTCTCAACTGCCTGTTCCAACTGATCAATATACAAGAAAACAAATCAGCAAGTTGAGCTTTCGGTGTATCCAAAGCATTGTTTCATGTGCTGGATAGTATGAAAACCACATAACATAATGGGAAAAGCCTTTAAAAATGCCAGTTGCCCTTAAGATTGTATAAACATTTCATGATAAAAGTGTGGGTGCAAATTGTCCAGCATGTGCCTTATTTTGTCAGAAAGTAAATTGTGAACACTTAATGTAAGTAAAAAAAACTTTCTCTCTCAGAGGTAGAGTTTTGCTACAGTTTTTTCTTACCCTCTGTCTCTCAGCGACACACAACACTGCATCCCCAGACTGAGCTGGGCCCAGCAGTTCTCTCTCAATGCGTCCCAGCCACAGATGCAGATCCTCTTGGCTTGAGGTGCATCGGCTAGAAGCTTCCAATGCCTGTTCCAGCCTTTGAAGCACATCAGCACTGCCTAAGCTCAACACTGAGTATCGAATCCGCAAACTGTCTGTCTTCTCCTGTACCAGCTGGGACTCTTCCTCTATGAAAGTGTACAGTAAACAAGCAAATGATTAGTATTAACATTTTCACATCAAACGTGTCACAGTCTTTTTGTGAAGGAGAGATGATAACCTGAGACTTTCTCCATGAGATCATGACTGCACTGCTGAAGTTTCTCCAAGTCCACACTTTTTGCTTTTATCTCCTCCACGACAGCCTGGAAATCAACAGGAAGAACTGAAGTACTGAGAAAGAAGTATATATATACTGCATATGACATGTATTTGCCTTCTGGTCACCTTGGCCTGTTCTGTGGCCTCCTGTAGATGGAGCATTGCTCTCTCTGCAGAGCGGAGCTCAGCTAGGTCCTGCTCCACTGAAATAAGCCATTGGTGAAGACTGTCCATTCTCTCTTGGAAGAGCTGAGTCCGGGGCAAAATAACCTCCAAACTCTCTCTCCTTTCAATACAATGCAAATAATCAGTGCTCCCATGAGCTGACCATGGCAATGTCTTCAGGAAAGAAAATAGAAACAAAATGAGCACTGAGGACATTGTGCTGACCTGCTCTCAGCTCTCAAGAGTAAAGTCTCCCATTTGAGTTTGAGATGGGCAAGCTGGACTTCAGCTCCTTCTCTTTCTTCTCCATGAAGCCCCTCAACCAAGCACGGACCCTCCTGCATCATGGTCTCCATACTAGGTCTTCTTTCCTCTAGAAGACGCTGCAAAAGCTGTTGGACATAATGAGCCCATGCTGGTTACACAACCTAACAACAACTTTCTGTTTTTAAATGTTCCTGACACTGTCAACTCAGACTGTATGCAAATCAGACTACCTCAGGAGGTCTTGTCTGTCACTAGCTTCTGTAACTAGGTAACATCTACTGTCCAGTAAAAATACTGTGGACTTTGTTAAAATAAACAAATTCACATTAAACTCTCAAAGTCTAGTTCTGACTTGATTTGGAAATGCACTGTTATCGCTTCCCCTGGCTAATGCACAGACGCTTAAAACATGCCTTGTTCTGTCTTTGTGCTATTGGAGTCAAAAGTTTGTCTCGTGTATCAAGGCTGCATTGTTGTGATCCAGGCATGTTTCACCTCCTTCACTATGCTAACAAAGGCAGCTGTTTTGGACTGAAAGGTGAATAACTTCTCTTCAGGAGCTGTACACAAAAGCACTCATGGGAGCACCGTGAGCATGAACTTTTGTAATTCACTCCTTAACGCCAGTGCAGTTGCCAGGAAAAGGTGTTTTCATGGTTGATTTCACATTTATGTGCAGGTCTGTACAAGTTGGAAAGTTCATAAAAACAAATCATTCCCAGGGTAGGGGAGGGGTTTCTTTTGCACTATGCTGAAGCCAGAGTTTTGAGCATACCTTCTGTTCCTGCAGCTGAGCTTTCACCACTTTAAACTCAGAGGAGGGAGGCTTTTGATTTGCTGTAAGTTCTTCAATCTCACAAACCCACATCAGTAATGTCTGAAGATTTTGCTGGAATGTCTCAGAATCCCCAAACTCGTCTTTCAGAGCTAAAGCACTCCTGGCACCCTTGAAAAAACATGACAGAAAGAACCATTTTAAATGAGCATTTAAAAATGACAAACAAATTCAGTATGAAACAAAATTAAAGCACCTTCCATCTATCCAGATTTGAGTCTTGGTCAGAACTAGACTGGCCATCGCTTTGCAGCTGAGAGAAAAACAGATGTAAAAAAGTTTGTAGATGTAACTCACTACTGTTCTGGTGACTGATAAAATAAAGTAACCCAACCCAGATATATTCCCCAAGGTATTGTATACAACAAGAGAAAAGGAACAGTAATTATTGTAAGTGGAGAGTGCAGTTACACCTTGATGAATGGGGTTGGCTAGAATTTGATATCACAAAAGCATGCTAAATCCCAAACCCCAGTTCTATGCTTTTATTATGAACTTGTTTGTTAACTTGTTGTTTAGAATTATAACAACCTCTGCTAATTCCTGAGCTGCTCCAGTGAGGACCCTAACAGTCCTGGTTACAATGGGGTCACCGCCCTTTTGCCCAGGTGGATACTCTGTCACCTCCACAATCTCCGTCACAATAGTCTCTGTTACTTCGGTGACCTCAGTGACTTCTCTCGAGTTCAAGGTTTTCCAGGACCATGGGCTTCCCGAGTCTCGTCTCTGTAGACTGGCTCTTCTTTCTGTAGTTCCACACTGGCTTAGGGGTGATCTCCTGTACTCTGGGACATTAGACCTCCTGGGCAAAGACCCATTGTAAGGGGTTTTGGCTGGTGAAGGTGTGCTTCTCCAGGCATTATCCAGTGTGCTGGTGGATGTGACAGTAGGCGCAGGGGAGCTCCTGTTTTTGTCTGGCGTGAGAGCCTGTGGAGGAACCTGGTCCTCCTGGTCCACGTGGTCCACATCCTCTTTCTTCCTCTCCTCCTTAGGAGGCTCTCGGACAGGCCATTCTCTCTGCCGCTGGTAGCACTCCTTTAGGAAGTCCTCATTTGACCTCACTTGCTTGGACTTTTGACCCAGGCAACTAGGTCTACTTATGAGGTTACCCATGGTCCTTCAGCCCGTGGGCGAATAAGGTGTAAGGTAAGAGAAGGCCCCTGGGCCATGCATGCAGGAGTCGCCTCAGCTACCTAAAACACAAGGGGGCTCAAAGTGAGTGCACTTCCAACTTTCACCCTGCTTCACAAAGCCTTCCACCTCTGCAAGGGTGCTGTAATCTCTGGAGACAAACAGCATATTCAGCCAGCTTTAATATAGACCGCTCACTACAAATCTCAATTAAACCTTCACTGTTTCTTCCAGTTTTTCTGCTCATTCACAAGCAAACACAAGTATCTGATAGAGAAAACACAAACTGTGTTCTGGCCCACAGCATATGCAAAGTAAAGAGGCAGCTGAGTCTGACTGTTGTTGCACTAAGACATAAACACTGCTCTGCAAGTTTTAGGCATAGAAATGCAAGTGACAGGCCTCTCTATGAGGGCACTTTCCTTCAGGATGCCAACTGCTCACCCTGGCTGCCAGAACTAGTGTCCCCTGCCAGGACTTACCCTGGGATGGCCATGGGAAACCATTTAGCTCCAGATCAAATATGACAGGCATAAAAATGCTGCTTCATTTCCTTGTCACAAAAGCTGGGGGTCCTGTTTCTTTTTTTTTTCTTTTGGAAGAGGGGATTGGGATGATGGGAGGTGGGCCAGAAATTACACGCCTAAGAAGCAGCACCGACTGTAAGATAGCAGAAAGATTTGCAGCAGATATAAGACAAACAGAAATTTGTCCTACTTATGTTTTGTGACCTTTTGTAGACCTTCTGTAGTATGTTACAACTATTCATGTTTAGTATTTATATTAAATTAAATTGTGACTACAGTTAATTTTTTTAACAAACTGTTATACTGTTATGTTGTTATACTTAAATGATTACACTGAACACATGAATAAGATGGCTTGTTGCAGATGCTGACCAGAGTAGGATTAGGAGCAGATTATAAATAGTTAAAAGTAGAGCAAATTTGACATTTGAGGTCTACTTAGATTTGAAAGCCCAGTGAGTGCTAATTGCCACTGGTCTCCTAGGTCAGACCAGGTCGCTCTGGATCAGTGTTTGTCAAAGCAGAATAACGTGACGCACACAGAAGCAGCACCAACCCTGTAGTTAGCATTTCTGGATCAGTGGAGCAGAAGACCTAGGATATGCCTGTGCTTCAATTGAATAGAGCGGGTGTCTCCCTGTATCAGCTGAAAACTGACTAAGGTCTGTATTGAATTTGACCTGAATCTCTGTGACTTGGCTGCATCTCTGACCTAGAGCGACAGAAAACCTCTACATTTATTTAATCTCTTAAATAAACTCAATCACAACCACAACAGTTGGTATTCATACTGCTACCATAAAAGGGGTTTAAAGGATCACAAGACACCCATAACCATGACCCAAACCATTTAATCTGATGGGCTCCAGTTCAAGACCCCCTCTCTAAATATTGATTTATACAGCATGTCACAGACAGGATCTCAATGGATCAAATTAACCTAATGAGAGAGAGTTACTCCCATCGACAATCTATTACATTTTCAATGAGCCTTGAAGATGAATGGAGACATGAAAATATTTATAACAAACACTTACATAAATGGATAAACAATTTATTTAATTTTTATTTTACCACTGCCAATCAAATAAAAAAGATGCAATTTTTTTTCCATCAAAGCTAGGTTTAAGAAGTGCATGGCCATCACAACAATATCAACCTAATCTGACCCCAATATGGCCAACAGACGGTGGTAGATGCTGGTGTAACAGATTACAGAAGGCAGTGAGAGTGCACTCATGGGAGATGTGTCCATTTATGGGTGTGATAATGGCCATAAATCAAACCTTCCGCCAGTCTGGGTGACTTCATATAGTAATGTAGGCAGTGGTTTCTCTAATTAAAGAGGACGGCTGTGGGCTTGCCCAGGAGACACATAAAGACCCCTGGTGGTATTGTTCAGGTGTTAACATTTGACAGATAAAATGAATAAATAGATATATAGTAGTGGCTTTTTATACACCTGACAGAAATGGTATATTTCTATTTGCATGTTAAAAAGCATGCTTTGTTGTCTTTGCGTCAAATATCTTTAGCAACAATTTAGTAACAAATAAGCTTTTGCTTATTTTTCAGGTCACATCTTAAATGCTTGTTCTTGAAAAAACATTTAAACTGAATGATTTTCTAAATCAAACTTTAAAAGAAAAATATACTCACAATAATAGGTATGAGGCAAGCACAAAGGCACGCTCTTCAGAGAGAAAACTAATGAGAAGCAAATTCCTCCAAGCTGTTCCTGCTCATAACGAATTCATGCCAAAATCCCCTTCGGTCAAAACGAGAGAGGTCCACATAGCATCACAGTCACAAAGCACCTTTCCCTGCTGAGGCAGCCTATTTGAGAAAGTTTGAAAGGGCCCACCCCAGGCTGAAAGATTTGGCGGTTTTTGACCGTTGAGGACACAGTAGTGCATACTTACCCCTGAGCACAGAGGAGGGCAAACAGTTAACAACACAATTGCACTGGCCTCTCTGTCATCATTCAAACCAGGGAACAAAAATCTTGTTAGCTTTCAGCATCCTTTGAGAGGCCTCCTTTTTCAACTGGAAGACTCATAAATATGGGCATATACACTGCACTTGTGTACACTCCCTCGCTTACAAACACACTCTTAAACACACACATATGCAGACTAGGCAAGATAACCCATGCTTTCCCGTTGCCCACAGCCACAGGCAAACAATGTCCCTCTCTGCTTCCAGCCGCCCCCTCCCACTGGCAGCACTCTCTCTCCTCTTTGTTGCACCCTTTCCGATAAATTCCCTTCTTGTTGAGGCAACTGATGGGATGTGCGGCCTCTTGAGCCCAGTACTTCCAGATTATTTCCACTCTTTTAAGGTCAGAGATGTTGTGAGGTTCCCCTTCAGAGATTCTTGTATAGTCCAGTCTGGTGTATACACCTCTTGTGTGAACTGTCTGGCTCTTGCGTTTCTCTTGTGCCAGACATTTGGACAGAGCAACACTCCCTCACCTCCCTGGCTCCTTCTTTCCCTCCCTCCACTAGCCCCTCCCCCAGATCCTCCTTTGGCTCTGAAACTCCATGCTGCTTGTGGGGAGAAAAAGAGAGAGGGAAAAAAAGCTTTCTAAAAAGACCCCAGGCTGCCCCCCAAACATTCACATGTTAAGTGACAGCTGCCTCCAGCCCCTCTCTCGCCTGTTCTTTCTCTCTCTCCTTCCCTCACGAAGCAAGTGCAGGGCGCGAGCAGGGCAGGCCACAATAGGAGGGACCCCCACCCATCCAGCCCTCCGCACACAACCCCCATCTCTATTCAAAGGCTGTGCACCAGCCTCAACCAGGGCTACAAAGAGGCCTAATTACTGTAAAACATCTCTGATTACTTTTCGACTCACTTCCAGTCTGCAAATTGCCAAACAACAAACAAAAGCTTGAAGAGAATTCAGAAATAAGAGCGGTTTTATAAAGAATACATTCTGTAAAGACCTACTGTCCTTCTACCTCAGTAGAATTTTCACTCACAGAGTTCTTGCAGGAAATTAAATACAAAGGTTTAATATAGTCTCATAATATTTTTTCCCACCGAGTAGGATCTCCTACAAAATACAAGGAGGCCTAAATAAGCTCTTTGTGCTCTCACTGAGTCCTTTGGGAGGAGAGATTATTATCACTAGTCTAGCAAGGTGTCAAATCTCAAATAAGCCTTTACCCTTTGAGGGTGGAGAGAGAGGGAGAGAGAGAGAGAGAGAGAGAGAGAGAGAGAGAGAAAAGGCTAGAAATGGGAGTGGACAGGTGTATTAGCAGGTGCAGTGTCACCCTGGAGGGCAGGAACACAGGTGTAGTGCACACACAGGCTCATTTTCTTTCTAATACACACTTTCATCCACATCACACCTGCACTCCACCAATTATCTTAACTCTTCACAGGCAGCTGGTGCTGGCAGATAATTGTCCTTTTAATTTCATCAAAATAGCCCATTCAAGTGGTGCTGAAAGATCTACTGAACATCTTTTCTGCAGACCTCATAAATCTCAAGCGCTACTGGGACCTGCCATTGCCGTGGTGGTGTTATAACACAGAGTAGGTGTGAACTCACTGTTCACTCTTGCATTGGCTGGCTTTATCCGTACAATGCAAAGGGCTGGGTGTGACAATGTGAGACAGAGAAAAAAAACCTGTGAGAGCTGCTCATGCTTTATCAAAAACATAGAGAGGAGAGGAGCGAAGATGTTTTCAAGAGTATGTGAGTGCTTTTGAAGGTGCAACCTTTGGGGCAGCACATTAGGTTCCCACTCATTTCAACTGAGTGGACCACCTATTTTAGAACAGAGAGACAGCAGTGAGATAGAAGTAAACGCAGAAGGAGAAAAGACAGAAATAGATGAAAGATATCAGGGCAGAGACAGACTACACATGTCCACTTCACATCAATCTGTCACTCTAATTCCAAGGGAAGTTGTGCATGAGGAGACCCTGTGACCACAACACTGTGCACTTAAATTATTCACCTCAACCCAACCCCCCCAGCTGAGATGGCCAAGGATATAAAACATATAAAAGGAAGTAGTGAAGAAAAAAGAAGAGAAACAATTCCTGTTGTCTGGACTGTCCTGGGAAAGTGAATTAATCAGCTGGGTCAAGTTATTTAACCTTACAGGGCTGTGATGCAGAAACAGAGCACCCTAGTGTACTAACTGTGCTCCTCAGAAGTATGTGAATGCATTTTCACCCACGAAAACACAGGTGATAAGAGTAAGTGAGCTGAAAAAAATGAAAAAATGGTTAATAATTGTTAAATTACAACATGCTAATAATTCAAAATGACTGGGCAGTCGCCTGGCCACTCCCTTTCATTTTAAATGTTTACATTGTAGAGGGAAACGCATCAAAATGATTGTTCACAGTAATTAAATGTTTGCTATAGATGTAACAGGTTGGGATTGGAATTAGGTTGTAATCTGATGGAATATTCATTTATGTATAAGCAGAACACCTATTCCAAAATACCTGCCCTTATAGTTATGGTGGGGACTGTATATAAAGACAAAGTCAGGTTTATTGAGCTGACTGCTTGGGGTTTATCAGTCTCCATTCTGTCAGTGGTTTGGCACTCGGCTCTTGCCAAAAGTACCAGTCTGTGAATCATCTGATCCTGGTTCCTCACTCCTCAGTGAGCTAATTGAATTGTTCCCCTTGACAGTCTTTCCCTGTCAACTGTGTCAGGCCAGGGCTTTTACTACTCATCAATACTTCCAGCCTGTTCACTGAAGCATGTAATAACAGCAGGGCACATAGAAAAGAAATGCTTCAGCACATGTTTATAATAAATTCCACTGTTAGATGAATTAGACCATACTTTATGTAGTAGTAGAAAATCGTAAAAATCATGATATAATGTACATGTACTTAGCAGGTGCTGGATTGAGGCAGTACTTTCCCATCTTGTGTATTGTTCTTTGTTCCCTTGTAAAATGGATGGGCTTTGTATGTTCACAAGGCAAAATGTAGGGGTGAATCAGTGAGATGCCAAATGGGTTACAGATGAGGCCAAATTTGATCAAAGCCCCCATGTGTCTGAAGACCTGAGAGCAGCAAAGTGGATTAATCCTACTGGTGTGTTCCCCTCCCCCACAATTTCACTGTCTCCCCTGCCTTTAAATTCAATAAGACCTCAATGGGTCCTCCAATACACCATAATTAGCACTTGAGCAGACATGCTCTCTCCAAGGGTCTTGCAAGAGGCCTTTGCAAAGTGATAAATGAATATGTAGAAAAAGATTTCTTTTGAGGGAGGAGGCTCAAAACGAAAAGGCCAGCTGACAAACACAGTAATTTATCACTCCGGAGTTCACTTCACTTCCCAGAAGAGAGCATGTGCGAATGGGGCGGTGGGATGCCCTGCTGTGGTATCTGGGATACTGGGAGCTGAGTCACTGAGGGGGAAATAAAAGAATGAACAACTTCAAATATCTTCCAAATCATCTATTCAGCCGACGTAGGGATTTGGTGCCAAGCTAATTCTCAAAGAGAATTTCTGGCTCACTTTGGTGTTCATCTGACTGTTCGGGTGTTTAGAATATGCCTGCAGACATATTCTCAGCAGACCCTGAACATATGAACATATACAAAAATCTCTTTGATTATTTTTCTATCTGTTTATGTAATCTTTAATTTAGTATTATTTTATTTTTGTATTTAAAAAATAATTTAGTATTGTTTTCAAAGTCTTGTTTCATTTTTAGTTTCTTGCCATATCTGTCATCAAGACAAATTCCTCAGACTGAGTTTTTAAAAATAAGTGACTTTTTTAAACACTGTATGACAATAGTGAGGTAGAGCTGTTGTCAGAGCTCCAAGAAGCTCCTCCCCTAACAAAGAACAGCCACACAGAATCAGGGGGAAAGCCAGATCACTTTTAAAATGTAAGCTCTTCAAGCCAAATAGGAGGGATTTTGGCAAGCAAGGAATATCTATAAGACAAAATGTCCCTCCTCAGGAAAATACTACAATTGTTTCAGCATTTATTGTGTCAATTGTTGATGAGAATGTATATGTGTAAATATTTAAAAGAGCAGACCAGTTATATCCCAGTTCTGATGACTCACAGTGCAAAAGCATTTCAGACAAGCATGCTCAAATTAGCAATCCCTGTCCATACACAATACAGAGCAAAGGGGAGTTTCTTTATGCTCTTCTTTATGCTCAATGCTATAAAGAATGCCTGGAGAAAAGAGAAGAATAAACTTGATCCCAGCCCTTTCGCTGCCCTGTGTGCAGGTTGTGTGTGCAGTGCTTATTTGACATGCAAGGTTTGCTTTGCAGAGCTAAGGGAAATGAAAGACCTTTAAGACACACAGCCATTATCCAACTATTCACCATCAGCGGGAAGTCAAAAGGGAAGAGGCCCTTGGACTAGCCATCAGACCAGAGAAGCAGTGGCAGCCAGACAGAGCAACAAAAAAAAAAAATGGAACATTTTAGTAATTCTGTTAAAGATACTCCCTTTCATAAAAGTAGACATGTAGCTAAAGCTTGGCCAGCAAAAGTCTCTGTCATTAAAATATAGTCAAAGCAAATATAGTGTGGAATGGGCCAGATATGCTATTTCAGCCATATCTCTTTATTTAAACAAATGCCATTCCTTTCACTGAATGAAACATTAATGGACAAAAACAAACAGAGCAGTGAATTCACTGTAATTATGATGTTAATAAGACACAATAAGAAGGGAACTGACAACAAATGCAACAACTAACTATCATTACCTAACAATTAACCTAGCCTGCAATCAATCACCATGTCACATAGGTTCCTTATTTCCATATGTAACCTAGGAACCAACATTTATAGCAGGATAAATACCAAAATACTGCAGGTCTTATTTGTACTGTTTTCAATGCTGTAGTGGGAAAGTGGGAAAATGAAGTTGGAAATCAAAGAAATACAATTTTATAATCAGCTAACACAGATTCATACAGGCTTTGAAATACGCCCAAAAAATCCATATAAACTGGGATGAGACATTAATTTAACTTGCCAATCTGCAATGAATTAAATATATGTTCTCTCAACAATTATTGGGGTCCTCTGGACGAAAAGTGTGTGTTTAGGGGTATATAGGCTAATTACAAATACTAAGTCCCAAATACTATCAAAAAAGGTATTAATGCTGGATGAAAAGGCACAAAGGGATGGACTAAGTAATATATTTAATATGTTAGAGCCCTTACAAACAGCTTTAAAAAAAAAAAGCTTTACAGTTACACTGATAAGCCTGAGATTTGATCATAGTCGTGAGATTGCCTGACTCCACCATTTAAAGGCTGGTGTGGTGTAGTTCAATATGTGCTGATATTACAGCAACCATTAGCTGTGTTTCTGCTTCAGTCTTAGATATGAGTAAGCACTAAAATATCACATCACCACTGCACCATAACATGTACTATAAATGTAATGTCTGTGTGAGATATGCATTAAAATATGAATGCAGCTGAGATGTAATTATTACAGGTTTACAGACAATACAGAAGACTGGTATGAGTGGTCTGGTGGATCAGAGGATTCCCTGTGCAAGATCCTGTTATTCTCTCTTTCCTCATCCTCCCATCTGAGTCTAATGTGCTTTCTGTGTGCTCTCTCATGTGTGAAGAGGCCCTCCAATGCAGCACTGCACCCCACTTTCACCATCCACTCCCTGTCCACTCAGAGCACAAAAGAGTCTGCCTGGTTCTGCCCTCTCTCCACAGAGGAAACGTATCTCTCTCTCTCTCTCTCTCTCTCTCTCTCTCTCTCTCTCTCTCTCTCTCTCTCTCTCTCATTGGTTCCAGGCCTCCCAGGTTGTAATGTCTACTGTTGTAATGTCTACTCCAACAGCAGAGTCTACTGCTGTTGGAGAACTCTCTCTTTGAATATGTGTGCATGCACGTACACAAACCACACCCGCCCCCACACAATCACTTTCTGGGCCTTATTCAGTAGGGGTGCCTCCTGCCCCTGTGACAATGTAATACAATGTAATTCAGTGGAGACAAGACCCTAATCACTGGGCTTTGCCTTTTTTCCTATTGTTTTTTCTGATGTTTGACCCTCAGCACAAGCAGTTACCAGAAAGTTGCCCAGAGGAGTCCAGGAGTTTTGTTAAGTGTGTCTATGTTTTGAGACAGCAAACATATGTCCACAGGTAAACCTGTGAATAACATGTGATTTTTTTAACATTAACATATTTTTATTTATATTTCACCATCTCATTTCACATGTGAAACAACATTTTTCCCATGTCTAATGAACTGTAAAAAATGTCTTATTTACACATTCTTTTTTCTGTTTTTAGATTTATTTTTCTGCACCACTTAGCTTTAGGTGTGAAAAATAAACACTCATTCTTAAAAGATTTTTTCCTTCTTGGAACTAGTAGGACTTACTGCAGGATCCATAGGGGGCAGCCTCATCTCCATGCTCTTTAACCAATGGCGCAGTGCGCGGATCTGCCCTCGGAACTCACTCTGCCACTGACTCCACTCCTCTGGCTCCATCCTGGGGACGTGTGTCAGGAGGCATACATTAGCATAATGTATAAAAGTGTAAAGTGTCCATTTGTTGCAACGCAGCGCCTGGGAAGCAGTGTGTCGGGACGGAACTTACTCAAGGGCACCTCAGTGGTGCCACTGGAAGTCATGCCATTTGAACTGAAAACCTTCCAATTGCAGGGGCAATCTGCTTTCTTTAATTTCAGTGAGTTTAGATAACATAACCTTTGGGAGCTATCAATTTCAGTGTTACTGAGAAATTGTCATTTACATAAAATACTGATTCAGCTCCTAAAGGCTGACGATCCAGACATTTAGAGTCAGATGCATAATTACTGACACCCTTTATAAAGATGGACAAAAAAACATAATGAGAAAAATGTCTGTATAGTAATTTCGCTTTTTAAAAAAAAAACTTTTTCTTTCTTCAACAGAGTTTAAAGAACGAAATGAGACAAAAGTGTTTCCTTTAGAAAGTAAGATATTGCCATATAAATAAAGCTACACATCCATCTCCACTTTTAAATAACTAAGAAGTTGTAGGCTGCCTGGAAGAGGATGTATGTTCATTTTACCTCGACACACAATTAGAGAGGCAGAAATGTCTTCAAAAATCAGAGACCTTTTGGGGTCAGTGAATCTCAACAAAAATGCTACCATGACAACAAATTATTGGATGGAATGCATGAAAAAAACTTTTTGTTTTATCTTAATCACAAACTTGACCACCTGGAGTTCAATAGACATTGCTGGAGGTGGGTTGCAAGGTCAGATCCAAAAATAGAACTTATTCGTGGTGGATAAGTAATCTTTTTTTGGCTGATTTTTCCTCTAAAGGCTTTTGGAACCTTAGTAGCATCAAGACCTCCATTAAGGAGACTTTAAATGAAAGTTTGGTTGCAACTGTCAAAAAGCCAAAACTGGGTTGTGGTCAGATCTTTCAAGCTGGAAAATCCTAAACAAAAACCCAAATCCACATAAATGCATACAGAATCTAGCTTTTGACCTAAATCCCAGTGAAAACCTGTGGGGTGAGAGGAAGAGGAGAGTGGGGAGAATGTGAAACTACACTTACTACAGTTAATGTGTGTGATCCACAAACAAGTGAAATGTATATTATGTGTGTTATATTTATGTATGTTACGTGCTATGTATTCTAACACAATACTTAGTTTGATCATTTAAAAATAGGATGAAGAAATCATGAGGTAAATTACAACGATCCACAAAATGGGCGGGGGGGGGTGTTAGATCATATGTGCATTGCTTTTTACACTGGTGTATGAACATCTATTGAATTTTATAACAAAACAGTATTTATTTGCTTGTGTTTGCCTTACCTGTGTGTTTTACCCTTTACTGGGTGTACCTCCTGAAACACACACACACACACACACACACATACACACACA
>JBBPDB010000007.1:16427369-16457238 GCA_037974465.1 Brachypetersius altus | reverse complement strand
TTTGACAGCTCTTTGGTCTTGGCCATAGTAGAGTTTGGAGTGCGACTGTTTGAGGTTGTGGACAGGTGTCTTTTATATTGATAACGAGTTCAAACAGGTGCCATTAATACAGGTAACAAGTGGAGGACAGAGGAGCCTCTTTTGTGAGATCCAGAAATCTTGCTTGTTTGTAGGTGACCAAATACTTATTTCCCACCATAATTTGCAAATAAATCCTTTAAAAATCAAAAATGTGATTTTCTGGATGTTTTGTCTCTCATAGTTGAGGTATACCTATGGTAAAAATTACAGGCCTCACTCATTCTTTTTAAATGGGAGAACTTGCACAATCGGTGGCTGACTAAATACTTTTTTGCCCCACTGTATGTATGCTCATGCCAAACTAGCATTTGTGATCATTTCTAACGTCACACTAGCTGAGCCATACTTGTTGAGATAAGCTTCTTGTTTGTTACTTTGAATAGCTTCCGTTAATTCTTCTGGAATTGCAAGAAACTGGCACTGTGCCAAGAATTAAATGTTACTGCCACAACATATCCTAGTGATCCTCCAGAAAACCTGCTTTTGTAGATGTATAAACATCATGGATTGCAATACAATGGGAATTTCAGGTTGATGATGAATGTTATGATTTGCAACACATTTGATATCACACTTTGAGTTCCTCTGTGCCACTGTGTACATTCACATAAACATCAAAGTTGTTTAATTCAATATTCCAGGGCATAAGTATACATATTTATATAATATGTAAAATGAAAACAATAGTGCAAAACAATAGAAACCTTTTTCCATTCTGTATACTTGTGTTTCACTCAGTATTGAGGTTTTCATTTTTATATTATCATGCATCCCCACAGGTGTTTGTTGCATTCATTCAGGTTTCAATCTATGTTCTCCAGTTTTCTATAATTACTTCCTGAACAACACCTGTTCAATGGTGTTTCATATATTTTGCAGATAAAACACTTCCTTGTTGTGCTGAATAACTTGAATTGTATTTACTTAAATCTGGGAAAGGCCAAAAATCGACAAGCATTTACTGACTTCTTGAGGAGCACAAACACGAATTAAATACAGACATAATCATCATTGCAATGCATTTATTTACATAAAAATATGGTGTTATTCTCAAAAGAAGTGTCATTTCCTCACACCATCATATAATATCTCTTCAGAATTATTTCCACCAGTCAGTTTGCATTTGGTACATTTATTTTTACTCAGAAATATTAACATACTAGTGACATTTTTCATAAAGTAAGAGCTCTTCATCTTATAATTGCAAAATATCTAATATGAAGTTAGTAAAACATGCAAAGCAAATATATTACAGAATATGATACCAAAAATAAGAAAAATTCAAAACAAAATGTGAGGATATACACAAGTCAAGTACTTAAAAGACAAAACAATCAAACAAAAAAAAAAACACTGGTTGAAGAAGCAACATAAGGAAAATGTTTTTTGTTACTGATGGAGATGTAAGCAAAAATTAAATGTATATACCCCCATAATATAAACATCATATAAAAATATACACTAACTCATAATAGTGTTATCCATGTTAATTTGAACTGATGACCTCAAATTCTTTTAAAATACAGTAGTGCACACTTCGCAAGTTAAGACAAGGGGAATGCATATCAAAAGTGTCACATGACAGGAGAGTACTAATTGGTAATTGAAGTTAAAATAAACATGAGATGAACATTTGAACTTTAAGATTATCTGTCGTTCTCCAATCTGAGTCCTGTGAGTAATGTATTAATCCAAATAAGTTGAAGTGAACAGAGCCCAAATGTCCAGGGAAAAGCAAGAATGTTTTCAGTCCATGACAGTCATTTCCTGGCATGATATCCAAGGCAAACTTCAGGGCACCCCTAGCCTCTACTTTTGTTTTGCAAATGAGCAAGGAGCAAGGGAAGAAAGTTGTGGAAGTCTCATTGCATATCTAAAAACAAAAACAAATAAAAATAATACTATGAAGCAACAAAAAGCAAAAAATGACAACAAAATGTATTAAAATAAGTATGAAATATGAAACATTTTTTCAGCATTTAAGCATGACTGTCTATAAACCGACTATGCAATGGAATAATTATTCAAATCCTACCTGAATATCTGGAGGCAAGGACGTCTGGCAAACATCTATTTTACTGCCTAGTAGTATGCTAACACTGTCCTCCAGTACTCCACATCTGGTTATGGATGTCTTCTGTTTAAAAATATAATCAAGAATCATCAAGACTTTTATGACAATACTCTTAATAATAACAACACAAACTCACAATGTATAGGCAGAGAACTGGTTTTAAATTATTGCTAACTTACAGTTAATACATCTTCATTATTCCATTCAGGTTTGTCCAGATGTGAGACGAGGTAGGGGAAGGCATCTGAAATCTTCTTGGAACAATACAACAGGATCATTTGACTGAAATGACTGAGAAACTTGAGGATGTTTTATGGTGGCCGAGGATGATGAGGATTTTAACTGCTTGTTTTATAAATCACTTGTAGAAAGCTGTGCACTTCAATAAATGAGGTAAATGCCTCCATATACGAGGTTCAGTTTTGGTAGTGTAAAATAACATATTGGCATAGTTTCTTTGCTTTATGTGTGCTTTCTTGCTCCAGTGTTAACATTTAAACATCATATAATATTTCATCTCTATACATTCTGCAGTATTACTATCTGCACACCACTATGTTTTTGATGAATACTTGGTTACTAGACACAATGTTCTGCTAGCCATCCACAGACATCCAAAAATTTAATCGAGTAAACATCATTTTCATGTCTGTCTTGGCATATTTTCTCAGGTTTTAATTTAAAAAAAACATTTGAAACTGCAAGTAGAAATACAGACAGGAAGTAGCATTTAATGAAAATATTGTCTTGATTGGAGAAAGTAATTAGCTATACTAAACATCCCTATAAAATTAGCAACTGTATTTGAATAAGGAAAATCTCTTTAAGTATGAATAATTATTAAGGCTAAGCACAAAATGCATAGTTGAGCTTCCAAACTACATAAGATGGGTCTTTGTTACCCAGTGCCCAGCAAGAACATACTGGTAGTTTTTGGAATGCACTTTCCTATGGCAAACACATGCAAATTTGAATAAATAAGTCAATGTCGTGAGTTTTTGAACTAGACTTTGCACCTTATGCAACTGTAGTGATAGAATTTCGAGTGTCCCAGGTTCTTGAGAGTTTTAGTTTTAATGGCCAGATAGATTTGTCTTGTGAGTCTATGGGTGACAAGGGTGGTTGGGGATGGGTAGAACTAAAATCTGCGACTGTAACTGGAAGTATATGAGGACGACGAGAAGTTCATGCTGAACCCGGAGCCAGTGGCATCAAAGCTGCCTCTTCTTGAGCCTGATCTAGATCCTGTCCTTGACCCAGATCTTGAACCAGCAGCAGACCCAGAACCACTGACATTGTAAGGGCTGTAAACACCTTTACTAGACTGTGAACAGGCTTCCAGCAGTCTTAGACCGGTTCCTTCCTCAACCATGCTTCTGTCCATTGCATCCTTATAGGAAATCTTCAGTTTTGTTTTGGGGCATGTAAGATATTTAGAATAAGCACTCACATCCCTCAGCTTTTGAGCTGTGCGGATATCTATAACGCCTTTCTTGATGGATTCCTCTAAAGAGACTCTTCCTTCAGACTCTGGTTCAATAAGGCCACCAGTGAGATACTGTATCTCCAGGAAACGTTGACCAGCATCATAATATAGCCAACCTTTCTTAAGTGCTTGTGCAGCAGACATCCTCACTTTGGTTCTAGGATCCTCAAATCCATTGAAGGCTTTCTGTGCAAGGTTGAGCCTGTCAACCATTATCTTATCTACAAGACCCTTGTTGGTTGCATCAGCAACAGGGAACCTATCCCCAGTTGATGGATCTATTATACCACCAGTGCAAGCTTGTGCCTCTAAAAGCCTCTGGCCAGTGATGTTGTCAACTAAATTTCTGTGTATGGCTTCAGAGATGGAAACCTTCTCTAAGGTGTCAGTATCAAGAATTCCTGCCACAGGACCAGTCTCTTCTGTTGGATCATTCCACACAGTTGCAGGGGTTTTGATAGAGGGTATGGGACTCATTGGATAGGAGGAAGTGGATCCAAATGAAGATGAACGTGACCGAAAGCCACCCATGTTTCCAGATAACATGTCAGCGAATTCTGTGATGGCAAGGTTGCCTGATCGGTACTGGTCAAGAGCAGACTGATCAATGAGGCCTTTTGCTAGAGCATCAGCGATGTCATACTGGCGACCTGATCTTCTGTCAATTATTATAGACTTCTCTTCTCCATCAGATGGTGTCATTGTGATTTCCTCCCATTCACATTCCTGCTCTGCCAGTTCAAGGTATGTTTGGTGGTCAATGAGCCCTTTACGATAAGCTTCATATACAGACATTTCTTTGCCTGACTCTGGATCGACAATGACAACTCTGCGTTTGCGAACAGAGGATTTGGAGGATGTCTTTCTCTCACGTTTCTTTTCCTTCAGGAGCAAAAGCACAAGACCAGTCTGTGGATCTGTAATGCATCTCTCCATAAGCTGCAAATATGTTAGATTCTCCTCTGTGTTCGGGTCAAAAAAGCCCTTGGTATCATCAGATGGATCAGAGAGGATGTCATTCATTTCTTCATCGAAGAGGCCACGGTTGTAGGCGACTTCCACAGGCAAGCGGTGGCTCTCCTCTGGGTCAATGATTCCTCCAGTAGCGATTTGGGCTTCAAGAAGTCGAATTCCATGGTCTTTCAGGATTAGACCTTTTTTCATAGCTTGGAAGAGAGAGATTGTTTTGCCTGTATAAGGATCTCTGTAACCAGTGACAGCCCGTTCAGCAGACATGAGTTTGTCTTTAAACTCTGGGCCTACAATTCCCATCTTCACGGCTTCACTCACTGTTAACTTGAGGTTCTTGATGGGATCAATGACGTATCCTGTAGCTGCTTGAGCTTCCAGCAGTTCAAAAGCAGTCCCTGGCCTGATCATGTTCTTTTTCATGGCTTGGTATATGGAAAGACGGTCTTTAGTCGATTCTACATATACACCAGATATACAGCTTGTGCCCTCAAGATATTTCTTCAGTCTGTCACTCAGTTCTTCAACGGTCACTAGACCCTCATTGAGCTCAGAGACTGTTTTTGCATCAATGATTTGTGAACGGATCAACTCTTCCATTGTGATTTGCTTTCTGAGACCTTTAAACATTGGCTTTCTTTCTCCTAAAGATAGCAGATACAATCCATCTTTATCAACCTTGCACCTCTTGAGCAGTTGGACATATGAAAGGCTTTCTCCTGTGACAGGGTCAACATATCCCTTAACTTCATCAGACAGCTTCTCGTATGTTTCCTTGTTGATATAGCCACGTTGTGTGGCAACATCTGCTGGAAGATGGAAGTTGAATACTGGATCAATTATACCTCCAGTTGCTGTCTGAGCCTCAAGAAGTTTCAAAGCATAGTCTTCTGGCACAAGATCCTTTTTCACTGCTTGGAAGAGAGAAATAATTTTGCCACTGTATGGATCCTTGTACCCAGTGACTGCTCTTTCTGCAGAGAGAAGTTTATCATGAATTTCTGGTCCAACTACTCCTTTGCGAACTGCTTCATCAACTGTTAGCATCTCATTTCTGATGGGATCAACGATAAACCCAGTGGCTGCCTGTGCCTCCAAGAGGCCAACTGCATCTTCTTGCTTCATCAGCCCTCTCTTCATTGCCTGATAAATACTGAGTTTTAAATTGGGGTCAACTGACACACCAGCAACATTACCAGTGCCAAACAAGTACTGTTTAACACTCTGCATTTCCATGATCTCGCGTATAGTTTTCTTGTCCTGCTTTAGAAGGTTGTATGTCTCTAGATCAATGATACGGGCATTATAGAGTTCTTCAATAGTGACCCGACGTCTGACCATGTTACATGACTTGACATTCTCTCCTCTGATGATTTCCCTCTGCTCCATTATCTCAATGATTATAATTATCATTCGTTCTTTAGTTATTTTACCAGAACGATATTCATCAAGTATCTTTGCCCTCTCTTCTTCAGGTAGCAGATTTGAGTTCATGACATCCCAAAGGGACATTGAGCCTTGAGCAAGACCTTCAATCGGGAGGTCAATCTGAGTACTGGATAGATCACTCTGGGTTTGTTCCTCAGAGTAAAGGTACGTCTTTTCCACCACTGTTGGTGCCTGTGGTTTAGAGAGTCGTATGAAGCGTAAGCCTGTCTCAGGGTCTGTCATACACCTGTCTATCAACTGTTTGTATGACACATTTTCATCAGTGTCAGGATCAGAGAAGGCTTTGTTTACATCTGGGGTTTCAGCAATGCGCCTCGCAATTTCCTTGCTGAAATATCCCCGCTCATATGCCACATCTGTGGGAATCCGATGACTGTTAACTGGATCAATGATTCCACTTGTGGTAACCTGTGCCTCCAAAAGAGGCATGGCATGTTCCTTGGGTATAAGCTCTTTTTGCATGGCTTGGAACAAGTTGATGACGTTGCCTGTAAATGGATCTTTGTAGCCAGTAACAGCTTTTTCAGCAGTGAGAAGTTTCTCATGAAGCTCAGGCCCCACAAGTCCTGCTCTAACAGCATCATCAACTGTGAGGAACTCATTTTTTACAGGATCCACAATGAAACCGGTAGCAGCTTGGGCTTCGAGCAGAGCAGTTCCAGTGTTCTGTCGGAGAAGTTTCTTTTTCATTGCTTGGTAGATACTAATTTTCTCTTTTGTAGGTTCAAGGTATATCCCAGCGATGCTTTCAGAACCTTGTAGATACTTGTTAACAGAGTTGTTTTTGCTGACATCTTTTGGAGTCTTCTTACCTTGTTGAAGCAAATCAAAAGTAGCTTTGTCAATAATCTTAGAGTCAAAAAGAGACTTGGCTGGAACAGGAGCCCGGAGCCCTTTGAAACTGGATTGCTCTTGTTTCTTGGCTTCTTTGCCATCTACAATTGTGATTACAATCTTTATAATCTTCTCAATTGTCACTTTTCCAGACCTGTACTGCCTGATCAAATCAAGCCTTTGTTCCTCAGTGAGATAATCAGAGTTGATTATCTCCCAAATGGTAACCTTTCTCCCTTTGAATGGTCCACTTTGAACCTCTATGGTTGCCTGAGTCATGGCTTCTTTGGTCTGTGCCTCACTGTACTTCTGTTCTTCTTTGGCACGGATTGCTTGTTCAGACAGAGGCAGAAGCTGAAGACCGGTCTTTTTGTCCGTGATACACCTCTTCTGAAGCTGCACATATGTGACGTATTCCTGTGTGTTTGGATCATAGAATCCCTTTATGTCATCTGTTGGGTTACTCAAGACCTTGTTTGTTTCATCATCAAAGTAACCCCGCTTGCAGGCAATGTCATGTGGAATGCGGTGACTTTTCACAGGGTCTATGATACCTCCTGTAGCCAGCTGTGCGTCAAGGAGTCTGATTCCTTGGTCTTTGTTGATCAGCTCTTTCTTCATTGCCTCAAACAGAGACACTGTTTTTCCAGTGTAAGGATCCCTGTAGCCTGTGACGGCTCTTTCAGAAGACAACAGTTTTTCATGTAGTTCAGGCCCAACAACACCTGCTTTTACAGCCTCATCTACTGTAAAAGTCTGATTTTTAACAGGATCTATGATAAATCCAGTTGCAGCTTGAGCTTCTAAGAAGGTTACAACAGGTTCTAGCCTCATCACATTCTTTTTCATAGCCTGATAGAATGACATTGTCTCTTTGGTTGAGTCAATGACTACTCCTGCAATACAGTTGGAACCCTTTAGAGCTTTGTGTACACTGTCCATCTCAGACACCTCCTTGACAGTCTTATTTCCTTTCTGTAACTTGTTATAGAGGTCTTTGTCAATGACTTTGGATTCAACAAGCTCTGCAGCAGGAACAGGTGCTCTGAGACCATCAAATTCAAGCTCATTCTTTTTCTCTTTTTCTTCTGCAACCGTGATTATAATCTTGATGATCTTTTCTATGGTAATCTTGCCTGTTTTGTACTGACGAATTAGATCCTTTCTCTGGTCTTCTGTGAAGTAATCAGAATTAATTATCTCCCAGATAGTAACAGTCTTTCCTTTAAATCTTCCAAATGGTACAGACACAGTTGTCTTATTGAAAACATTCTTGGTTTCCTCCTCAGTGAATGTTCTGGCATTAAAAGAGGCTTTCTCTGTTACAGGCAGGAGGACCAATCCTGTTTCCAGATCAGTGATGCACCTTTCCATCAGCTGCATGTATGTGAGATTTTCTTGAGTGTTTGGATCAAAGAATCCTTTTGTGTCATCTGAGGGGTCCTGAAGAATTTTGTTCATGTCTGCATCAAACTGACCCTGCTTATAGGCTATTTCAGTTGGTATACGGTGACTATTGACTGGGTCAATGATTCCACCAGTTGCAATTTGGGCCTCAAGCAGTCTGATACCATGGCCTTCATCAATTAAACCTTTCTTCATAGCTTCAAAGAGGGAAATCTTTGCATCTGTGTAAGGATCCTTGTAACCAGTAACAGCTCTCTCAGCAGACAGCATTTTGTTATGAAGTTCAGGTCCTATGAGACCATCCTTCACTGCCTCATTAACAGAGAGCTTCCTGTTTTTAACAGGGTCAATTATATATCCTGAGGCCGCCTGTGCCTCTAGTAGAACAAGACCAGTGCCAGGAGTAATGTTCTTCTCTTTTATGGCTTGATAGATTGACATTTTTTGGTTTGGATGAACAAGTAGGCCACCAATACAGTTCTTGCCCTTAAGAAAGGTTTTCAGTTTTTCTGTCTGGCTGAGCTCATGTACTGTTGTCTTGCCTTTGATTAACTTATCATAATCTGTTTTATTTAAAAGGCCGACTTCTAAAAGCCGGCCTGCAGGAACCTTCTCACGAATGCCATCAAAACATAATGCGGAGTCACCATTTCTGCTGTCAACTTCAACACTTTGACCATTAAGGCCAACAGTCTGAATCTCCGTCTCCAGAGTATGCGATTTCTGTTTTGTTTGGCTGACTTCAAGCTGTTCAAGTTTTTCACGTAGTTTCTTGTTTTCCTCAGCAAGCAGCTTCTCCTGTTCAAGTTTTTTCTTCTCAAGGTCCTGCATCTCTTTTTGTTTCTTAGACATTTCTTGCTCAGCTTCCTTTTGTTTTTGAAGCGCTGCATCCATGGTGGCTTGAAGTTTCTTCTTCTCCTCTTCCATCTGTTTTCTTTGACGCTCTTGTTCCTCTTTTAGAGCTCTGGATTTTTTAAGTTCTTCTTCAAACTGGCTTTCCAGCCTCTTTTTCTCATCCTCAATTTGTTTTTCTTTCATCAGCAGCATCTCCTTTTCTGAGATGAATGCCTGCTGAAGCATCGTCTTCTCCTGTTCAATTTTCACCTGCTGAGCATTTGATATCTAGGGAGATTGAAGGGGAGCAGAAAATAGTGTTAACCACAAAACACAATCATTTTCTTTAAACACAAGTAATAATTATATTGCTCCAACTACGAGTTAATACTATTTAACAGTTAACAGGAGTAGAGAACATATCTTGGGAAAAAACTGAGTTAGTAAAGAATAATCGTCAGAATTATATACAGTCATGGGCCACTTAATTAGGTGCACTTTGTGGTTCTACAATTGTATCATGCAGGTTATCTGTTGTAGAACGGAATAGCTGCCTTTTACCCTGTTCAGTAAGGGTCAGGATTCCTTTGGAACGGATGCTGAGCAGGTATTATTAGCGCGGTGGGCCATTCTGACAACTGAAAATAGCCCACTAACCAAAATATACAACCAACAGCGTTCCTGACCATTGATGAATAGGGTAAAGAGGTGCTAACATCTTAGGCAGAGAAAGAGTATGTTTGATCTGGACAATGGGTGTAGATGGTAGGTGTACCTAAGATAGTGGCCAGTGAGTGTACATGAGATAATTTTGACAGCAGCACACAAATTAAAAATGTATATGCTAATTTAAGCAAGGTTAGTTTTTAGAAAGAGAGTTATCAAGGAAATAGGCTGCAATTTTATTCCATGTTTTACACAATACCTCTTTAGACTTTTTCTGTAAATCTTCAGCCTCTTTTTTCAATTTTGCCTTTTCTCTTTCAAGCTCAGCAATCGCATTGCGCAGCTCATCAGCTTCTTTGTTACTGCTTACTCTCTGTATTTCCAATTTTTCAACTACTGTCATTTTCTCCTTTGTAGAAAGCTCTGTCTCATGAAGACGGGTACCGATCTCATCTGCCTGCTTTCTGAACTTTTTAGCTTCTTCCTCAGCTTTTGAATGAGCATCACTGAGCTGAGCCACCTGAAGCTTCAGTTTCTCAGCTTCAGCTGTTATCTCCAACTGCCTCCTTCGCTCAGCTTCTAATGATTTTTGGAAGCCCTCAGTTTCCTCTTCCAGTCGTTGCTGCATCAGCTGTTTGTCTGCAAGCAACTTCTGAGCCTGCTCTTGAGCCAAGTCCTTTTGTTTTTGAAGCATTTCTGCTTCGGCTCTTAGTTTGGATGCTTCCTGAATAGCTTGCATTTTTTCCTTAAGCATTTTTTCAGCAAGTGCCCTTTGTTGAGCAAGGTCAGTCTCTGCTATCTGCCTCATGCGTGCAGCCTCCTGAGCCTCCATACTGAGTCTAGCAGCTTCCTCGGCTAGCTTCTTCATGTTTTCAGCCTCTTCTTCCAAGAACTTCTGAGTTTTATCTTTGTCCTTCTTGATTAGACGTTGGTTCTCTTCTTCTATCCTGAGCTTTTGTTTCATTAGCTCTTCCATTTGAATTTTAACCTTGAAAAGTTCATCCTCGACTTGGGCTTTCTGTTTAACAGCATCACCGACCTCATCTTTAAGGCGTTGAAGTTCCTTATCTAGAAGAGATTTCTGTTTGTCAGTTTCATCTAGCTGTAGCTTCACCTTTGTAAGCTCTTGCTCAACTTGAGATTTCTGTTTAAGAGTTTGCTCTGCAAGCTCTTTATGTTTCGCCATTTCTGCATCAGCCTGTTGTTTCTGTTTCAGTGCAGACGTTTCTGCATGAGAACATTTGGCTGCTTCTAACTCAGCATCTTTTCTCAGTTTCTCAGCATCCTCCTGAGCTTTGGCCTGACGGGATGCTTCAGCTTCAGCGGCCTGCCTCTGACGTTCTGCATCCTCTGCTTGCTGGCGAAGAAGAGCAGCCTCTTTTTCTGCTTTTTGTTTGGCTTTTTCTGCTTCTTCAGCGAGCTTTTTAGCTTTCTCATACTCTTCCTTGAGCTTTTTCTGGACAAGGCTATCTTCCTTCTGTTGAACAAGGACACTCTGCAATTGTTGCTCAGCAGTACTGCATCTTACAGCTGCCTCTTGTGCAACAACTATTTGTTTCTCAGCTTCCATATCAGCATCTCCCTTTTGCTTTTTGGCCTCCTCTGCCTTCTTTTTGAGACGCTCTACCTCTTCTTGGGCAGCCTGGCGCTGTCTAGCTGCTTCCTGTTCTGCTGCAGCAATCTTTTTCACCTTTTCCTCAGCTTCTTTCCTCTTTTTCTCTTCTTCCAAGGCAAGCTTGCGAAGTTTTTCTGCATCCTCTTCAGCTCGCAGCTTACTCTGCTCTGTTTCATTGGCAATATTCTTTAGTTTATTTAATTCAAGCTCCAAATCAAGTTTTCCAGATGATGCTTTCTCAAAGTTAAGTTTTAAGATACGGATCTCCTCCTCAACAATTCTTCTCTGCTTAAGCGTTTCGTCTACAATTGCTTTCTGTCTTTCTAGTTCGACTTCAGAAGACTTCTTAAGCTGGTTTATCTTCTCCTCAATGTCTTGCTTGTGCTGGCTGGCCTGATCTTCAAGAGCCTTTCTTTGGTAAGCCTCATCCTCAGCCTGCCTTCGGAGGCGGTCGTTTTCTGCCTCTTTCTCTTTGAGTGCTATCTCTGCCTCTGTTTTTAGACGGGTAGCCTCATTGATTGCAGCGAGTTTTTCTTTCAGTATTCTTTCAGCTTCTGCTCTCTGTCTGCTGGCTTCCTCTTCAGCTACCTGCCTCTGCCTTTTTGCCTCCTCACAAATTGCACGTAGCTTAGCTGCCTCTTCTGCAAGATCTCTCATTTTAGCAGCTTCGGCTTCAAGCAGCTGTTTACTCTTTTCAGTACTAGACAAGCTCTGCTGCTCAGCTTTGGATTTAAGCTGTAGAAGTATGTCCATTTCACTTCTCACTTTGGCCAGTTCATCTTCAAGCTGCTTCCGCTGTTGCACTGCGGTATTTACCTCGTTCTTCAAACGGTAAAGCTCATCATCAAGCAGTGATCGCTGCTGTTCTGCATGGTCAAAATCAGCCCTTAAACGGATGAGCTCCTGTTCAGCCGAGAGCTTCTGCTGAGCTGTAGATTCAGCTAGTTTCCTTTGCCTCTCCAGTTCTTGTTCTGCCATGTCCTTCTGTTTCAGGGCAGACTCCTCTGCTTTTGTTCTTTTCTTAGCCTCGCGCTCAGCCTCTTCTTTCTGCTTCTCAGCTTCTTCTTGCGCAAGAGTTTTTCTGTGTGCTTCTTCCTCAGCCTGGAGCCTCAGGCGAAGGGCCTCATTGGCGTTCTGCCTCCATTTTTCCAACTCTTTCTCTGCCTTGTCCCTTGCCCTGTCTGCCTCCTCTTGCTGCTTTTTGAGGCGGTCTGCTTCCTCTTGCAGCTGTATGACAGTTCCCTGCTTTTCTTTAAGTCTTTCCTCAAGTTTTGATGTCTTTTCAACAAAGGTGAGGCACTTACTCTGGAGTTCAGTGTCAGCACTTATCTGCGCTGCATCATGGGCAAGTTTTATCTGCCTGTCTTTCTCCAGCTCAGCTTGCTTCAGGCGTCTGTCTGCCTCCTCTGCCAGCATCTTAAGTTGGTCAAGGTCATTCAAGGCTTTTTGCTTCTGCTTAGCAGCCTCTCTCTCTGCCTCAGACTTTAACTTCAGCTCCTCTTCTGCCTTGCGTTTCTTCTGAGTCTCTTCACTGACCTGCTTGCGAAGCTTCTCTGCCTCCTCTTGAGCTGTTTTGCGAAATTTCTCAGCCTCATCAGCCTTGTCCCTGAGCTGTTTCAGTTCTCCCTCTGCATTGGATTTCTGCTTTATTGTTGTTTCCAGTTGGAGTCTGATGTGCCGAATTTCCTCCTCTATTTTGGCACGACTCTGAAGAGCCTCTTCCACTTGCTGACTCTTTGATTTGATTTGTTGTTCTGAGAGGTTTTTTAACTCATGCAGCTCTTGCTGAATATTCCGCTTTTGCTTTTCAGCATCTACTGCAACAACCTCTCTCTTGCTAACTTCTTCTTGCATCCTGAGTTTGAGTTCCTGAGCCTCTTTTTCCGCTTTGGCACTCGCCTTTGCGTGAGCTTCAGCTAGCTGCTTCTGTTTCTCTAACTCGGCTTGCATTTCAGCCATTCTTTTCCTCTCCTCCTCTTTAAGTTTCACAGCAGCTTTCTGCATTAGTGGAAGCAAATGGTAAAGAAAATTATGGTCAAGGTCAAGCATGACATGTTAAGTGTTAAGGTTATTTGAGGTTATTTGAAGAAAGACAGATGCATACATGACAAATGTTAAGATTGAGATTAGATTTTCTGATAATAATGCAACATATGCAATCATTTCTGTTATGGCAATGAGATATAATTAATGTATGGAGACAAGAGACATTTCTTCACAAAATCTACCAATTAATTAGAAGATCATGCAGTTGAGACATTCACTCCATTGAAGCTATCACTAAAGGAGCCATGTAAGGCCTGCTGAATGGCAAGTAAAGCATGTATTTGAGGATATGCAATGTATAAGCTATAGCGGCAAAAGTGGCCTTTACATGGATGGACAAATAATAACATACTCTACAAATGTAGATGTGTGGGTTGTCACTAATGACAAAAGAAGCGATTATGTAGTAGAGGACAGTAAAGACCTACTAGTGGGGTATCCCTACAGGAAAGCAATACACCCTACATACTGCTCTTGTAACTGAAAAGACAGTTGTCAAGTGATTGCATTTGAAAGTAAATAGTTTGAAGAGTGAATTAGGCAAAAGTGTGATACTGGTTGGTACGGCACAGGATATTGTTTAAACTGGACAGTAAGGCAAGATTGTTTGTAAAAGAGACCTTAAACCTTTCTCAAAAGCATTCTCTCACTACAGTAAAAGCTCTCCTGTGTAGCTTAGTAATATTAAGCCTATTGTCCTAAAGAGATAATTTGCACTTATCTGCAGGTTTTCTATCCCACACCACATAGGGGCAGCAATAAGGTAGTCTAATGTTGGTACCTATATACATACATGCTTAGGGCTGTTATAAACTAGCCTTCTTTAAATACATTGATAATTGGTCAAGATGGACATGATGATAAATTATCATAATAACCTGCAATAATTTTAACAGTTGTCAGATTTTGCATAAAAATATGTCCCACTTAGTTGGGACAATACTTAAAACAGTTCCTGGTATTAAATTATTATTAGTATAAAGAAATGTGTTTGTTTTCTCCTTCTAATGCATTCAGATTTACTGGTCCACTAACAATAAGACTGATGGATAAGAGTGACTTCAAATTATGACCAAATTCATAAAAATGACCAGTCAATAAAGAATGACAAGCACCTTTATAGTAACAATTTATGACAGTTACAGTTCATTGGCTCTGGTCTCTGAAAAAGAAATTCAGCATTTAACTTATTTGTCCCACTTTTGCCTGATTCATCCTAAAGATTCATCCTAATCGTGTATGCTTTTCACAGAAATCCATTACTAAATATGTGCAGCAAAGCAGAACAGCCAGTGAGAGCAAAATGATGCATAATGAAAAACAAAAAGGCATAAAAAAATGTCTAGTTCTCATCCTGCGATCATTCAGTTAAACAATGTGCCATATACGCAAAGTGACAATTACGTAAAGAGATGTGCCATAAAGCATAAAAAGAGTTTGCAATGTACAGTATAAATTGTACAACTACATTAACATTAGGCCTATATTATGTTATGTATTAAGTATATTAGCAACGAAGTATCACTGACTATTCCTATTTCAAATTGGTACAAAGCTACAGCCAATTGTTCGGATGGCAAAAAATGTAAATACTTAGACATTACTCTTAATTAAGCAGTGAGAACCAGACAGTTCATTCAGTTTATTGAAATGAAAAGATGCAAAACCATGCTTTAGGGAAATAAAGGTGGAATATAGAGGACAAAAGCAGAGTGATTTTATTTTACCTCTTTAGTGCCCAAACAAGACAAGCATTCGTCATGACAAAGCACTGGCAAGCAGTTAAGAGAAGCAAAGAAATCAAAAGGTTAGGGTTAGAAAGAAACGGGAGGAAAAAACTGTTATTCAGTGAAAGTTAAGAAAGTCTTAAACATAGTAGGGGCTGGATTGCTACCCAAAGAGAGATGTAAAAAGGAAGAAAAGGACAGAAGAAATGTTTCTGCACAGATTTGAACAAGGTTCGTGATTTGGGGTCATGGCGAGTAGAAGAATTCTGTATATTTTACAAAGAAAGTACAAACAGTAGAAGCCAAAGGAATGGAAATACTGCAAGAGTATATGTCCTCAGAGGCAAGACCTATATCAGTTTGATCTGGTTAAGTGAATGAACACAAAATGAACACAAAGCTCTACGTTAAAGAGCTGAATTAAATAATTAAACATATTTTAGAAAATACTTATTCATTCATTCCATGTCATTTGGACTGACAGTCAAATTACTTAACATGACCCACAGCAGATCATCACTAAATGCTAAATCTCAAATTTTACACAAGTGATGTGAGATTTTAAAATGTATGTGATTCGTTTCATGTATTTGAGCCCTAACAGAATACCAGCTACAGATATTTTGGATATCCTGACATGTTTTCAAAGGAACAGCCCAAACCAATGATGCCTAGTCATCCATACATTAAGTATGTAGGTTTTCGGAGATTTGTTGGTGAGTAGTTCGCCAGGTAGTTAGTGTTAGTTTGGTTTAGTCCCTTTAAATATCACGCACCTCCTCATCCTCCAGGCGGCTCTGCGTGTCTGTGATGAACTTGATGTACTGGCTGGTCAATGTCATCAACTCACTGTAGCGAGTTCTTAGAGTTACATACTATATGGGGAGACAAAACATTTCAATAACGGCAAGCACTTTTTGCTGAAATAAAATTACTTACTTACAACTAAAAGTATGAATATCTGAACTGGTATATGTCAAAACCAGGGTAAAACTATGACAGCAGTTAGAATTATTAACCTCCTGAATGATGTTATCAGAGGCAGATTCCATCTTGGTCTTCTTCAAAGGAGATGTCAGAGGTTCCACCTGGGCTTTGTAAGCAACCAGCTGCAGTTCATAATCCTGCAAAAGAGGACAAGTTTGTAAATACATTTCAGAAAGTACAGAGCACAATTCCTAAAATCGAACAATAAAAGTATATATGGTATGTTGCATTTACCTTAATGGTGTCAATGTAAGCTTTGGCATATTTCTGACATTCATCAACTTTCTCCTTGTTTTTCTCAATCTCCTCCAGAAGTTTCTATAAAGCAGAAAAGTAAGTTAGTATGAATTATTTCAGTAAGACATTAAGGCACTAAAAAAGCCTTCTGTGAAAGGGGCTGTGATGTTAGCATTACAAAGATGAGCTAATAAATAGCACTGTTAAATTAGATTGATAAAAATCAAATGTATATGATGTTGTACCTTTTCATTAGCCAGCTGGTCTTTCAGTGTCTTGCTATCAGTAATGGGCACAGCCTGGATGTTCTCCTGCCGCTGTTTGGCATCTGCGATCCAGCGGATGAGCCAGTCGTAGCTCTCGCGGTAATAGCTCAGCTGCTTGCCCAGCTGCTCCAGCTCACGTTGGCGCAGGTCAATTTGAGCAAACACGGCATGCCAGCGCTCCTGCAGGTTCGACAGTTGCTGCTTGTAGTGGTCCAGCTCAGCATCTCTTTCTCTGTGCACCAGTGCCATGCGCTCGCTTACTGCTGTAGCCTTAGCTAGTTCACCCTCCAGGGCATCAAACATGGGTTTCTGCCCCTCGGCCTCGCCACGCATTTTCTGCAGAAAATAAGGATAAAAGTAAATAAACATTCCTTATATAAATGTACAAATGTAAAATGTACAGAACATTTTACAGAATGGACAGAAACAAAATCTAATGTTTATACTGATTCGTGACTTGTTCATTTTAGTTGTCTTCATACTGTCACCAAACTCTCTTTTTAACTGTGTTTATTTCAGAACAGTTCCATTTTAAACAGAAGAGGAAGAAGAAACGCAACAGTAGCTAGTTATGGTCCATAATATGTTATTTATATAGTTTAGTTTACCTTAAGTTCAGAACGGTAGGTGTCTACTTCCTTGCTATCCGTAGGCACCTTGTAAACCTCTCGGAGGCGATCTTCATACTTTTTGAGAATATCCTCAGCCCCTTGTGTATTCCTGATGACCACCTCTATCGTCTTAAGTCTGTGAAAAAAGAGCACTGTTAAATGATCTGAATTTTCTGCTCTTTGACAGTAATCAGGAGACGGACAGACTGAAAGGTCATGCCACAGAGACACACTCAGACTGGATCAGACTCATTCTTACTTCTCCAAGTACACCGAAGACAAGCTGTAAGTATGGTCCATCTTCTGCAAGGTGACTTCCAGTTCAGAGCGAAGGACTGGAGTGCTGGGCTGCTCAGGAGAAACCAGCACCTCTTCGGCTTTCACAGCGACCTTATCCAGGTTCTTCTTAATGCCCTCCAGCTTGACATGTACTTTCTGTAAGAGTGGCATTGAATTTTATAGTTGTCTTCAAATTATTAATAAATAGTACGGCAGTTACACTACCGCACAACCCCAATGGGAAAGATTAGACTTTATATTTGTGCAGCATCCATCTTCGTCATTTTACTAAAAGTGTTGAAATGTATTGACTGAGGGGCACAGAGAAAAGTAATACACTATAATACAAAAATCATTTGTCTTCAAATTCAGAGGAAATTACTTTAGAAGAAGATAAACTGCTGAGATAAAACAATGAGTACAGCAGCATATATAAGGATTCATCTTACTCTCTGGTCAGTGGCTTTTTGGAGGCAATCTTTGAGAGGTTCTTTATCCACAGGCTGCCGGATGCGAGCCACAGTGGAAGACTCGCAGTCCTCAATCTGCAGGCGCAGATCTCTGAGCTGTGTGATGTAGGTCTTACACACTGACTCATCCTGTTCACCTGTAAAAAGAACGGCCCAGCTGTCACTGATTTTGGTTATAACCGTTTGACATCTAAACAACCAAATGTCCCCCATTAGGAGAGATTTACTCTTATCTGTACTCAGCATCCAACACACATGCAACTGAGTCAGACCAATACGCATTCAATCAAAGCATGTACTGGCTTTAGAAAGCAACCTGTACTTTGTCCTTCTGAATAGTCTTAAAATTGTATCTGTAACCCATTAATGAGCAATTTTCTCTTTGCCAGTGTGTTTAGCATCAGCCATATATGACCGAAAACAAATGTAGGTGGCAAAAAGGAAACAAAAATCATGCACACACTCGACTGCACTGAACAGTTAGGTAAGCACAGTAACAAGAAGCAAGCAGATGGACTAATGACAGCATATTTTGCAGTTTTGGAGCCGATATTAAAAACTGTTCTCATTACTGCTTGCATGAGCAACCTGCAGCACATGACTCACCCTTTGATATAAGAACTGGCCCTGAAAGGTGAATTTCAGAGTTATCAGATAGTAGAAACTAATGGCACCCTCACTGTAACATGTGATTTATTTTGTTATCCTCAATTAATGATGTAAGTTATGAAGGGCCAATAGAGCCATATGGATGGTGATCTGTAGATGTGCTAACCTTTCTCCAAATTTCGGAGCAGGTTCTCATAGTACTGCATAGTTGTCTTGTAGTCTTTGTCAGTTTGAATGCGGTCTTCTGGACTGAAGAATTGTGAGTTCTGTGAGTCTCGCAGGAAGTCCTGATAGTGGAGCTCCAGATTTCTTAAAATCTGCTTGTACTCGTCCGTCCTCATGGTCTTCAGCTACAAAATGGTCACATGAGAGGGCCAAAGTTAACAAAATGTATAGTAATTCTATGTATAACCCTGTCACAAATGTCTTAACTAGGTCATTATTTGATTTCTCGCCTCAAAAGAAAAAGCTTTGAAAACAGACAAATTATGTTTCTAAGGCGAATTCACTTAGAAAGGGCAATTAGGATCCTTAAATCTAATAAACCATTCAACCAGCTTTCTCATTCTTCACTAAAAACTAACATGATGCTCACTTGTATTCCAACCATAAAGCCACTGATTTAGCTGGAATAGCGCTTGCAGATGTATACACGTGCACATTTAAAAAATTATTTAAAAGAATATTCAAAGACACAATTAAATTTGTGAATTAATATACAAGCAACACAGACATTTGAACAGTAAAATGACTGACCATGGTGACGTTCCATGAGCGAATGAGCTGGATGTCCCTCATCAGGTACTGCCAGGACAGCAGGCTCTTCATATCAGTGTGCAGGATTTGCCACAGAGTTGACATCTGCTGGAGACTAGCATCCAGACTAAGTGTAACAGAGAAAAAAAAATGTAATGCAGCAAATACTGATTATATATTCATAATAATCTACATTAAAAGAATGCAACATTGCCTTAATTGGTAACAATCAATATGAGAGGTAAACTGAAAGCTTATTTAAAGATGGAAAAAACGATGCTCACTTAGACACGCTCTCTACAGCTTCTTTGTTGACTGGGGGCACCAGGAAGCAAACTGAAGGTACAGTGGCCTCACTGCCTGAGTAGTTCAAGACCTTCCACTTTTGAGGCTGTGAGTTGTTGAAAAGTGCACATTCCTCTCCTTTGTGCACAGTGATCTATTAAACAAACATATAAAATGAATGTACGGATGAAATAATGAATGAACGAACAAACTAATGAACATAAGTGTGTAAATAGCTTTGCAAACCTCCATCTGTTTGAAGTCACACACTGCCTGGATTGGGAGTTTGCCTTTGATGGGTGTGGTGGGGTTGCGAGGCTTCAGCTGAATGATGCTCTTGGCTCTCTTGCTGAGACCAGCTAAATGTGTCTTGAACTCATTCAGCTGCTCCTTCTCTTCCTACAAGACATGATTCAGTGTAAGCGCAATCTAAGGCATGTAGAATGGAATATTGCTGGAAGGCTCTTCGCAGGTGGTACTAACCAAGGTGTCCTGTAACAGGTCCTCCAGACGAGTGGCTGTGGTAGAGCGATCACATGTGTACTTCTTCTTTAGTGTGTCTTGCTTCTTCTTCATCTTTTCCTCTGTCTCTTTTACATCAGCAAAGAACTGTGGGTGAGGACGTCAGAGCAAATGTTGAGAGGTTTGATGGAAAGAGTACAGGGCTGTACTTAATGTAAAGGATAACATAAGAAAATAAGTGACATAAAAATGACCCTTTTGTCATTAACTAATAATTTGTAGAAGCTCTTACTTTTCTCTAATGTAAGATTTTTGTATGTTGCGGTGATCTGCCAGAAGACTATGCTGTTTTCAGCCATAGTTTTTCAACATGTCTTTTTCAGAGCCTATAGTGCTGATGGTTTGCCTATATATGATATTGGGAAAAAAGCTATGTTTTTTTAAAGCACTGTGTTTGGCCTAATGGGAAGACCGATATCAGCTCTTGGCTAAGACTACGCAATGTTACTACCGGATGTTTCACGCTATGCTAAAGCTTTAACCTAAAAGCCGATTGTGCATAAGAAATGGGGATTGGCCTACCTGGTAGTATGCAGTGTTCTCTTTAAGATGAGCCTCGATGCAGCAGCAGAGCTGAAGGATCCAACTCCACTGCGTGCTTAGAGCTGCAGTGAAAGCCTGAGACAAAAACAGAGCATGTGGTAAAAAGCACAGAACATAAACATGCATACGCACACACAGAGAACATACCACAGTCATACAGAACAGTAAAGTTGATCTTTTACCTCAACAGTCTTTTTGCCTGGGTGGCCGTCTTTAATGAGTGTTTCTCCTGTGGTCTGGATCTCATTGATCTTTTTCTCCCTGAGCTCCAGTTCTCGCATTAGTCCCTGAGATACAACCAATATATTATTACAAATACTCAAAGCAAGTAAACTCCAAACTTTCTGTGAAAAATAAAGACAATTTCTCCTTCAAAGGGTCAAAAAAGAAGCACACGCTAATTACCGAGTAGTTTTCTTTCTTTGCAGTCATGTTGGTGTTGCGGTCACTCCAGTCAAAGTTGACCTCCTCCTCTTCCTTGTCATTGAGCCACATCAACTCTTTAGTGGCCGCACTGACAAATGCATGGAGCCGATCAAGGTTCCTCAGACGAGATTTGGATGAATTCTGAACATGAAGAAGAGCAAACATGTCACGTCGCTTTCACCATCTGTGTGTTAACATTTATATTAACAGATTAAAAAACAATGCTAACCAAGAGCTTGGCATACTGAAGATCCAGTTTGGCCAGGTATTCCCTGTATGTGCCCTTGCTGATAGGAGAGAGCTGATTCTAAACAGGTAAGAAAAATAAATGTTACATTTGCAAAAACAGTGGAGTCATCCTGTAAATGCTAACAATTCTACTAATCAGAAATGAAAACTCTATTTAAGTAAGTAAACACTCAAAAAATGTGTTACCTCATCAGCTCGTGCCCGCTCAATCTTGGCCTTAAAGTCCTCCACAGTCTGATGGAGGCCTCTGTGGCTGCCCAGCTGAGACTCCACAGTGGGCAGGTCAGAGCCCCACTCTGCTGTTTCAATCCTGCGCTGGTTCTCTTCTACCCAAGACAGCAGATCCTGGGCGTAGCGCAGAGTGACCTCGTCCAGCTCAGGCCGCACTTTTGCACTGGTCTGCTGGGCCGAAACCAGAGATGCCTGGGCAGGCAAAGCTCCTGCTTTCAGCCTCAAATTATAGTCGCTGCGGAGGTTCACCAGACGCTCATGCAGGCGGTAAACCCTGTGAAAAAAAATTTTATATATCCTCCACTTCATTATGTAAAAGAAAGATATCAGATAAAAAACAAGTAGCTCAATAAATAATGCTATACTGCCCATCTGTCCTGTACTAGACCATAGAGTAACTTTGCACACTGTATTTCACTACATTCTGTCCAAAGAGAAGATGGAAGTGAGGACACACCTGCGGTACATCTGCTCAGCCTGTAGATGGCGCCCATCTTTGAGAATTTGTACATCATTGAAGAGCAGACGAATCATGCCATCAGCCTTATCCAGGTCTCTCCCCAGTTCAACTGTGTGCTGGGGGGGCTTCCCTGCAGTTAAGAGGCGAATATCCTAGACAAAGAAAGTAAGAAAAAAATCACCAAGTGAATTAGATATGCAATCTACTAAGAAAAGGCCTTAGTCCTTAACCCAAAAGTTTGAGTTCACATAAAGGAACCCCATAGTGTGTACTGCGTAGCACTCACTTCAGTATGAAGTCAGAAACAGACCATCTCTCAGAAAGCACCATATATTAAGCCATGTCAGTTTTTAAATTCAGAGCTATTTGGACACTTTGGGCCTCATCAGAACAGAAAAAATGACAAAGAGACGTTGGTTTTTCCACTTTTTAATGGCCTAATAAACATAGGTGTATTCTGAACTATGGTCCTATGCCTATTGCTTTATGAAAGCAGTCAAGGTTGTCTGATGCAGAGCATTCCCAGCCTGTCCTTGAGTTTAAAATCATAAACAGAATGGAATGTACAGAGAGGCTGAGCCAGAAGCTTGAGTTATTTAATAAGAACTGAACTGTTGTTGCTCTGGCACCGGACTGTGCAGTGGAAGACTACGGTCTCAAAGCTGGTGGTGAAAACAGGGCCATTCAGTGTAGCTGATGCACTTTTGGGGTCACTCACCGTTTGCAACAGGGTCTCCAGCTGGTTCAGCTGCTCTTCACACACGCCAGATTCCATCTGCACTTTACTGACAATTCGCTGCAGTCGCTCTAACCTAGATCACAGCAAGACACATCCCAGTTACTAAGCAAGCCTTTCAGAAACTACACCAGTATCATGACACCATTACTACCAAACCAACTCAGGGTACAGGGAAGAAAAAAATGTCTGTAAAAACACAACTCAATTTTGAAAACTGAGAGGGAAGCCAAAGTATATGACCGATAACATGTTTTCCCCTCTGTGCAAATACAGATTAGAAAAATGAATATCAGTAAGGAAGAACATACATCATTCTCACATTAGTTCTATTTAGCACAAGCAAATAACAACAAGCACAAGTACAGCTCCATTTGAACGAACACTCACAGCCTCCTTGGATGAAGCAAGAACTCTAACCCATACGGGTCTGTCACAAATGCCATGACTGAGCGTTCACAAACTCTCAGGTCCAAAACAGTGGATAAAAAATATGCTCTTCTCCATAGTCTTGACTTGTCATGGGACTGAGCTGCACTGAACAGCAGTTTAGACTGAACCAAATGTCAGCGCAGCTAAGTCAGCCATTCCATAAAGAAACTTCCCAGTGAGCCACATTACTCACTCAGCCAGATACAATAAGAGCATCTTGTGACAGGGGATGAGCCCTACAAGTACGATATGGATCTCTGCCTACATTAATTCAATCTTCCCAGGATATCTTCATATTTTATTGCATAATACAAATGATCTGTCTGCTTCATGTATTTCCACATTTTCAGGTAGAGTAACGCCAATATAATTGATTTCAATGAATTTTATGAACAGGTTGTTTACTTGCAGAGGGCTGACACAAACACCACCATTCTCTTTCCTTGCAACACACAGTAATAGGGTTAAATGATTCATAGCATATGTTTTGATGTTCCTGCTTTGGTGTTTCTCACATGAGACATATTTGCGTCTCATAAAACAATTCCAGCAGGATACATTTTTTCATTTCACTAAATGTGTTACACGCTACATTAGGGACAATAGTATATCAGCACAGTATTGAGGACCTGTGAAAGCACAGATAAGCACACACAGTGGCATTCACTCCCTGGCACTCCTAGTAAACAGGAGCCATGGAGGCTGTGAAAGACATTCTTTGTTACCTATCAATTTGCTCATTCAGAGTTTTAGCCCAATGAGAAAAAACCCCCAAAATGTTATCATTAAACAAATATTTTTTCTTAAATATATTTGCGCTTCAATTGTTGTCACCCCTAGTAATTAATATAAGTCATATCTAACTGACGTATATTCCTACTTATTTTTTTGTTGTAAAGTTCACTCGACAACCCTGTGACTTACTGGAGTACTGGTTTTACTGGAGTATAAATATGAAAGAACATGCAAGCCAAATTTTAGTCATTTATCATTATGAGAAGACCAAACAACACAGCAATGATAAACGACAAAGACCCTTTTCACTATCAAGAGGGTGCATGTCTATGTTGACCCCATACATGAGCATGATTTGAGTGGCCAAAGAATCTCAGAGTATCACAGATAGGGAATTGCAAAAATGACTTAGTCTTGGGGACAGGACTTCTCCCAAACTATGATCATATGCCACCTTCATAGTTACAGGTTATTTGGAGGGGCTGTCAAAAGAAGGCCTATGCTTTCAAGGACAGCAAACTCAAATGACAGATATCTCTGCAACAAATACCAAAGGTGGGTTTGGCGTAGAAACAGAGATACCCATTCAGAAATGTACCTCATCTGAATAAATATTTGTGGAGGGCAGTGCAGGAACAGTAAATTGAAATAGCCAAAGGTCGAATGAATGATGCTCTTAGAAGCAACAACAGCCCTGAGAGCAGGACACCTTCCCCAGTTCTACTGAGGGAAATGTCAGGATTCTAGATTTGAGTGTCCTATTCAGTGAGTGAAGCATTGTTTTGTATTATTATCTATTCATCACTACCTTTACAGCAAGGCAATCAGTAGCCCATAACCAAATCACTGTAAACTGAGTAGGCAGCCTTGATATCAGCTCCTCTGGCAAGGTTGAACAGGCACAAAAGGCATCTTTATATAAACTTCATCTCATCACTCACCTCTCAAACTCAGTTCTAAGCAGCCTCTCTCTTTCCAGAATGGCCACATGAAGTCGTCCCCATTCTTTTTCAACGTCGATGAGGTGGTAACCAGGGGGTACTTTGATCTGACCAGCTTGAACGGCACTCTGTTCCGGCAATAATGAAAAAAAAAAGTTACTAATTACGAACAACTTCCATCTGAACAACTGAGCAAATTTTCTGAATGTTCAACATTTATCAGTGTGAAACAAACCTCAAAGGAATGATAAATTAGTTTGGAACGGTCCTTATCTGCCTCCTTGGCTGGCAGTTCTGCCTCTTTGAACCTCAAAAACTGACGCCACAGGAGCTGGAGTTCAGTAAAAAAAAAAAAAAAAAAAAGTTAGACGTACTAATGAACTGAATTAATTTTAGAAAAGTGAAAAAAATGAAGTATTACTGGGAAATCAGCAACAGTAACAGTAACATTAACTAAGTATAATGAGCTAGTAAAGGACGTGGAACACCACTGTTGCTGAGTTCATGCTAATTTGAAGTGATGAAAACAACACCACGACTCTAATAAACCTCTTATCTAAATGTAGAAGATGTGTCACAAGACAGCAGCCTTGTTGCAACAGGTTCCAATTCCTTCTTATGGCTTTAATTCACGTAATTACATTTTCAGTAATGCATGTGCTTCAGCATTTGGATAACACTTGCTGAATTGTATTTTGAACTATTATCTATTCAAATAACATTTTATTGTGAAAAGGTTTTTTACTATTGCAAAAAAGCCATGTAAGGGAAGTACAGCCGTACTGTGTCAGCCTTTCTAGGCAGGAAAGTACTATACAGCAAATCAATAAAATATGAAAAGCATAAAGTTTAAGAGTTTCTAAAAGTATATTGAAAGTTCTTCTTTGGCAGACTCAATCCTTTGTACTCCATTACTCATCCAGTAGGGCAGGGCACACTCTTTTTCAGATTAGGTAGAATAAAACCTGCCTTGAAGCCACGATTGTATTACCATTGGGCTGGCACACCTTTATTTAGGAAGACCACAGAAATGATATAGAGGCATGAACCTGTTCTTTTTGATGTGCTATTGAGTAACATGACTCATCCACTTCCAGCAAAGGTGGCTTTCACAGACTTGACATATCGTAGGCATAAACCTACCACTATAGAACAGTCTATTAAGGGGTAAGACAATGTGGTTTAGAGAATGCACATACGACAGTGAGGCATATCTCTTCTAGAATGACGTGGTTGCTAGTTGCAACATTCAGCAGAAAGCAGACACAGAGATGAGCTCATGTTTAGATGCATAAACAGAGCAGAGATTTGTTACCATGGTTCTCACCTCAATCTCCTCGTAGCTGGAGGGAAACTTCCTCTCCTCAAAAATGACGATATGGTGTCTGATCCACTGCAGCAGAACAGTGGTCAGTTCGTAGTACTCATGCCAGCGCAGCTCCAGCTCCTGCACACATACACACCAGCAGCTCAACAACAGACAGAAAAACCCTTCTGCCTTATTGCTAACTCACTAACTCACACACCACATTCACTCAATTAGACCCAACAGCCCCAGTGCTGTCTGACTATAAAGACAGAAAGGGAGGGACACAATAGGGCATTTGAGGGAACCTAACTTTAGCTTATCAAATGGCATGCTCAAGTTTTATGGGAGAGATGCAAGGTTTATCTATGCTGCTACATGAGAAAATGTGATACTCTGCACTGAACTCCCTATCTATTGGCCAAAACCTATAAACAGCTATTTTGCTGTGGATTGATAACATCTGACTTCCAGGTACTACATAACCATATAATACAACTTCCAAATGACAAAGCAAAACATGATTATTCTGCTTGAGAATATTAGTCATGACTAAATTAAAAAGTCATATAACCATATATCTTATCTAACTAGGTTTATGGAATGTGGATTTTATTAACGGCACAAGATTCCCTCAGAAAACAGGACACTGATGGAGATCAACAAAAACTGCTATGGATCGTGTGGGAAACGAAAAGGGCACATACAAGATCTAGACTCACTGATAAAGTACTTATTCTATTGGATTAGACGACAGGCTAGTCTTTGCAGTTTGCTGTTAAGCTCATGAATAAGAAAGCGCATGTTAATATAACAGTAACATCTTTTTCCTTTTTACAAGAAGGGGGGGGGGGGCGAACTCACATTGACTTTGACACCATCCTGAACATCAGGCACACGAGGCATGGCATCATAGAGAGAGGACACATATGTAATGATGGACTTCTCATCAGGATGAGGCACATTAACATCTGAAAAGGTAATAATGGTTCAGTTGTTAGGTGTTTAAAAAAAATATATAGTACATCTCAATAACTCTCAATGATTAAGGAAACTCATGCACAGAAAATCATATTTTTGTAAACATTTTACTGTAGTATTTGGCTTTGTTTAAAATGTTTACCATTTTTAATGAACTAGCACTAAAATAAATAAACACAAACATCAAAATGTTGAATAATACTTATTAAGCTCCATTCTATTCCAGCATCTGTTAGCAGCCACTGAAAGCAATATCAAGAAAACAGAGCAGTAAGGTGTGAATGTACCCTCAGGGTCGAGCAGTCGTGTGACGCCCAGCTCCTTCTCTGCCACGTTAAAAGCCTGCTCCAGGTTATCCACATTGCTCTGAATGTAGACTTTTGACATGTCAATTAATCTGGGTCTGAAGGAGAACAAAAATGAGGAGGCCCATCAGGAGCAGTACAAGTTTCAGATTAATGAATCAGATGAATGGAAATCGTAGCTGGAGGTAAAGTAACATGTAGCCATATGAAAACGTTTGGGCGTCCCTGTTCAGTTTACCTGTTTTATAGATTTTCTACATGAAAATGACTAAATATCTTCTACTGAAAATACATCTGTACATTGCGTTTGTTTATTTGTATTTTTTTTGCAATAAGCAAATAAACCAAACGTCCACACTAAAATGAGCAGAAAATGCCATATTACAATTTGCTCAACTGTGGAAGAACATTTTCATTTAGAAAATAAACGTAACATGTCATTTGACCAGGGGTGTTCAAACATTTGCAGTCAACTGTCAGACATTTCAGTAATGAAAGGAGACACATTTATGTGACAAACTGTGCTCTAAGATTCACACTGAACATTTGGTTTATACTTGATTTGAGGGACACTTATTCAAATGGTCGTTTTTACACAGGATACACAGTTCAGTGAATGCCAGGACAAGAAGGGAGCAGGCATGGATTCTGCCTTGGTATGGAGAGCACAGAACTTTCTTAGCCGTAGGTGAGGGGACCACCTGGCCCATAAATTCTGCCCATTTGTCCTGAGGCATGTCGCCATAACTGACATTCCAACGATTAAACCAAGACAGCACTGCGGTACAATTAAACACAAATATATTAAACAATGTATTAAGCCATACACCGAATATTCCATAGAATGAATGATGAAATTTTTCTTTGCAATTTAGCTACACAAAGACTTCTATGAAATCTGTATTATTACCAAATGACAAATCACTGTCAAATGATTATCACCCCAACCACACGCCTACCACCCTACACCCTATTATATAAGTATAATAAAAGAAGATTTAAGAATGCAGACCGGTATAACTCTTTGACATGCAAGGTGGAGCGCACAGCATAGTGGTCCCCAGGGCTAGGCAAAGAGACAGACTCCGTGTTTCCATCTGCAATCCTGAGAGAAAGCTGGGGACAGAGCCTGCTGGAGCTCAATCCTGTTCCATTATCAGCATCACCCGCACAGGAATCTCCACTGGAGCAGGCCCCCAAGCTCTGGGAACCATTGCCTGAGTCTAAAGAACTCTCCGATGGGATCTCCTCACAGAGCATGACCACACGGTCTTCAGCATCACTCACTGAACCTGTGGTGCTGCTGTTGCTGGCCCGACGCTTCCTAAACGACAGCCTTCTCTTCAAACTCAGCATGATGACTTGTGATGACCCACAATTGCCGCTTAGAAAAGAGAATGTGCTCTGAAGCTGGGAAAACTGTCGGTTACTTACAGTTTCTCATCCATTTCAATAGTACAAGAGTAATGTCTTCTATTATGTTTCCTTTGCATAAATACAGTCCAGAGGCTTGAGCTTCGAAGTTCTTCACCTGTGGTGCCAAGGTTCCACTATTGTTGCTGTCTTTCTCAATTTTACATGCATGCAGTCCCAAAAATGCAAAATCTCATGCATTCATGCTTAGCAGTCATTCAGCAGGGCTACGGTGGGCTCACTGGCTTTCCTAAAATACCTTTACCCAAAACTCAAAAACTACTGAATACATTTACAGAATCCATATTCAAGTCAATAAAATTATTCAAACCCCCCCCCCCCCCAGAAATCCTGATGTTTGAGAAAGCAGTCTGTGAAGGGGAAAATCCTCCTTGTCCTCTGTCAGCAGCAACAGCAGGTTCTTCCATCCAACAAAAACATAGATCTCTAAGCTTGCTCTGTCAGTACTCACGTTTTGCAGGTACATGTTAACCTTTCACAGAAATGTGCCCCGTGGGTATGCCTGTCTTTACTTTCATAATGACGCCCCATTCACCACGCCCTGAAGTATTGCTCTATTTAACTCTCTCTCTGCTCTCCAATAAACAAGTCTTATTTTTTACTTCCATTCAGCCTCTCCCTCTTTTATCTTCTGCTCTCCAGAATAAGGGTTAATACATTAAATGAAATGAAGGGGCTTAAATTATACTTTGCTAACAACCAGTCTAATGATTCTGGTGTGCCATCTCTCCTTTCAAATGCATGCCTGTGTCACGGTCTGGACTGGCGTAAGCTGAGCTTTCTGTTTTTTCTTAGCATTTGGGTTTTCTGTTAATGTTTCTATTCTGGTTTTCTGTTTGTAAGCATTATTCCAGCGTAAGGCTGAGGAACTTTAGTTAGG
>JBBPDB010000007.1:16415602-16427042 GCA_037974465.1 Brachypetersius altus | reverse complement strand
CCCTGTCTGTTTTGTATTTAGTGTTTGCACCGTGTCTAGTCGACACGGTGGTATTGAGTTCGCTGACCTAATGTACGGTCCCCCTTCTGTAGTAAGTAGTCTGAGTATTCCTCTTTTTGGTTTTCTGTTTTCTCCTGAAGGCCCCCGAGCCTGTTTGTGTTTGCCATTGACTCCTGATAAATAAAACGTATCATGTCCAGCATGTCTGTCTCCACTGGCGCTCTCAGTTTCTCAACACACTTGCAGGAGGGGAACGTGACAGCCCGAGTGCTTTTAAGCATACGCTTAGCTTTTTCAAGGTTAGAAAAATGGGTTTTTACATAGTCTGGGTTCTTGAGTGTAATCAGTACCCCCAGATGAATACTTACTCGTGTTTGTGAATAACAGCATTGAAGAGCTTGCCATCCCTCCAGCTGGTGGTGAAGTTGTCGCAACGCATGCCTGGGTAGCCCGCCACCATGCGTTGGGACCACAGCAGCAGCTTCTCTTTAGCTGACATGTCATCTGACTGTCCATTTACCTGGATGTCTGAAATCTATCAGGCACCAAAAATGACGTATACTTTTAATTTTCATACAATTTGGTTGGATAATGTTAATAGTAATATGAAGAATACATGATTTATAGGCATGCTAAATCACTGGCAACACTATTGTATATGTGCATGCACTTCAAAGAAAAGTGTTCAGAAAGTTCCACTGAATACCACTGACTTCCCAGCTCTGAAACCCAGATCATTAACAGAATGCAAATTACTGATGGGAGGGTAAAACTGAGCTAATGATATAATGCGATTCTAGGGGTTTTGGACAGTATCTGTTTGATCCTCTGGCCAGTGACACACTGCAAGAAACACTAACCAGAATCATTGCAAGTGCCCAGATGGGTTCTACAGTTAAAGACAATTGAAAAGTAATGCCATTTTGCATGATGTGTGAAGTACAGCTCCATTCAGTGAGGAGAATGAGTCATGAGACCATACTGAACGCCAGGACACAGCCTGGGAACAAATCATGCACTATTTGATTTCCTGTCTACTGCCCACATGAGACAAAGAGCAAATGAGTCATCGTCATTAGGGATTCCCTCGTGTTTCCTATCAGCCTCCCTCCAACGTGGAAGACAGCCTGGTTTGGACACAGAGACTCCACCCTAAAAACAGTGGCTTTATCTGTAAGATTTTTCTGTAGTTCAATCCCCAAAGATAGACCCATGATTGCAATATCAATTGTACAGGAAGGGTAGATTCATTTGAGAAGCATAGAGTGTATGATTACATGTCATTTAACTGTATTGACACAAACACCAATTAAGGGAATTGGAATGATTGGCCCATGTTGGACAGGATCAGCCTCAGCAGCAGAGGAGGTAAATGGTATTGGAACTCAAAACTGACAGTGCAGGAGACCTGGAAGTGGAGGATGATGGTCCATATGAGCCCCAGAGTAAGCTTGGGATTTCCATCTGCTATGTCATCATTCCTAATGTTCACCAGCTTGACCTGGGCAGAAGTGAAAAATATGACAATATAGGTAAGAAATTACATCTGAAAGTTAATATAGTATAGTAATATGTATTATTAACCTTTACATTACTTGATTTTGTCTTACCTGCCGGTGTTTGAGGAAATCCAGTGCTATTTGTACATTCTGAAGTTTGTGGAATCGCATTCGCCCTTTTTCCCGAGGCTGAAGGGAGAGAGAGAGGGGCAGGGTTATGAGAGGCAGATAAAATAGAAAGTAGGAATGGAGGAGGCCAGGAAATAAAGAAAGAGTGGTAATATCTGGTAAGGGTGCGTGAAGACTGACAAAATGTAAACCACTGATAGGAGGTGTTCATGACTAATAATACTGATTTCCTCTCAGTCTTTTAAGTAGGGGACCTAACTGTGTAACCGACGTGTGCTTAAAGATTACATCAACTACACAAAGAAGCATCAAGATATTTCACAGAGCGCGCAGGAAACAGAGACTAACTGGTGGTAACAAGATGTTTAAGCACTTTCATACAATAAGATCTGCCAACTGTCTGTTCGCTCTGCCAGATTGGTTACACACCCAAAACATGAGCTCAAGGTTCAGCTAGATGAAGACGGAGAGAGAAAGAGCCTCAATAATTCATGCAATTATCAAGCTAATTAGCCAGTTAGTGGCAAATGACTTCGGCTGGCTTTGTCACTACGTGCAGACCGTTTCTAATATTACTAACAGTTTGAAGCTGGATACAGGCGTTGATAAAGTAGAGCAAAAATGCAATACAGCATGTAGCAAATATACAATAGCACAGAAGCCAAAACCTTTTCACAAAATCAATTTTTTTTAGAAAAATGTGATGTGTTATACATGTCTCAAAAAAGATAACTGTTTTTCATTTGGTCTAACATTAAGATATTTTCAGCTACTTAAAAATGAAAAAAAAAGAAAGAAAAGAAACAGTGTAAAGACTAATAACACAGTACATATTTATGGTGTCCATGGACCCATGGGGAAAAAACCAAAAGCAAGGAACAAATAAATCACCTAATTGACAAACCAACTCACCAACCGCAAGTTCCTCACAACGTCCCTCTCCCTGGACTAGCCCCAGCAAGAGCAGTGCAAAGAGAGGAGGCAAAAGCCCACAGGGCAGAAGTCAAAGGTCAGCATACATAGGTAGGGAGGGATAGAAGAAGATGAAAAGGGAGGTAGAGAAGGAAGATAAGGAGTCAAACAGGTGCCACACAGTCCAAAGAGAGAAGGTAAAGAGTGAAGTTAATGTGTTATGGACAAGGGGATAAGCAGTACTACAGCATGGCATCAAGCTAGCAGAGAAAAAGAAGAGTCTGCATGATAAACCCAGTGTTTTGGGTGTGATTCAGTAAAAAAGCTCTGATCGTTTGTCAGATTTAGTTGAGCAAAAAAAAACGCTATGATTGGGACTGTTTGAAATTAAAATGAAAATAAAACAGTACATTAAAATCAGCACTGATTCCTTGATGACAGCTTCATAGTTTTTTAATGAAAAGTTAATTCGTTTCGATTGGATTATAAGTATGTTGTGCAAATAATTCAGCGGAGGGGATTAAAGTGAGGGACTCTGAATGTGAGATAGCTGGGGTGGGCTGCAGAAGGGTTATTCACAGTCTTATACGTTCACAGTGAGGCTCACCAGCGTCTCCCCAGAGAGCACCTCCAGCAGCGAGATCAGGTTATGTCCATCTCGTAGGTCTTCATACAGATCAGAAACATGACGCTGCGCCTGAAAACAGAGAGAGAACCATTGGTAAGGCCAAATATTACTCCACTTCTCTGTTAAACCATACCCAACGTTTGGTTTGAGTGTGCTACAGCCTTCATAGTGCAGCCTCCACTCAGCTCTGCAACAGATTAGCAGCAGGAATGCATGCCTGAAGGCGGTAAAGCTGCCTTGACTTACAAAAACACCTGTCCAGAAACCATCTGCCAACTTTGACAAATGATTTATTAGAGTCATAGGACAGTAATGAAACAACCCCCCCCCCCCCCCCAATCCCATTTCCCCAAACCTCATAATTTCATAATTGAGCCCTTACACACAACAATGTGCATTATCTCAAGCTGGGCCTTTTGGACTATAATCTTAAGAATTTCTTAAACCATTAATGGCAATACAGCAAACGTTATTTAACCCCTTGAACTCTAAACCTATTACTGATCTTATATCACATTATTAATTAACCACTGCACATTATTTAGCAACTACTATGCATGAATATATAAGGTAAGTAGTGAGCAGGGATTGGAGCTGCAGTGTAACATCCAGTCCTTTAGAGCTCAAGGGGTTATGTAGGTGCTGACATGCAAGGTCATTCAAAACACAGCACAAAATGAAGTCTCGTGGATTTCTTATGCTGATGTGCATTTGTTCATCTACTCCTAGCTTAAAATTACTGTTAGCAGTTAAACAGTGTATCATAGTTAAAGCATCATTCCTCAGACTTTGACAGTGACAGCATAAGAAGCTCAGAGTTGAGGTGGAAAGCCTCAGGGCAGAGACAAACTCATGCAGGCCAGAAAGGCGCATATCCCTGTCCTGCTGGGGCCTGCGTGCAGATGGTACCTACCTCAGCTTTCCAATGCTGCGCGTAAAGATGAAGCATGAGTTGAACACAGAGAGGAATGAGAGGATGAGGTGAAAATGAATAAGTACATCAAGTTGAATAACAATGGAAAAGAGAATAATATGTTAAAATGTATGTATTATGAAAAGTGTTGATTATTTCGAGCAAGAGGGGCAATCTACAGTCCTTCAAACATAACCATATAATATACTTTTATTCTTGGCCCTAATTACAGCTTTTATGTAATCAAAATAGACTGAGACTACATGTAGTCAGTCATGATAATACTCTAACATAAGATAGCTAATGTAACTGTATGGCAACAAGGCAAGTCTGCCTGAGATAAAAACTAACTTTTAATATTGTATATACCTGTATTTTGTTATGGCTGCAGCAATTGCTATGGTCAATTAAACTGTAAAATGATCATAGCGTTGCATACAGAAAAGGGTGAACTCCTGTTTATCCAAGTTAAGTTCCAATCGGGCTGTATAAACTAGGCTTAGGGCACACCCGACTTGAATACACACCTGTCAATAAAGATCAGCTTCATGACTGTGCATCTTTATGTTACATCTAAATAGTTTAGTACCAAAATGAGCATTTACAGGTTAAAAAAAATTACTAACATTAAAAAATAATAATATAAGGAAATAAAATAGAATGCATGCACAAGTCCAGTTGTATTATTTTTACCTGAAATATACAAGCAAGTTAATAATGAATGGGACAGCTCTGGGTTAACCTAGTTATATTTCAGAACAGTTTTAAAAGCACTTTCCATCAGATTATGTAAAAGCCGCCAAAACACCAATCATAACTATAAAGGAGTGTCTCTAAACCCTCCCTACTCCTCCCTAAAACAGAAAAGAGAAAAAAAAATGACAGTGCAGGTATTTAACCACCAGGGATCAGTGTTGTTACATGTGTTCTCAACAGTGTTGTGTAAGAAACTCCCCTACTGCATGGCTTCTGCTGACTACCAGATCTAAACCACTGGAATATTCAGTGCGATGTAGGGAGATGGTAGCAGTGAACTACAGTGTAGAGCTGACTTCTGTAGAGAGTGCTGTATTCAAGGTTACAGCACCCAGACATGTTCACCCATTATTAATTTTATTTTATTCAACACCTAATCTGTTAAAATGCAGTTCTCGTCTGTTCCCTAGTTTTATACTTTCCATTGACTCCATACTTAACATGGCCACTCCATCAGCACAGGGCAATAATATGCTGTTATGATCATGTCGAGAGGAAACCCTTTGTGCTCACACTACAGCTGTTGAATGATAAAATGACACTGAAAAGTTGTTGTACCTATCAGTACTCTCTGTTAAAGGAAACCATTGATCTTTGTCTGGGTGAGCCTTTCAAGGTTAAATTCATTCCCATCAGCTTTCTAGCAATTCAGCAGAATTTAGAGTTCAGCACACAAGTATATAACGACATGGTTTGTGCCATAGTGTGAGGTGGCCTTAACTTGGTCTCATTAACAGAGCACTTAACATAGACATATACACGTTCTCTGCTGCTGTTTGACTACATTTGACCCCTTTACTGTTTCATGGACAATCTCTGGGTCTTTCCCAAGCTGCCCTCTTTCTCAACAGGGGTGGTGGTGGCCTAGTGGGTAGGATACTTGCCTATAGACCGAGAGGTCATGGGTTCGAATCCTACCTTCAGCACACCACCAGTGGGTACCTGAGCAAGACCCTTAACCCCAAGTTGCTCCAGGGAGAGACTGTCCCCTGTAGTTAGGGAATGGATGTCGCTTTGGATAAAAGCGTCTGATAAATGCCGTAAATCTAAATGCCGTAAATGTAAATAAGATGTGATTCAGCTGATCACTAATCAGTCCCTCATAAAGCAGAACAAGGTGCTTGTGTAGGAATTTAACAGGACTGGAATGGGTTCACACTCATAGAAATGCTGATTTATAAATAAATTGCACTGGTCTTTATATTTTCTCATGTCTTTATTTATCATTGTAGCTCATGGTCTCACAGTAACTGTCAGCAGAAGTTTACCACTACAAGTCATGTGATTGTTTGTCTGTCCCTGGTCAAATTACATCGATTTTGACCTTCTAAATAAGAATAAGGGCCCATCCTCTACAGAGAACATACCTCTGCACATTTATAATGTTTTTGTTGCTCCATATGACTGATGGTTAGTAAAACAATGCATACAACTGTGTACAGAAGTGGTCCCCAAAACAATACAGCACTGGGTGCTCACTAAAATTAGGCAGTCTCTAAATTTATTGTGGTAGAACTCAGGTATTAATGTTTGTGTTACCATATTCCTTCACCGACCCTTTTCTAGAGCTCTACCTTCATCCAGCCCACCTTATTCAGCTACTCAGGATCTTCTGAAGGCAGTACAGTAGATGAATCAAACAGGGCTACAGCCATATACTGGATTTGCAGCCATCTCAACTTTTTCGTGTGTTACATGATACCACTGATAACATACCACACAGTAAGACCCATAGGTGTCATTTCTGCTGGGAACACTGGAGACATGATCCCACCACCTTTAGTTTACTCCCATTTGTGTCTCCACCACGTCAATTCTGCAATTCTGCAAAATGTGAAATTCCACAGTTAGATGGGGCTCGGTGACCCCTTTTCAACGACCCCTCCAAAATCATTATTAGTAGATAACCGCTCACCCCGGACAAAAATAATGGGACATCGGGGCGGAGTGAACGGTTTTTGGGTCGTTGGAAAGAATGCATTGTTTACGAATTATGACTCATGAGTCACAGCACCAAGTCTGAGTCAAGTCTCGAGTTGTTGAGGATGAGTCACAAGTCACAAGTCTTTCTTTGTGCGACTTAAGTGCGACTCGAATCTGAGTCTCAGACTCGAGTCTCCATCTCTGGAAGGGGCACACTGATCAGGGAGAGAATACAGACTGCAGGTTCTGCAGTTCATTGGATCAAATGTTAAAGATGGTGTTAAGGTTTCTACTAAAGAAATTTTACCAACCATTCAAAAGCAAAGAGTTTTTCAAATTAAACTGACTCTCTCTGTGCTACATTAGTAAAATTGTCCAGTGTGGGTCATCCACGTGATCCCCACAGTCAGACAGTACAATAGATTGATTTCACTCTTTCTGGGAGGAAAGTATGGCCCATCCTCTCCCCCATGGCTGAGAGTGAGGTTAGCCAGCACTGTCACTTGGTATGGGTGTACCAACTGGTACTAACTCAGTTCGGTTCAGCTCTACTTGCTTTTTTGCTTTTCCATAACTAAAAGCTGGTACTCGGTACAATTCTTTGTACCACCTTGGCTGAGGTTCCAAGCGTGCTGAACCGATACTAAATGATGATGTGTACATATTGGAGGTTACTGATTGGTGTTCGCTATGGTTACGCCAGTGTTGTTCACTGAATGTTAGCATTAGCGTTAGCCTAATGTTGCTTCTTCTGGTGCCAATTGTCTCCGTTTTGTGTCAAACAGCCACAAACCAAGGATAAGAAATGAAACCCCTCTGATTTCATTCATGCTGATGATTGTAATGATGCCAGGTTATTTACCTCAGCTTAGAGCGCCCCGCTGGGGCTGCTGCTCAGAATGTTTGGTCGTTATGGCAACCAGCTGTAGTGGAAAACTGTAGGTCCAAAACCAAACTGAACAGAGTAGAACTGATCTGAACAGAGAAGAACCAATGTGCCTGGAAACTAGAGCTTAAATTATAACTATCATTATAATTCAGGCCCAAATATTAGAGCTTAGCAATTGAGAAGTATAGCTTAAGACCTGAAAGTTACAGCCTAATGCTCAAGAAGTACAGCTTAACACCCAAAAATTAGGGCATAATATCTGAGTAGAGCTTAACACCCAACTAGAGCTTTATGTCTGACCAGAACTTTACACTCAACTAGACCAGAGAATTAGAGCCTAATGCCTAAAAACTAGAGCTTAATTTGGTACTGAATACAGAAATAAAAGCTATCCCAGAGATCCCATTCGTATTTATTAGTTTTCTACATCCGTTGGCAGTGCCTTCCCATTTCCAGTGTGAAATGATATTAGCAAGTATTAGCTATCGCGTTTCTGTTAAAGCGGGCTGCGGTGCCACAGGGATGGAAGATAGACTATGTGACACAGGAGGAGAGGGAGGATGACTGATGACACCCAGACAGAATTAACGCACAGCTATGTGCCGGGCCCCAGCCCCTCGGCCCCCGCTCCTCCCCTGTCCCGCCAGTCGGGGCCGGTGGCTCGACACTGAAAATCTTTATCTGCTACATGATGCATGAAAACGCACTGTCTTGTTTTAGAACTGTACGTGGCCCCGTGACCTCCCCGCCACGGATGCAATGTGACCCCGCAGCCGCCATCCATTTCTACGGGCGAGCAGATTCTATGAATTTTTATTAACACATGTTTTTTTTTCTCTCTTTTTTTCCTCCCTTATTTATTTATTTTTTGACTCGTTGGCGCCTCTTGACTCGTGGCTTGAGCCGTTAAACAAATTGCTTGACACTCAGAAAATGAAGTTGTTGAAGTGGCCTGAGATAAGTCTTTCTCTCTCTCTCTCTCTCTCTCACTCTTTTTCTCTTTTTAACCCATTTTCTCTCTTCCTCTCACCAGATCTGGGTTCTGTCTCTCTCTGCCTCTTCCACTCTGTGGGTGAAATATCCAGTGGTCTGTGAATGGAAGTACATTGCAGATATTTCTGATAAAGTGGAGGGGCAAGGAAACAGAAAGGAAAGAAAGGATGAAGTAGAAAAGACAAAAGAAAGAGTAACTGCATCGTTGGACCAACCATGCATCTGTGAAATGAGGTCTGAAATGAATTCTACTGTAAATATACACTGGTGCACTCTTTGATCAGCTCCACCTACTATACAGGTTTACAGACTGTAGTCCATCTGTTTCTCTGCAACATTTGTTAGCCCACTTTACCTCGTTCATCAGTGTTCAGGACCCCCAAAGGACCACAGTGAGCAAGTATTCTGACCAATAGGGATGATAATTCCCACCCTATTGTGATAAGTAAAGCAGAGTGTCCATTTGTCATACGTGAATACACTACAGCACACAGTGTGAAATCCTCTTTTGCATTCAACCTATTCAACCCATTTAACTCACTTAACCTATTTAACTCAATTAACCCATTCAACCCATTTAACTCATTTAACTCATTCAACTCATTCAGTCCATTTAACTCATTTAACTTATTTAACACATTCAACCCATTCAACCCATTTAACACATTTAACCTATTTAACTCAATCAACCCATTCAAGCCATTTAACTCATTCAACCCATTTAACTCATTTAACTCATTCAACCCATTTAACTCATTCAACCCATTTAACTCATTTAACTCATTCAACCAATTCAACCCATTTAACTCATTTAACTCATTCAACCCATTTAACTCATTTAACTCATTCAACCCATTTAACTCATTTAACCTATTTAACTCAATCAACCCATTCATGCCATTTAACTCATTCAACCCATTTAACTCATTTAACTCATTCAACCCATTTAACTCATTCAACCCATTCAATCCATTTAACTCATTTAACTTATTTAACACATTTAAACTATTTAACTCAATCAACCCATTCAACTCATTCAACCCATGTAACTCATTTAAATCATTTAACTCATTTAACACATTCAACCTATTTAACCTATTTAACTCATTTACCCATTTCAACCAATTTAACTCATTTAACCCATTTAACTCGTTTTACCCATTAAACTAATTTAACTCATTTAACCCATTAAACCCATTTAATAAGTGAGACAGTGGGCAGTCAAGGAGCAGTGTGTGTGAGGACGGTACCCTTTTCAAGGGTATCAAAGTGGTGCCACCAGCAGTCCTGGGGTTCAAACCTTCTAATAACAGGGCCAACTCCTTAACCACTAGACCACCAGCTTCCCTGAAGATCTGCTCCAGGTAAGCCTTTACATTTACAGCCTTTAGCAGACGCTCTAATCCAGTGTTACACACTAGTGCTAAATTGAAATCCTCAGTTTCACAAACTGTAGACAGTAAATGGAGCTCATAAAATGGTGAAGGTGTGTAAATTCAGGTCTTTTATGATGGGGGATGTTGTGGGTTGTGTGATCGAACAGGAATGAAGTTGGAAAAATGGTATTCATACACATTGTCCATTTTATCACTGTCCATTTTGTAGTGTACTTTTACACACTGTTTATCCAGCCTTTCCTGGAGCAGATCTGTGGGGCAGCTGGTGGCCTAGTCGTGAGGGAGTTGGCCCTGTGATCAGGAGGTTTGAATCCCAGGACTGCTTGTGGCACCACTGAGGTACCCTTGAGCAAGCTACCGTCCCCACACACTGCTCTGCGGGCATAAACAAAATTATTTATCCAGTGGGGAGTTGGGCCAAAACCCACATTTTGGTCTTTCACCAGAACGCATCCTGCAAAATATCACATATTTGACTTTGGAGGAAGCAAAGGCAAAAAGCTAGTGGGAGCAAAGCAATGTGTGGTGTAAAATCTGTGTTGATTGCATTGAGCATGAGAGTTGGCAGCCTTGTCGCCAGCTTTGCTCAGATTCAGAGTTACACATTCGTTTAAGGTTGCTAAGTGCTCAGATAGCATTCACAGTGTGAACCCAGATCTGTTCACAGCAGCCAGAAGTTCAAGCAAGTTTGGGAAAAGAAGAGTTTAGCTAGAGCACGCAAACTGGAGGCCTCACGCTGACTTCCTCTCCGGTCCCCACTCATGCTTTTTGATTAAGGATTTATATTTGGAAGGCAGATACGCCACTGTCTTTAAAAGTCATTGACATCCCCAGCATGGCACAGCGCCCCCACCCTGACCCCCAGACATCACCTTGAATGCATCAATTAGCACAATCAGTGGCCCGCACTCCTTCCCCTACTTTACATCCCATTTCAATTTCTCATAGGGAACGCTGCAAAGGAATACAATTAATTTTTGACACAAAAGTGAAGGCGCTAATTTACCCGTTAGAAGTTGTTCCATTCTTACTGCACGTTGATTAACATGGGATGAAAAAAAATGTTTATTTGAGCTGTATCTCTTTTTTTTCTTTCCTGTGTTTCACCAAGAAACACAGTAGCGATATCTGCCACAGTGTTTAAGGATACAGTAAGTAAATGAAACATCATGAACAATTTTTGAATTTCAGCACTTTTTATCTTACACATGAAATACCCTGTACATCATGTCAAAATCTTATGATGACCAGATCAACAAAAAATTTCCTGTGCCTGTAACTAATGACTGTGAGACTGTCCCTGTAACTAATGACTGTAAGACTATCCCTGTAACTAATGACTGTAAGACTGTCTCTGTAACTAATGACTGTAAGACTGTCCCTGTAACTAATGACTGTAAG
>JBBPDB010000007.1:16399032-16411651 GCA_037974465.1 Brachypetersius altus | reverse complement strand
CCGAGTTGCTCCAGGGAGATTGTCCCCTGTAATTAGGAACTGGAAGTCGCTTTGGATAAAAGCGTCTGATAAATGCCGTAAATGTAAATGTAAATGACTGCATCTGCCTGGAAGATCGTATGAAATACATTACAAACTACCAGCCAGTGATTCAAACATAGTTTTATAGAACAGTTTCTTGGAGTTAGTAAACTGAATTCTTGTGAGATATGAATTTTGTTGCAGTAACGGCAGTAAAGCTACAAATACAGACGGCATACTTAAAGTCTTTAGGACAATGATGGTGTCTCAAAAAGGGTCAAATTTCACATTCTTGAGAGGGGCGTAACCTGATCCCTCCCCTAACACAGGTGGAGCTTTCTCTGACACCCCCTCCCCTTGCACTCTTTCTCTCCCTCCTTTACTTGTGACAGCATGTGCTGAGTTGCCTGCCCCACCCAGGCATATAATTGTTAATAAAATCAGAAGCAAGCAGCTCACCTCAACACAGAATGCAAACCACATCATTCAGCACCACAGACACACCCTGTCCTTTTCCATTATACAAAACTTTCCCACCCATCTGTTCTTCACACTTCAATGGGAGAGAAAATGTAAGTGAAAGTGATCAGACAAAACATAACTTGCCCCAATAATCATGAATTAGGTTTGTAGGTTAAATAGAAATGAACATTCATACATACATCCAGTCCTTGATGGGGTGACCGTGTGTGTGGTGCGCTGTGTGATGAGTCATTTTCCAATAATATCTATGATGATCTAACTCCACTGGTCAGAATTCAATGTCGTATCAACACTGGATTTGAGGATGAAACTAAATCCTCATTAAACCCGAGCCACAACAGGACAGCGCTGCCACCGATGGCTGTCTAGAATAACGTATTGCGCTGTCCTCTTAAAGTCAGCACGGAAAACCCCACATCTGTCAATCAACCCAGCTCCTTCCAGCTCATTCTCTCTTTGAAACTCAAGCTTGAAGACTCTGAACAGTGAACAGTCAGAATTATGTCTAATGTGCTGTCTCCCTCTAATGGAGACGACTGAGAAGGACATTCACAGACTGTTAGTGCAGACTGTGGGTCCTTGCATATGAGCAGTGTGTCAGAGTTAAATATTTTGAAAGTTTAATTTTATTCCAAGTACTCTATTATAATTATAACATTAGTATAATATACTAACTATATTTATTATTATAAGTAACACTGGCTATGTGTAGAGGGGGACATAAAATAAATCTTATCAAATGGGCAGCTGGTAGCCTAGTGGTTAGGGCATTCTCCCAGTGATCAGAAAGTCCAGGTTCGATTCCCAGGCCGCTCGGCACAGCTGAGGTACCCTGAGCAAGGTACCATCCCCACACACTGCTCCCCGGGCGCCGTGTTCCTGGCTGCCCCCTGCTTCACTTGGTGAATGGGTTAAATGCAGAGGGTGAATTTCGTGCTGTTCACACTGTGTGCTGTGGTGTGTTCACGTATGACTGAATGATCACTTATTATTATTATTAAATGAAGAGTGAAGGATGATATCAAATACAGCATAAATATAACAGCACAAGAGCACACAGTATTAATTACTGTAACAGATTGTACAAAGTTTTTTTACATTTTCAGAAAGAATGCAGTTTCTGATGACTCTCAAATCAACACCCAATCAACAGAATTCATGGTTTAATTTTTATTAATATTATTATTATTATTATTATTAGTAGTAGTAGTAGTAGTAGTAGCAGTAGCTTCTTTTCTACATACATTTTATACTTTCTTCTTCTTTAAAAGAATGCAGTTGTATGACTATTTGGGATTATCTATGTCTAAGACTACTCATCCATTCACCACTAGATGGAGACAAAGCCCAGCCTATGCGGGATAAATTCTGCACCGTACCACCTTTCTGATCTTTGTGTGGCTGTTTAGGCTCGTTCATTCAGTTTAATATGATGCCGACATAGTGGACATTGCATCTAGTATGAGCCATAGATACATATCACAGTTGTGTCGGGCATGAAAAGTGTTATGTACAAAACTGACCCTAAATGTGAAGTTCCTGTACTGCATATTTGGAGAAGAGTGTGCTTGTCTCTAGCATGTTGGAGGATCGTACCAAAACTGGGTGGTAGTGGGGTGGGAGTTTCACAAGACATGCTGTTAAAATAATCCCAATAACAAACATGAAGATACAGGAGCAAGACGGAGCGCTGAAAGTATAACACTGCTTTAACTCTTAGATCAGATGAGAAGACACAGCACTATAATGCTTGTTACAGTTTCACAAACTCTTTTCTTAATGTTTTGCTGTCTTTTCTTTGATGAACTGTAGTTTTAGAAAATCGAGCATTCAATTCAGATGGACTGTGAACACATATTGTGTTTTGCACCATGCCTGGACTTGTACATACGTCTGGCTGTTAGTGCCGCATCATTTCAAGCAAGGCTGTGAAAACAAATAAACAAACGATCTGTGCTACAGAAACGACTATGGAAGTATATGTAACACAAACCATTTCAGCCCAGTGTTTAATGTTATTACAGGGTTGCTTGTCTGGTTGATGCCTACTACGCTAAAGCCCTCCCCATGACCATACATAGAGTATAAACCGAAACTCACCTGTACAACACATCCTACTGTATAAAAGTTTGATTCGCTTTTCATAGCTTATTTTGTTCCAAAAAACTTCCTGAGGGTGAAAAAGTCCAGCAGTCTCTGTGCAACATGCTGCTTTATCCATCACAAAAGAAGAATTTGCACTTTCTAGTATCCTCGCACTGCGCTCTTTCCCTTATGCGAAGACACACCAAACACACACACACAAACAAACACACACCCTTTCATTTGTCCTCAGACAAAAAGTGTTCCGACAGAATAGCAGCGTGACTTTAGCTCTACGAGTATCACAAAAAAGGAAGTGCTGCTGCTTCTGATGAAACGATATTTAAAACCCATTAAAATAATTGAGAAATTAAGCAATTAAGGTTTCTTGCAACAGGTTGCATGTAATTGCTTTTTCTTAAGCAAAATGTAAATTGTGGTCTCATTGTAACAACAGGTATGTAGGTGTGTGTTCATGAGAAAGAGAGAAAGGTATGCAGGTTTGTGAACAATTTTGTGGTTTTAGACTGAGATACACCATGTACACGTTTCCTCCAATGTCATTATCAGTATAATAGAGGTATAAATACTGCAGCAAAATGTGATAAACCATAGGATGTAGAAACATAGTAAAGGTTTGTGATGTAATAGAAAACTGAAATTACTATAATCATAAACAATTCTCGTAGAAACAAATTATTGATAACATGTGTAAAATTATGAAGAACAACACGATGATTGCGTGCATCACTAGGAAAATATCATTTGAAAGCTAAATAGTGAAATGCATGTGGCTCTAAAAAATAAAAATTAAGCAATTAAGGTTTCTTGCAACAGGTTGGTCTGCATGTAATTGCTTTTTCATAAATAAAATGTAAATGGTGGGCTTGTGTGACAACAGGTATGTAGGTGTGTGTGTGTGTGTGTGAGAGAGAGAGAGAGAGAGGTATGCAGGTTTGTGAACCATTATGTGGGTTTACGTGCTAGTCAAAGGAATCTGACCTGATAACAGACTTCTAATAGAGCCCTAGGACAGACCCTATAAGCAATTATGTTGATTACAACTGTCAAACCTGTACCTTTCTTCAAGCGAGTCAAGACAAACCATTCAATAAAAAAGAGCACAGTGTCTGGAATGTACAGACATACATGACAGTGTTGTAAAGTTTAATCATCACCATATTCTCAGAGGACATGTCCAAATGCAATAAAAAAGTCTATTTTTAAACATGGTTCTAATGTTACAACTTTTTGTGCCATTTGATATAAATTCAAGTAACTTGACACTCTGAGCTGTAAAACCTTGTGAGTTCATAGCTTTTAATTTTTAATTTTTTATGTTCTTTCCTTCAAGAAGGACCTGAAAAAGGAGGTATGACTCTTCTTTGTTCCGTAGGTGCTCTTTTTCCGCATATATGTCATTAGGTTCTCGTTCAGATTGTGCAATATTACTCATCTGCTTTTAACATATAGTATGTTACATCACATGCCACTATCTCATTTTATTCATGGCACAAACACCAAGCCACTTTTCGTAACCACTAATCCACTAATAATCTGTTATTTTATTATATCTGTTGTAGTTACTTGTTATTTACTTATTATTTCGTTTGTACTACTACTACTGTTCTTTTTAAACTCTTTACTGTTTTATCTTTATTCCTCTTGCTGCATTCAGTATGTTTACGACAAAAGAATTTCCCTCTGGATAAATAAAGCTGTTTTTTATCGTAATGTAGGGCAGGGCAATTTGGCCTAAAATAAAAATCTCGATTAATTGAACATTTTAACTCCATTACGATTAATGAACGATTATTTGATTTATTTGTTATTTTTTTGACCTCATAGTTCACTAACAAGTCGCTCAGTTTTCTCAGTGTTTAAGCTTTCCATGCTCGACATGTCGGCGGATGAACGTAACTAGGGGTGGGCATAGAAAACATTTTTTCATCTAGATTAATGTCATTGTAACCTTGGAATTAATCTAGATAAAAAATTTTATCTAGATTAATCTAAATTAAAATGGCTCATTTGAATTCTGCCGAAGGTCTGAAGCCCCCCCGCCAAGAATGATCCCAATGTCTATTTTTATAGTGTAAACCATAAATATGCCTCCAAATGTTCTCCCAGATCACTTTAATTTCATTTTGAACTCAGTTTAATACATTACCCTTAAAGAAAATGTAAATATAAACTTGAGGCTTAAATACGGAAAAGTCAGGAACGAGAGAGAGACAGAGCGAGTAAGAGAGAGCGAGAGAGAGAGACCGAAAGAAAGAGTAAGAGAGAGCGAGCGAGCAAGAGAGAGAGAGACGATCCGCACGCTCCGGAAAAGTCACGAACGAGAGAGAGAGAGACAGAGAGAGCGCGAGAGACAGACAGAGACAGCGAGAGAGAGAGAGAGCGAGAGAGAGAGAGAAACAGAGAGAGCGAGACAGGTTTTAAACGGGCGTGATCTGGAAAAGTCACAAACGAAAGAGAGACAGAGAGAGAGAGAGACAGACAGACAGACAGAGAGAAAGAGAGTAAACCTGCGCTAAAATATAAAGGTGAAAGTCATCATAGCTTGCGTAGTAGACCCAGCTCCCAACCCAACTTTGCGAATAGATTAACGGCGTCATTTTTTAAGAGTCTCACATTAACGCAGCACGTTAACGCCGATAACAGCCCACCACTAAACGTAACATAACAAACGTAACACATTTTTAAAGGGAAAGTAATCAAAATAATCGACCTGGAAAAATTCGATCGATTATAGGTTCTGAAAGTCGATTTAGATTATTTTTCAATTAATCGCCCAGCCCTATCTTAACGTATAAGCAGCTTCTTAGTAATAAATCACTAATTATGTATTAACAAATCACTGCCTAGAGTGACACATCTAATACCTAATTGTGTGCACTGCATGTTTGTCACAGTACAATGAGATAAAAAGCGAAAGAAATAATGCTGATCTCCCTTATCTAGTCAGTCTAGTTAGAGTGTTCTCTATTGACACAGGCTTTTTACAGGCGGTGCCTGCAGAGATTATCCGATATTCAACCCATGACAAGATACAAACAATCAATGAAATTCATTTGAATCTAGAGAAGAGCTGACACGGTTTTTGTGTCAACCATTAAAAATCTGTGGATTAATCACTGAAAAGCTGTATATAAGCCCTGTATGTGGATGATCATGTGTCACTACAGTGATTAATGTCCATCTGCAACATTTGTTTGCAGAGATCTATTTAAAAAATTCAATAGACTGAGATCCACCATGTACACTTTTCCTCCAATGTCATTATCAGTATAATAGTGGTATAAATATTGTAGCAATAGTGCAATTATTGCAGATAAATCTGATAAACCATAGGAAGTAGAAACATAGTAAAGGTTTGTGAAAACTGAAATTACTATAATCATAAACAGTTCCAGTAGAAACAAATTAAACAGGTGTAAAATTATGAAGAACCACATCATGAGTTTGTGCATCACTAGGAAAATACAATCTGAAAGCTAAATAGTGAAACGCTTGTGGCTCTAAAAAATAAAAAGATTCAGATTTATTGATTTAACAATTGCCACAGTAAGATAAAGCAGAAAAGAGCCCTGTTCATGTACAGCTCACTGCTGTAAATCCAGGGCTGTTCACTGTGGGGGATGAATAGAAAGCAGATTTTTGCCAGTCAAAGAAAAGATTGTAAAGGCCAGCTCAGCTTGTCCCTTTCCAGTCTACTGCGCTAATCTCAATACCCAGATAGTGCTCCCTAAAACTCAGATGAGCTTCCAAACCAGTAAAACAATGCCCCAGTGCAAGGCAGTGACCGGCCTCCTCCATGTAGGCTTTGCTTGTTTCTCTCTTGTCTGGAACTTTCCAGCATCCCTGCTGTTCTCGTCCCATTATACTAACTGATTTCGCAGCACTGGACTTTAATTTCTAAAAGAAAATTCTATCTTTGCTCTAGATTGGACTCATTTCTAAAGAACTACATTCAAACTGAGCATGTTATTTCCATAGACATTGCTGTTTGCTCATGTACAATGTGCAGAGTTGTTTGAATAAAACATTTGCTCTGTTTTTTTTTCATAAGGCACTCTGCAGGACTCACTGGACAGTCCTCTGAGACAAGTTGAGGCTCTACAGCCCAAGTTATTTGCTTTGCTGGTGAAACTGAGCTCTGTGTCTGGCCCTACCAGTCTTGTAATCAGTGGCCAGCTTGACATGTAGAATGCCAGTAGAAAAACAGACGCAATGGGGTAAAGTTCACACTTGGACTATACCTCTAAAGGAAAAGGATGGCATAGAGCGGCAGACTCGAATCGCCGTTATCCGATGACCTCATGAATCAGTATGGACCAGTATCACCTGCCTCTTCTCCCTTGCTCAAGTAGCCAAGACATGATGGTTAATTATTTGGGAAAAATATGGAAATACATTTGCAATTTGCTTCCCATTCTAATGAAAGTTTGAGTGATTAGGTTAACAGTGAAGGAGGGATCACACAGTGAGTGCTGTCAGCAGCTAGAGAGGTGTCAGTGAGAGAAACCAGGGCCTGGCAGATAGCACAGGTCAGCTCTGTCACATGGTTTTCCAGAGACGTTAATCAAGGTTTCTCTTTAGGCAATGAAATTGAAACAACAATAAAACCCAATGATGAAACCTTCACTTTTAAAGTCATTTGGCAAAAGCCCAGATATGAAGGGAATGTTTATGAGGCCTCAAGTTCTCTTGTGGCAAGGCCATCTGATTTATCATCAGCTTTATCTGGTTGCCCCTAGGAACATAATCCAAGTTTACACCTTAACTAAGACATCAAAGACAGACATGTAACATCTGTGGACTCCTGTCTATAATCTTTCCCTGTAAACACATCTGACATGTTTTTACAGCAGACAAAAACAAACCACACCTTTCATTATACCTCAAGATGACACCTACTGCAGTAGTGTCTGTCAAAGCTGTAAGAGTGGTCTGTGATGGATATATGGGTTTGTGAGGAGAAGCGTGTTTGGATTGTTCCTTGGATTGAGAATGTCATTCCCACAAGGCCATTAATGTCAGGAAAGTGACCTATGTGGTACCAGAATGCCAACACGTTCTCTGTATAAAGTTCCAGTACATGGAAGGAACACGAGCAGTGTGTCCCACACAAGTAGGGCATGTGCAGGAGTTAAGCCCATTGCAACCAAGCAAAGGTCAGTCAAGCACATACACGCAGGACCTCAACAGCAGAGGCGTACAAAACAATATAATACTAAAAGAATAAAAATAATACAATTAAATAAAACAATATAACATGTATATGTTACAGGGCTGTGATGCTTTTTACCCTTTTCTAGAATTTAGTATACCAGACATTAAAGAGTGCACTCTTAAGACAACAGGAAAGCCTAATAAGGTAAATCTGAAAAAGGACGGATGAAGAATATAAGACCAATATTGCAAATATTGCATCTTAGAAAAGTATAAAAGACAGCATGAAAGAATGTATCATCATTCTGCAACACATGCTGGATCGGGCTTTAGTCAACATGAAAAAGGTACAGCAGTTTTATGTATTTTTTCATATGGTCATATATACAGGGGTTGACAAAATGTGCACCATTTTTCACAGCGCAAATGTGTACCAAATTTGTTACTTCAAACTGCACGTACCCCCCACCCCCACCCAGAACCACATCAAGACATAGACCTCTGCACAACCACCCATGCCACCCCCCCAAACGTCGCAGAACCACTGATAAGAGTTAATTCCAGCTGGTACTCATCTGAGTACTGGTCCAAAAATATTATGTCAACCCCTGCATATATACGTATTTATAAGCCTACAGTCCAGTTTTAGCTGCCACTCCCCCCTGAAAACCAGCTGACACCCTCCACTCCAGCATTTACAATAGTTACAGTGTCTCCCACCGTCAGGAAAGACGGAGACATGTAGCCACACACGTGCAAGAGGACGTACAGAGGCAATACCGTGAGAGAGGATAACTGCAAACGTTGCAGTTGCGTTGATCTTTAAGCTGTGCTGCACTAGTCTAGTGGAACGGACAGGCTTAAAGAAAACTCACCCGCGGTCTCTTTACACCTCTTACCTTGCCTCCTGAGCTTCCGCAAACGCAATACAGCTATGATGGTCAATATGTGCCCCAAAACCACCAGGGTGGGGAACGCGGATCCTGGGGAGCTTCCAGGCATTAGGGCCGAGGTAAGGCTTGGACAAGTCAGACAGCAACAGGTGGGAGGACATTTGACAAGATGGGTGGGGGGCTATGCTGGATGTGTCGCAAAGAGGGCTGGGTCTTTTTTTTTTTTTAAAGACGCAACTCTCCATGTTTTTTTCCCGTTCTAATGGAAATTTGTTCTGCTCCCTCCTTCTTGACATTTACACACCCTTCTCAACCCTTCCCTCTCCCTGGTGTTTTTAGTCTGGTAATCTCAAAATGCATGTGCTTGGAACAGTTTATTAACCATGTCCACTAAAATTATGATTTGAAAACATGAGCTGATAATAACTGGAAAACACCTCTCACATGACAAGATCTTTTAAACATCAACACTTTGAACATGTTTTAAAATTTCTAGGTTTGCTTCTTTTCAGTAAGGGTGACTACATAACAGCATGGCTTGCGAGTACATAGAGGCACAACAAAGAACAAATGGTTTGTGAGCAACATCATCTAAAGAGAAAAATAAAATGAACAAAAGGGTTTGTCTTCAGTGGAAGCTCAAACAAGAGGAAAGAGATCCTGTCTGTGTGTGTTTTCACTTAACACTGGCTTGAATAATATTAATCCTGTTTATTACCCACGAGGAGAAGCTAGGACATTGCACAACCAAAGCAGTTTGATGTCACCAAACAAACACTGGCCCTCCCCACTGGTGCACCCTGAGCACCTTGAACACCCAACATACATCAAAAGAGACCTGGTGAGATGGAAAGATTCCTGCTTCACTGAGAAACAGGTGGAAACGTTTTTTTTTCAGCAACCACATGCAATCAGCAATCACAGAGGCCCATGCTTATAGAACAGACTACTAACAGACTATTAACTTTCCAACACTTTTAACTCATTCAAAAAGCTTTACCACAACACTGTCAGTCAAACAACTGTTTAGCGAACAGTATCACCTCCAGATAGCTGGAAGTGGGGGAAGTCACGTTAGTTCAAATAAAGAAATTTGGCGGGGGGGAAAAACCTTGAAATATCACACCTAATTCAAGTCACACATAGTGTGAAGGGATTTAAATATGGAAGAGAATTTGAGCCAAGCTTGCCGAAGGTCACGCCAAAGCATTTGTATGTGCCTTTCCCCTCCTCCCTCACATACAACAGCCATTCATTCGCTTGTTGTATCTGCCAAAAACAATCACACAAACAAAACCACAGACTCACAGACACAGTCGGACCACACTTCCATTGCACTAACCTACCGGGTATGACCTTCATGGATCGGTCTATGTGGATGGAGAGGAAGACGAGGAGAGCAGGAGCAGGAGAATGAGGGGACAAGAGGAGGGTCCAGTTTGTTTGGTGTGCCCTGTTTCTCTCCCTGACTATTATTGACAGCCTGTGCCTGCTGCTTGGATATGTCAAGCCTTCTCCCTGGTGGCTTTGTAATTAGGCTGGGGGGGGGCTGACTCTGGGCTGGTGACCACAGGGGTGGGCAAGGGGCTGGGCGAGTGTCCAGTGAGCGGGGTATCAGAGCCTGCTGAGGATATAAATATCAAGCAAAGCGAAGTGCTCATGCCAGCACAGTCAGTAACTGATGGAACTGCCATGGCGTCTGCATGGCTTCACAGAAATCGGCCTGTGTCTGGATGATGAGAGAGCTATTTTGTGAGATTATGTCATAGATTTATATCTTCCCTTGAACAAATCTGACCTGCTCTGGCAGCTAAGTCATTTGAAAAAAATATATATATCGGTGCCCATCACATAAGATGACCTTCTTTTACTTTGATTCTCTCGCTGTCCTTAACATTCTAGAATCATCAGCCACAAATGACATAAAACACAAAAACAGCAACGGAAATAGAGAAAAACAGAAAAAACAAGAATGTCAAATGTGTCTCCGGTACCATATTTGAAACTAAAGAACTGAAATTCAAGAGCAGAAAATGTGTTTGAGGGCATTCCTTCTCCATGAGGAAAATGTATGTAGCCACTCTAGGCTTATTCCCTGTCCAGGAAACCAACCATAGTTGTCTAAAATTGGTATAATGCAACTTCTTTTATGCTATTTCCAATCTTGGGTGAGTCAGACCCTCCAAATCCAACCTAGTGAGAGTGAGTTTCCCATGATGAGGGAAACAGTGTGAGAATGCCACACATAGCTAGAGATCCCCATCTCTCTCACAGATGGCCCCCTGATACCTTAGAGACCTCCCACAGTACACAACAGACCTAAATATAGTATGTTTAACAGACACTTTAAAACCAGCATATGGCTTGGTAAAGAATGGTGTTGAGTGACAGTCCATTTTAGCAGTCATTTTCACATGGATGTTTACTTTACTTTGTACTGAACTTAAATGGGATATCTGCAGCTCGTCATACTTGGCTTAAGTCATTACTAGTTTGAAAATAATCCACATCATCCATTCCATTACATCTAGCATGGCACCAAGCTCACAATTTCGTACAGGAGAATTTTTTGTAGCTAGACTGCATCAGATCAGGTGCCTAGAAGTTAAATATATATTAAATATATATAAACCCCGCCCCCCCAAAAAATAACTGTCAGGCACCTCCTTACTTTGTCTTCATCAAATCATGCAGACAGTTTTATACGCCACAGTTTTAGGCTCTGGGACCTCTGACAGGTAATCCTAAAAAGAAATCCTAAAATGTAGCAAAATGTCTCTACAGATTAAGCCAATTTCTTTTTATGTAATTAATCATGTGAAGGGAATAAAGGTTTATGTTGGTGAAAAAGGATTCTTTTATCAATTAGTGATGCACTGAATATTTGGCCACCAAAAATTTTCCAAAAATGCATTTTTAATGCGACCGAAATAGTGATGACACAAGCAACAACCACAACATGCATACACCAGATCGGATTAAAGTCAACATGCCTGCCATGTGGGTGTATTTTGATATATCTAAGAGAGACACACGGAAGGCCTTTTGTAAAGCATACAATGCCGACATTTCTAGAGGGGGTGCATCAACAAAGATTTTTGGTTTTTGGTTTTGGACAAAAAACAAAAAAATTCTGTGCATCCCTATTATCAATACAACAAATGACAGCAAAGAATCTATGAACATCTGACAGCTCAAAAGCATAATATTTCCTGTTTCCTGTAATGATAGAAAGACGGCTGGGCTGCTGCCAAAATCCTTAAATTTTTTGGGAGTGAAACTTGCAGTAGAGGTGGAGTAGAGAATTAGGAGTTTGAGTCACGGCCAGAGAAGGGCGGCTCACTCCCCCAGGGATCTGACAGGGTGCATGCGTGTTAGAGGCTGCATATCTCCACCTTCATAGTAGCTATGAAAGGGTCCTTCTACCAGCATGACTGAAAATGGTACTCCACTACTGTGAAGCCATGATAATCAGAATAAGAATAAACCACAGAAAGTTGATATGGGTGTATTGATCGTGGTATTCTTAAAATAAGCACCAAAAACTATAATCATTCTTTTTGAAAGTAAAAGAATTTTACTCTGTGTCTGACAGACACTGAAGTGTTAATTTCATATTAGACAAATACTTGTATGCTTGTTTTTCAGTTTAAGTTGCAAAGATGCATTAAATGACTATTATTTTAACAATTTAGGTTATTTTATAATTATGATTGAAAACAAAAAACATAATATTGGTTTAAATATATAATACATGTTTAATACACTTTTGTCAGTGGTGTAATAATATGTAATAAAGCAGAGAGACAGTTTTAAACAACTTCTTTTATAGATATCTCAAGGAAGAATGCCTATCTCTGTCATGGTTCGGCCAGTGGCCGGTAAGGGCCACTGCTTTTCGGTTGTTTTTCTGTTCTGTTTTGCTCATGTTTTGGGGTCTTTTATTTTGACATTCCTGTCTG
>JBBPDB010000007.1:16388422-16398932 GCA_037974465.1 Brachypetersius altus | reverse complement strand
AAAACGTTAAGTCCTGATTATAGTTCAGGTTTCTGATGGCCCTCGTGCCTGTTTTCTGTTTTCACGTTTTCTGTTAAAAAAAGTCATACTAGCATGGATCCTTGCTTCTCTGCCTGTTTCATGCCCCGAGGAAGCGCAGGGCTGAGGAGGGCTAGCCCCCTCAGACCTGACAATCTCTGCGAACTCAACAGTGAAATAAGTTTTTGACTAAAAATGTACAAATTAATATTTTGCAATAAGAGCGCCAGTAGTGTTATTCATGATTTGAAAATGGATATTAATTAGCACAAATATTAAGACAATATCTGTAATATTCAATTTAAAATTGATGCGGTAGTGCATCATATTTGAGAGAAACAGCATTATTACTGATACTGTTACAACTTATTATTAAGATATTCAAAATAAAGTACATTTTACACTTAAATTACATATCAACATGGCCCAGTTTATATAACAGAAAGTGAGATGGCAGGAAACTATTTCACAGGCCAGATACACTAAGCCTGAATTCAAGTCTTTCCAACTGCAGGAAAAGCCAGGGACTTTCCTTTTGAACAATTCTCATTTTGGGTTTAAACTGTTCCACTTACTGAGAAACTCAGGCTAACTAAAACTAAACTAAACTAAAACTAAACAAGTAACCAGTAAATGCTGTTTAATAATCAGAACCTCCTGATCTTATTCAAATTCTAAATCTATGTAAACCAACAGTTGCACAACCTACTAATTCTATCTATTCTTACAGTCTGCTATGAGAAACCTGAAGAGTTTCACAAAAAACTATTTCTGAAACACACTGATACATCCCGCACCTAGCCAGAACATACTACTCCGGTACACACTGGCACTGTAATGTTGTGTCAGCTCTTCCTGTGACATATACAGCCCTAAATTGTCAAAACACACATATACACACACACACAAACACGCACACACAGGCACACAATGGCACAACAGGAAAAGGGAAAGTATTATTTGACTATGACTAAGAAATCAGATACACTGTATCATGCTTTGGGCCTTCAAACTTTTTCCTTCATACTTTCCTCTACAGTTTTTTTTTATTTAAAGGAACTATTACCTCATGCTATATTCATAGGATGTTTTAATTCATGAAAGCCATATTAACAGGAGATTAAGCATCATTCAGCATTATAAGATAATTATGTGCCAGACTAAATACATTTCCTAGGGGTTCTCTTTATAAGACTGAAAGGACAAGGACACAAGGTCAAACAGTGGCAAATGACAAGTTTACTGCCTGCCTTTAACAGCTCACTGCTGTAAAGTCACAACAACACAGGCTATTGATAGTGTATCTGACAGTCCTCAACATCTGAAAGGTCAGGCTCAGATTTGCCACTCTGAATTCAGGCCTGGGTGACTCACCCCCAACACCACGATCATGTGGCATCAAAGAAAAAGGCATTCTGCATTATTCAGACTTCAATGAGAATCACAAAAAGGAATTCATGGCGTAGGCAGATTCTGAATCACAAAATGGCATATCTGAGAAATGACAAGGCACTCTGAGTCTCTAGTTGTGTGTGGGCAGTCAAATTGAAGCCTTCTGTGGCACAACATCTCACTCTCCTGTTTCAGTCTCTTTATAAATGTACAATGCACAGACCAACTGAGTAAATGTGAGGGAGACAAGTAGGCTGACAAGAAAAGCTTCCTTTTAGGGGTGGTATGAGTGTTGCAGAACACCTCTGAGCATGCAGCTGGACACTTGATCAATTGTGTTGAAAAGTTTCATGTCAGCCTAGACATGGAGAAGCTCTCTCACCATGGAGATGGTGGTAGCGATGCAGTAGGGGGCAGCAGACAGTAACCAAGCCTTACAGTGTACTTTGCACTGCATGAGTGCAGTCCATCTGTTTGACTGACTGAGTGATTAAAACAATATGTGATGCATCGATCTCTTCCCTCAACTGTGGCACACAACAACTGGAACGCTGCTTTCCCAAAATGCAAGAAAGCTGATTAGCCAAGGGCTTTCAAAACACTGGAAAATGCTGACATTGCTTAATATTCCAGACTTACCCCTTAGGTGTAAATAAACACACCCAAGGTGTTATGCCAGCAATGAGCGCTTCCTGTCATCTCAGGAACCACCCAGTATCTGAGCTGGCATAAAACCTTTGCAACAATGCAATGGAATAAAGAATAAGTGAAAAGACACAATGCAACAGAAATGTCAGTGCCTGGCACAACCAAGCCAACCACAGCACTAATAGCAGCCAAAGCACATTCCAGAGGATTCTGTTGCACAATCTATTGAACAGACTGATGTGAAGCAGTGCTTTTGTGTTATTTACTTTATCTGTGGTATGTCCCATTGCATAATGCACAACAGAAGCACGATACCATCATGCAGGACAGACCAAAGAGATGGAAACCAGAGACCTTTGGTCATACACCACAGGACAGAGCCGAACACACAGGCTTCCTGCAGAAGGGGCACAGATTCCTGAAAGTACAACACCCCTGTGCACTGATAATGTTACAGCCTGTGCATGCATGTATACTGGTCATAAACACTTTTCTTCTGAATAACTGAATTGGATAATTTCCAGCAGAAGAAACAGAGAATGGAGGGGAGGGATCTGTTGTACTCTCACACAACGTTTAATCAATGAATAATCTAGCGGAAAAGATGTGATATAAAACATGCAAAACATGCTATACCAATATGACAGCTAACAGACTTGTTTTGAAGGCTATATATCAACTGATTTTCTGGGTGTGGATGTGGTATGGATAAATGATCTCTGGGATAGAAGCTCCAAACCAGACAAACAGGATGATTGTGAAAAACCTCAAGAGATCCACCCAAGAGAGACACTAAAATAAAGTGATAATCACAAAAACGACTAAGGCCATCATTTCATGAAGCATGATTAGACTCTCATTCCACATGAGACTGCAGTGTTTTCATTTTAAAAGTTGCTCCAAACTTTTTACTTTAGTTTAAACATAATATAGAGTGAGTGTGACAGCACATACAAAAAGCCACTTTTGCCTGTACATCAGATAAAGCAACTTGCAGTCTTTATATTTTAGATTTATACAGATATATTCAATAGATAGAAAGGTTATGCTCTTTGAGAGACAGTATATGCAAATGTGACATGCACAACAGTACAGTGACACCACTCATGCCAATTCTACATTAGTCACCTTGACCCTCCCACACTGCAAACACATGCAGAGACCTCAGCAACGGCATCACAGAAGCAGAGTTTTGTACAGGGAAGCAAAAAGTTGTCCATACCTTCTAGAAAGTTTGGAAAGGTTTTGGCCTCTGGCTCATCCAGAGAATGGTCCCAGCTCAGCTCTTGGAGAGGAATACTTTGCACGAGGGCTCGCTCTTCAGCCAACTCCTCCAGGACATCATAGTCCAGATCATCTCCTTCTACTGTCTCAGGCACGGAGGGCACCACAGATGGGCTTCCGTCTGCACCCGGAGAAGCAATCTGTTGCACCTCAATCACCTCCTCTACGACAACAATTTTCCTCCGCATGGTTGTCTCGTCCTCAGGCAATGCTTGTGTGTCACAGATTATCTCCTCAGTGGGGAGTGGGCTAGTTGTGACAGGCTGTGCAGTGGCCTTGCTCTCAGAGAGCCCTTTCTGCTTCTCTCCTCGGTGCTGTGTGTCAGGAGCGGCTGAATGTTGTGCAACACTGGGAGGCTCCCCCTGCTCAGGGTGGGGGCTGGCCTGGGCCGAGGCTGCTGCTGACGCTTGGCCTGTGGGTGCTTCCCTCAATGTCTGTGAGGAGGATGTTTTTCCTTTCAGAACCTCCCGTTTTATTTTTTCAGCAGTGAGCTGAGCAGACTCCACCTCCCCTTTGTGTGCAGGGGCCTCAGTCTGTACAGCTGCTGCCTGGCTTTCCTTAGTACACATTTTTTCAGGAGATATCTTCGCAGAGCCGTTTGTTAAAAGCGTTTCAGGGCCCTGTGAGGGAGGAACCTTAATGACGCCCTGGGCTGTCGTCACCACCTCAGCTGCTTTGATTTCTGCTGTTGGTGACAGATCTTGATTAAGGGTAGCGGTATTCTTCTTCTTTCCCCTTCTTTTAGGTTTTGGGGCATCATCAGGTTCTTTCTTATTAGAAGTATCTTCAGATGATTTTATTAAAAGTGGCTTTTGTTGGACTGATGTTACCTCAAGTTTGGATACTTCCTTCTCGGACTCCATTGTTGTTATCGTTTGCTTCCCCATTTGTATTTCTTTGTGGATGATGGTTTCTTTTGTCTCTGCATCAGCAGCTGCATTTGAGATTTCTGGAAGCATCTTAACCTCTGTCTTCACTACATTGGTAGACATATCCTCAGGTGGAATTTCTACCTCTATTGGAGCATTTGGTGAAATGGGTTTGTTATTCTGAGAGGCTTCCTCATTGTTTTCAGTCTCTTCTGTACTCAAGATCTTTTGTGCCTTCTTCTTCTTCTTTTTACTTTTTTGAGCACTGCTTTTTGGTGGTTCTGCCATAGGTGGCTCTGTTGAGGCAATTGTACTATCATTGTCCTCCAACAATGGCTCAGCAGCCTGTTTTGCAAAATTTACTTTAGATGTTTCTTGATTGTCAACCACAACATTCACCTCAGCCACATCCTCCTTCTTTTCAGATATAGGAGGTTTTGAAGATCTGATGAGCTCATCTTTGTTTATTTTCACGCTGAGATCTTCACCTTTACTAAGATCCAATTCAGTGACAGCCTTAGCTTCTGACTCCAACTTTACTTCATGAACAGCAGGCACTGACATGGTGACCTTTTCTGACATTTTTGCTATTTCATTTTTGACTGAATTTTGCTGAACACTCTTGGTCGCTGAGGCTTTACGCTGTTTTTCCACAATCTTTTTGGAGGAAGAAGGCAGAGAAGCATCTATAGCTTGTTCCATTGTAGTATCTTCCTGAAAAACATTAACTGCTTTTTCTACAGGTTTCTCTGTATCAGCTTTATTGGGTGACATAGAAGCAGATGTTGCCCCTGTGTCTGCTGCTGTGGCAGAGACTTGGGCTGGAGGATTTACACTGACTTTTGTTTCTTGTAAACTACCAAGTAAAACTGTCTCCGCACTTGTTCCGCAGGCCTCAGCTGTCACTTTCTTTTGTGTTATAGACATGGAGACCTCTTGGGTCACTCTGGGCATCTCAACACCAACTGTTTTTTCCACTTTCTTTTTGGAAGAAGGAAGCCCAGGAGCATCATCAGTTTGCTTCCTTATAGTGGCTTCTTGAGATATTTTCATGGATCCCTTATCTGTTAGTTGTTCTTTACCAGTCACAGCATCATTGCTTGTAGCAATAGCAGGGAGTGGAGCTGGTGGATCCACGTTGACTGAAGTTTTATGTCTGCTTTCCAAAATACTACTACTTCCAGTGTGGTCCACTGAAGTCTTTTCATCCCTGACTGGATGTTCTTGAAGATTCTTGGTCATTAACAATGTTTTTTCCACCTTTTTGTTGGAAGGAGGCAGAGAGGCATCCTCGGCCTGCTCCTGTGTACTGGCTAACTGAGAGACCTTTCCTGAAACCTCTTCTTTCAGTTTCTCATTACCAGATTTTTTGGGGCGTATGGAGGTTTTCACGGTCACGACATCTGTGGTTTTTGGTAAACTTTCAAACAAAGTTTTATCATCACTCTTTTTGTATCCCTCTGACGGCACTTTCTGCGCGACGGACATGGACATCTTTTCTGTCACTGTGGGCATTTCCTCCTTGGCTAGACATTCCTGAATTTTCTTGGTCTCTGTAGTTTGTAGTGTTTTCACCATTTGTTTTTCAAAAGGGACATCCTTGGCTGACTTACTAGTTGTGGATTCCTGAGAGATATTATCAGTTACCTCTTCCTTGAGGTTCTCTTTATCCACTTGCTTGGAAGTCACAGCAGATTGGTTCATGGTCTTTGGTAAATCTTCAATCAAAGTAATTTCATTGTTCCTATTGCCCTTTGATGTCATAATCTGCGTGACTGACTTGGAGACTTTCTCTTTCACTCTGTGCACCTCCTCATTGACTGGATGTCCCTTAACATTCGTGATCTCTGTGGCTTGCAGTGTTTTTGCCACTTTTTCAGAAGGCAGAGAGACATCTGACTTGCTAGTGGTGCTTCCCTGAGAGACCATTACAGAAACTTCTTCTTTGAGTTTCTGTTTATCAGCATTTTTGGGAGCCATGGAAGTTGCTACTGCACTTGCTGTCATGGCACCAACAGCAGGCGGAGTTTGCAGATCCACACTAACAGTAGGTTTTGGTGTATTCCTAACCAAAGCTGCATTATGCCTCCCTTTGTAGTCCTCAGTCATCACTGTTGTGGTCTTCCTTCCAACGCTCCTGTTCACTTCTCTAGCATATTCTTGATCATTGTAAAGGAAGGGCTGGACTTGGTCCCTAAACTGTGATTCTCTGGGTTTAGTTTGATCACTAGCAACTGGACGACCTCTAAACCTTGGTGTTTTCTCATTAGATGTTCGTTGCTCCTCAGTGCCCACCTGCTTGTGACGATATTCTTGCCTTTGCAGCAGAGCCTCCTGGCTCTCTGTGCTTCCACGGCCTGGTTTGGGAACGTATGATGTTGGACCCTCTATAGCCTGCACCCGTGCAGCCCGCTGAGAAACTGTCAATGTAGCTGCTGGGCGCCGCACTCTTTGCAGCGGAGTGGGGACAATCTCAGGTGGTAGATGTAAGTAGTCGCGCAGGTAAACAATACCCTCATTTGTAAGGTACCAGTAGAAATGCCTCCAGGCAAAAGTCTCTCTCACAAACCCTCTGGATTTCAGGGAGCCCATTGCTCTAATCACCTGCAAGTTTCCCACTCCTGGGAGCTCAGGGTGCTTTGCCTGAGGGCGCTTGTCTTTCTTGGCCACCATGACACCATCTCGGAAAAGGCGTTCATAAATGGCCCTCAGGTTGTCAAGGGGCATCAACATTCCGGCAGCCATTGTGCTCTCTTAGTCTGTCCTGCTGTGTCTGACTCAACAGGAACACGGAGACCACTCAGCCAGACAAGAACAAGTAACTGAATGACCTCACTCCTCTCCCTGTGGCAGAGCCGGCTGCCACGTGCTCTCAATTCAATCAAGAAGAATGTTTTAATAAATCCCTCCCGCCGTGTCTCACTCTTCTGTTTTCCAATGCTCTTCAGTCCTCAGACAGTGAGTCTGTTCTTCCAGGTTAAGCTTTACAAAGAAGGAAAAAAAAACCTACCAAAAGTAAGTAAGGAAAATCTGTTCCCTCCTTTACGCAGCCTTGCTTGAAAGTGAGCAGAGACTGTACTGGCAGAGCAGCTGTGACAGGGAGAGGGGGTGTGTGCACAGCGAGAGAGAGAGAGAGCAAGAGAGAGAGGGTGCACTGTACACTACTCAGCCCCTCCTACCTCTCTACCTCTCCCACAAGGAACAAGCAGAATGAGACAAAAGTTCCACAAAGTTACATTATCAACAGTCATGGTTTATTTGAATGAATGAAAATGAAGTACAGAGACAAGATTTTTACATAAAAGTGTCACATAAAAACATGAAAAGGGATAAACTGTGTTACCTAGACACACCCGTCTAACACATGCAAAGCACAGACAATGAGGACACACACACACACACACACACACACACACACTCACTCTTATTAGACCAGATTATGCACAGAGCCTGATTTTTTTATGCCAGGATGGAGTGGGATGGCTGATGATGAATTAAACTAAGAAAAGGGAGGCACCTTTTCGGCATATGAGATTGGAAAGGCACACCAAGCGTTCACTCCCATTCTCAGTGACCCAAGCTTACACTTCATATCGTGTGACAAGAAAAGACTTTTACCCTAAACACACACTGCACAGTCTCTCCTGAAAAAAGATCTCTGCTAATATCATCACCAAATATTTTATAATATTAGTGATTCAAGTACAGAGCCTATGTTTGAGAAAGAGGGCTAGCTGCCTCTTGATAAGAGACATTGTGACACATGAGATATGAAATGAATAGTATGTAAATGACTGAAGAAATATGAGCCTTCAGAGAAGGAGCTGAAAGAAATAGTGCAGAACTAAGTAGGAAAGCAACAGTGAGTTTAGTAGTCTGTATCCACAGCAAAGATATATTAAGTGCAGACATGAGGAGAATGGGCTAAAAATAAATGTCAGTCAAGCTTTATTTTTACATTATGCTGCTAGTTATCACTTACCTTTGTGTTTGACAAAATGAATATCCTAAACAAAATAACATACAGAGCAAAAAGAACACTGCAAATGCACTTTTAGTTTTAAAAGCACACGGAGCAGCTCACTGAAATGATGCAACAGGCTGAAAGAACCCTAAAGCATTCTATTAGGGAGTAAGTCTCAATATAGCCAGAGAACTCCAATTGCCAATGAGACACATCACTATATAAAGAGCTGTACATTGGAGCTAACCTTTCTCAGTACCAGGAACAAGATATCTGGTTTCACACCGCTTGATCATTTCTACTCTTTACATCTGTCTCTCCATTTATCTGTCACACTGAATGGAGGGCGAGTGAGTGAGAGAGAGAGAGAGAGAGAGAGAGAGAGCTTCAATTGGTATTAAAAAGGTGATGGACAGTTTTTGCCAGCTTCATATAACTCTCCGTTTAACTCTTTCAGGATGGTAAAGATGAGCTCTTGATTGTTGTAAAACTGCACTATGATCTAACAGCAACTGTGTGTAATATTAATGTGCTCCCAAGCAGGCAAAACCACACACATTGATTCTATAAGCAACAAAAAGTAAACACGGTCAGAAACATATGACCAAATGATAGAGCGATTCACGTTTGTTTAGTCTGGAGTATTCTAGTATAATTACACAGCACTGTTGCTCCATAACCATCATATGGATAATTACACTCTTACACCCAGCAAGATAACTGTGGTTATTTCTAAGATATACAACTACATAATGATGTAAGAAATGATGAAGATGAAAGTGCAGGCAATGGATTTTGAGTCAAAGAGCACTTCTAAAGTTCAACTACAACTCAAAATACATTACAGAAAGTGATTTGAAGCTTTAGAAGCAGAATTTTTAATTTAACAGAGCTCTTGTTTCTGATAGTCTTGGAACATTTAGTACATTTACAAATATCTAGAGCAGAGCTTGATGAGAAAAGAAACTGCTTTGTGTGGATTAACACACCTTTAAGGCATGTCGCAAATTCTTTGCCTGACAGGTTGTGACTGAACTACAATCCATTTCACAAGAGCTTCCTCATTATACGGCCACACCGTTCAGGAGATTCCACTGAAGGGGCGCGTTCCTTTCTGAGTGGAGAGTTGGTTTGTGATAGCCTACACCTCAGATATGTTTCTAGGAAAGTGAGTCAAAATATAATGAAATGTAGTAACTGAGCTTTACATCAATCCCTACACAAGGAAAAAAAATGAAATTTTCATATTAACTGACAGAACAGTTTTACCCAGGGCCTGTATGTACATGAAGCTATGAGCTGGCTAAGTTTTCATTTTATCCTTATAGACATACACTGTAGGGAATACTATGGAATACTATTTAATTAGCTCACTATTTTTGACATTTATAACTTTAACAGGATGATTTTGATTTAAAATACAAAATCAGAATATCAAACACTGGCCATAGCAAAATGGGATGTATTCAAACCATACAGGAACACACAGCTAAACCTTCATCAGAAAATCACTAAATCTATATATCACCAACTCACATGATCTAACACAACGGAAACACATGGAGGCAAATAAAGGAAAAAGGAAAATATCACATGAAACTTAAAAATAAAAGTAAAGAATACCCAAACTGGAAATGATAAGAAAAAGCAAATTAAAACTACTGTAGGAATGAAAATCTAGTCTAGAGAGTATTTGGAGTGCTTTAGAGCTCAAAACACCCAAAATAGACGTGTCAACCCTGGCTCTGAAGGACTGGCACTCTGCCTACTGTTAAGGGTCTATCAGAGCTGTGAGACATGTGCCCCTCACTTAGAGCACTGGCAAAGGTCACCATTTCTCCAGGGTCAGTTTTGTGTGTGGCCATGACAACCGAGGGATTCTAGCAGGTGAAAGCGAAAGAGAAGAAGTGTCTTGTTAATCATGCGCTTTAAAGTGCACGTTCAGATTCATCTGTATGTTTCATGCCGCTCTTAAAAAAAGTGAAAAGATTTACTGGATTGAAGGAGTGGGAGGTATACTGGTATCAAAGGAAATTCTATAATATGGATTCGCAGATGACCATGGATACCAAAACAATGGATCACAAACAGCCCCAAACCTCAGACAAATTCAACATGAGACCATGAGGACCATGTGTGAGAAAATGATTTCAGAGAAGAAAAAAGTGGCATTTAATATTTAAATTTATTTTAATCTTATTAGTAAGATCTTAAATCCAAAACATCGTTCCACAAAAGCATTTGTTTAAACAGAATTTAAACTTATTATTTAAATTATGTATATATATATATATATATATATATATATACACACACACAAACACACACACACACA
>JBBPDB010000007.1:16367005-16378725 GCA_037974465.1 Brachypetersius altus | reverse complement strand
ATTAGTGCTGGGCCGTTAACGGCGATAAAAAAAATATCGCTGTTAAACTTTAATTACTTCACATATTCCATCATTTAATTATGCTGTAATTGGAGGATTACAAACATACAGTAGGCGATTTGTTTTTTGATATCATTGTGATCGGTCAATAGACTTGGGGATTGCAGATATACATTTTTTGTCAGTCAGTCAGGCAGGTTAACCAGGGGGATGATTTTTGGTAATTTTGATAACAACCAACAAATATGCTAACAAATATCACCCATTAATGAAATGAAAGTAGTAGGGGTGTAACGGTACATGATGTGCTCAGAAAACGCTTTTGTGATGTCAAGCTAAACACACTTAGCATTTCTTGCACTGGCCCTTTAAAAACCTGTGGTCTAAAGGAAGCAGAGACAGAGGCAGTGGGAAAGCAGCCGCTTAAGACAGATAGCTCTGCCCGGAAAGGAAGTGCAGTGCTACAGGTCAGGCGAGTTAGACTGGGGAAATGGACCTGAAGCATAGACGGAATCTTGAGCTCAACCTAAAGTGACGCCTGCTGCTCAAGCAAAGCTCGCATGCAAAAGAGAGACTGAAGTAAACCCAACACGCTCACACATGCGCATGAAAACACGTCATTTAAATATGTGACATCCTAAAATGAGATGAACGACGCAGCACTTTAGCTGCTTAGCCTGCAAACCTTACTATTCTGCTCAGCAAAATGACAACCTGGGGGAATGACTTTAAACAGAGGAATGAATATTTTTCTGACAGCACAATAACTTACACACACACACGCACCTCTCTCCCTAGGACTATGTATATAATGCCACGGTAGCAGCTTATCTCCCTAGAAGTATGCATACAGTCACTGTCAGATTAAATATGAAAGTATAAAGGAGTCTCTTTACAGAAACTCCAAATAAGGCTGCTGAAATCCAAGCCAATGCTCCTCCACAAGTGAGCTTTGACCTGGGAAATGTCAGAGGAGAATAATGATCACAGTAGCACACTTTCAGAAATTCTCCATAGTGGAAACACTCCCAAACTCATCACAACTCTACTAAGCCTATGAACATGAGGGTAGCTATGCAGTGGAATGAGAGACAAGAATGAGAGACTTCTTATGTCATACTATCAATACTGTCAGAACACCACAGTAAGGAGGTGAAAGTTAAGTCTTATATGTAAAGAGAAACATACATAAAAGTACAGACTGAAATTCCTAAGCCAAACCAGTATCTTAGGGTAATCTGTGGGTGGTGCCAGGGCCATATCGGTCAAACATCAAGTGAAGTTATATCACACACTGCACAGCATGGAAAGTCAAACAACCTGTTTCTCATGTACAAGTAACACTCACATGCTCACTCATACAGCATTATTAACACCTAAATTTATAACCAACTATAATCTGAATGTTACTAGTGCATCTTTCCAGTTTGTTGCTTAATACATTAATATGGGCATAAATCCTGTAAGCTCTTTAACTGTAAAAAAAAAACAAACAGCAGCACCAATACTAGTTATACACGCAGAATGCTAAGATCTCATTCATTATGTTACGGAAACCCTTAATAATATAAATCCATATCTTCACTCATGTGCCACCTTTTACTTAAGAAAGGTTGAGCCTTATAAAATACAACAATAATGCAAATATTAAGTGTCTATCTTTCGTTTAAACTGTAATATTTAAATTGCCCTACAGTTGACAATCAAGTCTGCCCCGGATCCCAAAATATCTCTTTAATTGGCAGGCCAAACAAGGCAGAGGCTATATGTGTAGGAGGTATTTTGAGCTCCGAGGGATGTAAAAAAAAAAAAAAAAGAGAGAGACCCGCTGGCACAAAGTGAGACTCAGAGTGAAAGAGAGAGGGGGGCGGGAGTGCATGGGGAGGAACAGCAGAAAGAGGAAAGGGTGTGTACACATTACACTGGGGCAATCCCCATCTGCAACAGCCCAGTGACGCCAGCACCACCAGCTGCTACAAACAGCATTACAGGAATTCTGAAAATATTATAGTGTCATTGGTGAATCAAAATCTCCTAACGTGAAAACTCATTAGACACTCAATAAATGATGTCATCAAATGAAAGTGTCGTTTTTGACCTTTTGTATTGGCTCAGTCCATTCTATGTTCTCACAATGTAAAAGGCAGCTCTGAAGCTGAAAAACTTGATTAACAATGTTTAGAGATGATCATGACAATACACAGAACCCAGGGATACCTCTCTGAGAGATATATAGACAGAGTCAGCCTCACTCAATCAGAGGTTTGGGAAGGGTATGCGTATGTGTGCGTGCAAGTGTGTGTGTCTGTCAAGGAGGGGGCTGTGTCCTACGCTGCCTCTTCTAACCGAGCGTCAGTCTAGGACACAGAAAGAATGAAATCCATAGTTTGATACAGAATGATACAGAAACACAGCCATATCACCAAAAATCCTGTAATCCACTCTTTAATAAGATTTTACTGTTCCCCATGACAATATAAGGCAATAACAAAATCAGCCTGTTAGCATACAAAATACACAAACCAAATGGAGAAGCCTTAGTCACAACATATCACAGAGTGCTTTTGCTGAATGTTGTAAAATCTGTATATTTTTAAAGAACCCCCAAACTCCAAATGACACATAGGAATAAAGCGATTTAATACATTATTTCAACAAAAAGACATTTGAAACAGTAATGCTTTACCATAGCAACTGTACCTCCTAAAAATAGCAGGAACCAATAAGTTTGGAGTGGCCAAAGTGCACCAAATCAGTAGAGTTAATCAGAGTGTGTGATGTGATAATCACTCTAAAGTGGAGCTCATTACAGCACGGTAGGTATTGGTACTGATGTTTATCACAAAGGCACACATGCATGATTTACATGGCAACAAGACGTGTTTACACTTCACATACTTTCCAGTATCTGCCATCATTGGCCAAGCAGCAATGTATCACACACACACACACACACACACATACACACACACACACAAAACAATTATGGGATCTAAACAACTGGTCTGCAATCTATCAACAGTCTATTAATGATATTTAAGTCAAAGGCAACCAGTATATGATGTGACGCTGAGCTGTATCTGGATTTATACTGTAAAACTGTAACTCAAAGAAGGACTGATGTACCGACAAGCAGAAGGTTACTTCTCATACAACCAAAAAAGCTCATGAGCTGTTCAAGGCCATGCTTCACAAGAACAGGTGCTCTCAGCCTGAGTCAGAGAGTCTCATGGCAGGACTGGTCTTTGAGATTTAATCAGGCCAAGTAACTCAGGCAGAGAGCGACACCTATTCTAGAGCAGCATGGCCCTGAACAGGTCTATAATCAGAGTCTGATTAAATCTCAATGACCAGTCCTGCCATGAGTCTCTGAATGCTTTAATCATAGAGAAAGATAACGAGAGAGAGAGAGAGAGAGAGAGAGAATGGGTTAAGAGTACATCAATCCAGTGAGTCCTGATTCAATCGCCGTTTTTTAACACTGCGGTAAAGACTACTTTGACACTAGTATATTACTATTTTTACATGACTAATTCAATATTACACGTCATACATTTCCTGTACATTACATCAAGAAAAACAGATGGTTTCTTAAAATAATTATTTTCAAATGCTACAGTAAAATCACTTGTTAGTTTGGGTATATGAAAAATGGGTGGAAACATTTTGTAATCTGGCTAAAACTGACTTAGTAAGAGAAAGAAAATAGAAAGAACAGGAACAGAAATATAAAGAGAAAGATAAATGAATAAAGTGCTAACCCGTAGTTAATCAGAACGAGAGTCATTTCAGAAGGATGCATCCATATCTGGAATGATAACACTAATCGAAAGTTGATGCACATACCACTAACTGATCATTTACTTTTATGTAGTTCAAGCTATAAACTCACCATCAGACTCTAATATGAAGTAAAGAGAGAACAAACTATCAGATTATCAAAAGATCATACGTAGCTGAAGTTCATATGATTGTTTACAGATGTGGGTTAGTTAGAGGAAACAAGATAAAAGGAAAGCACAAGGTTGATGGAATGAAAAGAAGAATGAGAAAGAGAAACAGAGATGCACTGCCAGAGATGGCGAGATCATAACTGGCGTGCCTTAATAAGGAGATCAGGTAGCGTCTGCAGCAGTAGGACAGAGAGAGAAAGTGAGAGAGAGAAAAGAACGCCAGTAATATAAACTCCTGCTTTCTTTCCCTCTTGTATCATTCCCCCCAATGCACAGACACACCGAGACACACACATACACACACAGTCCAGAACATAGCAACTGAGGCAGTGATTCAGTGCAGACCCATCGGTCCAATGAGAACAAAAGTGGGGCGATATTTATAGAGAAAGTCTCAACACTCTGTCTTCCCCAACATCAGCTGCTCCACCCCTCCCAGAGAAGCAGGGGCACAGACACACAGGTAAAGAAAGAGACTAATTATCTAATTACACAAAATAATAGTTTTGCCAATCAACAAAATTACTGCATTAGGAAAATGTATTTATTCCACAGCATCGTGTTTAACATAATGATAAGCAGTCTTATGGTTTCAGGAGTGACTGGGGAACATATGAAAGCTCCATCAGGTTATTATAATGGACGTCTGGGACAGTTTGGATTTTCTGGAAGCAGAAAGCTGTCGAGGTACAGTGAGAGGTGGCAAAGAATCTGTCAAAGCAAAGCACAGCCTCTGCTCCCCAGAGCGCAAATTATGAGCCCTCGTGGTTTATGTAGTTCCAGCTCATTAGAGACTGACAGATAGATTTCAGTGACTGTATCCAAACAGAACAAGAACACCGATCCACTGATTCTGTAATCTGTGTAAATCAAGGATATAAACACTGATCACAGAACAGAGAAAAAACACCCCTGGGCTGGTCAACCCCAGAGCTTTACTATGTTGAACCATACAGGAGTCCACCAAATGTAACATTTCGATAAAGCCTGAAAATTTCATTCAGAGAAAATGATCAACCCACAAAAAAGTTTAAGCTTAATCTTAACTTCGCCTTTATTAATTAAACAGCAGAATTTACGAACTTTTACAACCTCTATTGAGGGGTCCCGAGAATGACAGCTAACATGTGTGCCAATAGAACACACAGCACCAGGCAGACTGACCACGTGTGCTCCAACATGAGACTGACCACTCTAACAAACATGCATACACAGACAAACACAAATGCACACACACACACACACACACACACACACACCTGTCCACACCTCCCCCCTTCTGTCTCTAATTTACCTTTGTATTTCTCTCGGACGTTCTCGTACGCCTGAATGAAGTCCTGCTCGTCTGCGCTGGGTGGGAGGCAAATGGGCTCATACATAGCCATGGCCAGTGCTCTCACACGTGCAGTCAGCCACTTCTTTCTGTCCTCTTGCTTCTCCCCCAGGCGCTGTGGTGGCTGTGTGCCTGTGTGTTTGTAGGTCTGAGTCAATGCTGTGGCTGCTCTATCTGACAAATGTGTGCTCTGGTTCCTCTAGCTCTAAAACTTCATTCTAAAAGTCAGCAGCAGCAGCAGCCACACCCCCCAGCACCACACCAGAGAACCACCCCTTAAAGACACACACAAAGCTTGCATCAGCTGCTCTATAGTGAGAACATACTTTCACACACACACACGCACACGAGCGCCTGTTAAACACACACAGCTTTTATGAGACGCTGACAGACAATAATGCAAACAAAAAAAAAAAACACATTGCATACATGGGAATGAAATGCAAAAAGCATGCAAACAGACATTTAAAGCACTTTGTTTCTTTGTATGGTTTGTTAAGGGGTTTGTTATTCCTAGTAACACTATTTTGATGGTAAATGCCCCAACCATAACACTCATTCTTACCTTAATCTAACACAAATCTAACCCTGCCCTAACCCTGCCTTTTGGTCTTGAGGGGCAATCCTAGTATGCTGTGGTTTGAACCTACCAAAAGTGGTTCAAAGGAAGGACAACCGGTGAACCTGCGACAGGGTCATGAGCAACCAAGTCTCACTGATAGGCAATAGAAAGTAGAGAAAGCCCATTTAAGTAGATCTCACAGAAGAGCTACTGTAGCACAAACTGGAGAAAACCGTTTATTTTGGCCATGAAAGCAAACTGTGTAAATACACACAGTGCATCACAGCTTGATGCATATGGTGCTGGGCAGCTACAGACCAGTCACAGTACTCATGCTAACTCCTGTTTGATGCTGAAAAGCCTATTATGGGCACATGAGCATCAGAACTGGACCATGGATCTAAGGAAGAATTTGGCCTGGTCTGATAGAGCATGTTTTCTTTGACATTATGTGGACAGCCAGGTGTGTGCGTCACTTTTCTGGGGAAGAGCAGGATGCACTGGGGGTAAATGCTCTGGGCCATATTCTGCTGGGAAACCCTGAATCTTGGCATTCGTGTGGAGGTAGAAGGCAATGACCTGTTTCAGCTCAGTCTAATCAAGCATGTGTAGGATGTGTAGGATAAACCAGTCTGATCCATGGAGACTCCAAAACGCAACTTACAGGACTAATGTCTTGGTGCCATATTGGCCTAACCCAATTGAGTCCTAATCAGAATCCTGTTTATAAACAATAGATAAAACAAAACATTAAACATGTGTGCAGTCAAGTGGTTTGAGTTGTCACAGGTCTATATATAACCACTGCCTTAACTAAAACACAGTTCGCTAATAGTTTCAGCAGTTGTAGATGAGCCTTAGAAGACCATCAAAATTAACTGTGATCTAATTACCTATGAATGTTCAAGAGTCATTACCATATGACTATTCTTTGTTTAATGAGGACCCTTAAGTAATGCTTCGGTAGCTTGGGCCAACAGTCTTTTTCCATCATCTGGAGAAGTCTAAAGGAGTATATACACAGTTAAAATCGTGATATGCTTGTGTTTTATGTTGCTTGCACTGGTCAGTTTCTGACAGAAATGTCCTTGATATCTTTATAGAATTCCATCAGGGGAAAAACACTGAATATTCAGTAGCCTCTCTTTAGAGAAGGTGGAAAATTAGCTCAAAGATGTCAGTTGGTTACAGAATGGTTCATATCAGACCAGCAGAAATAGCTGCAAGTTTAGTCTCTTAAACAGATGAAGCTATAAAGCCTTAAAAGGCACCTGCAAATTACTGCTCATAATCAGACCAATCAGATTTTTCAAACTCAGTTAACAATACAAAGGTTCATGTCTGTTTTCCATGTTTCTTTGTATTGAGCCAGAGCTGTCCATATGTTCCATGAAATAAGCGTCACATCCTGTTTTCCTTCCTCTAGTTTGCCAAATCCAAAGACTTACTCTAGGCACACAAACACATCTTTCCATGAAGGCCTAGAATCTGTGCAACTGCCCTTCCACAGTGGCAGGACCAAAGCTCTTTCACAGTCTGCACAAGCGCGGTTTTTCTGCTGGCAAAGAAGCAGCTCAGAGACTTTCCTGGAAGGAAACACGATCATTTCAAACGGCGAAAAAACCATGGGATCTCAACTCCAGACACCCTCCCACTCTATGGGACTACGGATGGAAACTGCTTTCATTGCCATGAGAAATTATTTTTGTAGTAAAAAAAAAAAACCATAAGCAACTAATTTCAGAGTAATGTGGCATCAGAAATTCAGAGAAAAAACAATCGGTGATTAGACAAGTGTTAATGATCATGTGTCTAGGGTTGCAGTGATATATAATTAAAATATTTTTAAAGTATATTGTTATTATCCAAAATTGCTTCACGATTTCGGGATTCTAGAACAGTTTGTGCCAAGATTTAGGAAAGAAAAAATTTGTCTCACTACAGATGGTCTTTCTCTGCATCCCTTTAAAACACTTTTTTTAAACAAACCCTCACCAATTTTGTCTCACTACTCAGTTGGGAGTTACACTAACGATACAATCGCCTTACAGGGAGGGGAAAGTGAGGGAGGGGAAATTTCAAAAGGAACACACTTGCCCTTGGCTATACAGATCACAGTGAACTACTAAACTTTGCAATGCAAAGTTTACATAACATCTAACAAATTTAGTTAATAATTACTTTATCAGTCTTCAAGTTTTGCTTTAGAACTGTAGTGGACTGTTACTAGTTGTGTAGGTTTTAACTAGAAAGCTGGCAACGTAACAGGGGTGGTGGTGGCCTAGTGGGAAGGATACTTGCCTCTGGACCAAGAGGTCATGGGTTCTAATTCTATCTTCAGCAAACCACCACTGGGTTCCTGAGCAAGAGACTTGACCCTGAGGGAGGGGTCCCCTGTAGTTAGGGAATGGAAGTCCCTTTGGATAAAAGCATCTGCTAAATGTAAACAAGAAATCCAATAACAACAAAGTACAGATGAAGTAGTTATCCAAACTCTTAGCATAAAGCAGTGCTGTATAGCAGTGGTCCCCAACCTTTATTTGGTCACGGACCAGTTTAATATCAGAAACTATTTTCACGGCCCGGCCTTTAAGGAGTGGCAGATAATTATACGTATTTATACAAATAAATGATACGCATAAAAATGGGGATATTTTTTAAATATAAAAATGGGGTATCTTTAAAATATAATAATAAATGTAAATTCAATGTGTACTCGCAGCTTTATTAACAGCATTTTTATAACAGCGAGCCGACAACATAACACACGTAACATCCACTCAGCACGCTAATGCTCTCTGGTCGCCATGGTAAACTTTGAACATCTTGTTAAAATAATTGACGATTTACCACAAAAACAAATACAAAGTGCATACAAAAATATGACTCAACGCTCAACGCTGAATCATTGAGAGGTTTTTTTTCCTGTGCAGCCCGTGGACCGGTACCACATGACCCATGGCCCGGTACCGGTCCGCGGCCCCGGGGTTGGGGGCCACTGCTGTACAATACAATAAAATGTTCTAAAACTTGTAACAGTAGCAGGGCTCTTTTTGATGCTATACAGAACCAGTTTAAAAGGATCCTTTAAAGACCAATAAATGCTTTGCTTTATAGAATAGAACAAAGAAAACCCAAATAAACATATATGCATCCACATGGTTATTTGAGTGTTCACAATTTTAAATAAAAATAATTGCCTTTACATGTAGGCTTGGAAAATCATTTTAGGGATGTTTTACAAATATTAGTATTGTATTAAAATGGCTATAAATTGTTTTGTCCATTGTTTTGAAAGGGATGTGCTGCCAAAATCGACATCCAACAGCCCTTCTAATAAATTTCACTTACCTACCTGTAACACACATGAAATGGCCCAATAGGACGGCATCACGCATTCCTCCAAGGGCAAATGGTGAAGCCAAGCAAATATGTTGAAATGGATGCATGAAAAATCCAGTCACAATAAATGAGCGTATTAAGACATTTTTTCCTTTCAGTTTCACAGCCGTTACCTATAATTACTGTTGAAGTACAAAGTGGTTCTAGTTTTAGATTTCAATTACAGGCAAGTCATAAATGACAAAGTTCCTTTATGCCAAACTCCCAGAGAGCAGAGGCTGGTAAATCTAACACCTCTAGCTGTACTGGGATTGAGATTAAACCCATGTGGATAAACGTGTACAGTGCCATCAGGCCATTCATTCATTTTGAAAGACTGGGACAGCTACAGTTAGGTGAGCTAAGCCATGAGGTGTGAAGCCGTAGATGATCTGAGTGAGCTTATTTTTAGAGAGTGAGCTTATTTTTAGTGTTGAAAAAGGAAACAAGGAGACATAAGGATAAATGTTTATGTGATAACAGCTTTTAGAGTATAAAGCCAGTGCAAGACTGCACAACGTGAAACATCCGAATGTTTGACTCCTTATTTTAGTGTAGCTGTAAATATATGATGTGTGTGTGTATGTGTGTGTGTGATGAAAATTGGAGGGCTGCAAAGGCCTTTCATGGCAGTCCAACTTACATTCCTCCGTCCCACGACAGGTGTATGTGCTAGTGAGAGAACATTACTTAAGGATTATGTTACAGAGACCGTCCCACATAGATGTGTGAATGTGTGTGGCCTCTGGGGTGTGCACTTGAGAGCCACAAGACCCTCCACAAATGTAAATTCAGTCAATCATGGAAATTAAAAACGTCTGTGATGCTACTGATATGTTGCCACCCACGCTGACCTGAGAATAGAGCAGAACTTGACCTCTAAATGTAAAGTCATGCAGCAAGCCAGTAATGCATGAATACATCGCATACCTCAGTAAATGTAAAAAACACTATTTTTTAAAGTACTAAAAAAGTTAAAAAAAAGAAAAAAAGCAGAAGTTATAAGCATCTTCTAGACTCCAGCTGCTATGTTATTGTCACTGTCAGAATAAAACCTTGCACATCAATTGTTATTCATTTTTTAACTAATATAATAAAAACTGCATGCAAGTCTATTGCAAATCTAATATTATTCTAATATTCTCAATTCTAAGCCCTAATATTAAAACCACCAGCCTAATATTGTGTAGGCTCCCCTCGTGCCACCAAAGCAGCTCTGAAACACAGAGGCATGGACTCCACAGGACCTCTTGAAGTGTGTTTTGGGATGTGGCACCAAGACGTTAGCAGCATTTCCTGCAAGTTGGGGTTTAGTTTGTCCAGCACATTACACAGATCAACTCAAATCATTCCTGGTTTCTACATTACAGTTGTTGCAGTATGGCAGGGCACATGATTCAGCTGGAAGAGGCCACTGTTGTTGAATGGGATGTACTTTGTATGCAAAACGGATGGTCAGTATGGGCACTCTGACCTGTATGCAGCCCCATATGCAGCAAGCTGTGATGCACTGACATCTCTCTGTCATGGCCAGCATTAATGCTTTTAGCAATCTGTGCTACAGAAGCTCTTCTGTGGCATCTGACCAGATGGGCTAGCCTTTACTGCCCACTTGCACTTAGGCATCTGTGCCCTTGTCATTGGTTCCCCCTTGTAACTCTGTGGGCCGTGTTGTGCCAGGTCACAGCTCAAAAAATGAACTAGTTTACATTCGTTCATTCATTTTTTTTTGCTGTATTTTTTTCACATTTTCAATACAACATCTTTCTATTTGAACCTCCTTCAATCTTCTCCTTCCATCTTTCATACCACTGAACAATCATAGACATAAGTTAGATTAAAAAACTATTTTGAGGTTGAGAATAGAGTATACTACTTACACAATGCATCATGTTATCATGAAAATGTGCGAGGTGCAGGTATACTGTATATGGGAATTTTGTTTAGACTATATTAACACAAAATGTAAATAAAATGTGTTTGCCTAAAATGCAACACTCAGACAATATCTTTTAAAGTGCTCAGAAAAGCACAGAATTAAAAATAATGTGTGGTTTTCCCATCTAAATCTACACAGATTTATTCAAAAAATTGCCTTCTGTTGTCACGCTCCCCTCCTGTCTATGTGTTGGGGACCTGAGAGAACCACGGGAAGCCGGCATGCTTGAGTCGGAAAACAAAAAGAGGCTCGTGGGCCATACAAAACAGGATGCAGAAAACCTAGGCACGGAGAACAAGGACACACAACAGGAGCATAGGATCGACACATAGGTCAGTGACGTACAATATAACCGCGTCTGACAAGACGCGGAGCACACCTTACATACAGGACAGGGCAAGGCAAGGACCAATCAGGGACACATGGAGATTAACCAGGGATGGATAACAGGTGACAGGAACACATACTCACCTGAGGGGACATGATTACAGATAGACAACAAGAACACAGACAGAGACGATCAGGGAACAAGGAGGACCCCTAGTGGGTCTA
>JBBPDB010000007.1:16347485-16359490 GCA_037974465.1 Brachypetersius altus | reverse complement strand
TGGTGAAAATTACAGGCCTCTCTCATCTTTTTAAGTGGGAGAACTTGCACAATTGGTGGCTGACTAAATACTTTTTTCCCCCTCTGTAAATATTTTTGAAACCTTTAAGTAATAAATAAAATGACAACGAAATCTGCTTGCTACAAGCTGGTGCAATGACTGAATTATTACATTCATTACATTTTTTTGTCATGAGTCATTGCATAAATAGCCAAATAAGGGGGTTTAGTCATCAAAAGCCAGTGCAATGGCCCCAGTTGCTCTCTCCACTACTGTTTACAAACTGTTTAGTCAGCTTGCCTGGAACAAATAAACCTCTAGATACATTTATACACATGTTCAGTACTAAGGAAAACATAAAAAGACATTTCCTTTAAAGTAACACCGCCCACTACAATCATATGCGACATAAATATGTCACCGTCCCACAACGATGCTACCTCAGTCAGGTCTCCACGTCCTGCTCTCTGTCTGTAACCCTCCAGCTCAGTGATATCTGCTGAAAGTGTCTGACCGCATGCCGACTGTACCACTGCCTGGAAGTGAAAGAAGATGACCCTGTGTCGTCACCCAGCCAGGGTCAGTAAAGACGCATATTAAGAGCTAAACTGCACACAAACATTCACTAATCATTAACGAAAGCATTCCCCGGGCCTGGCCATGGTATTTGAAAACATTTGCATAATTCATGGACTATATTGTGGATTTAAGTAAAGCGTGTCTGATAGGAGATCGGAACATGGAAAAGACGAAGATATAAATGTTTTAACTAGAGACTTGCCTTATAAAAAGCATTCTTATCAGCAAGCATGGTTTAGGAGTTGAACCATGACATGCAAACACTAACTGTTCAGCACACAATGAGGGGGCCTTTCATAAAAAAACATATTGTGGCACATCATCTCACCTCAAAGCATTTTTGTGATCTATCATGACCTCCTTATCTCGTACCAAATGAACACACATACACATAATCACACAAAGACATATAAATAGATACAGCATGTTTGGAGGTACAGAATTTGGTAACTGTAAAATGAAGTTAAAACTCAAACCATTTCTATGGCTTAAGGTGAAATTCAGACTTTTTTCCCCTGGCTGTTCTGAGATGAGTGAAAGCACCAAGGCTGTTTGAACAACAAACTAAATGCCATCTGACTGTCAAAAGCCATGCTGTCAGACAATGCACTGACTCATGCTACCTACGCAAAGGTAGTGGCATTTTTCTCAGTCAACAGCAAGCCTCAGGTCGATGTTTCCACTGCACATTCCTGGAAATAGTTTAAGAACCAATATTTTCCTCCCAAGGCCTATAATAGCCTGACAGACATTGTTAAACACATTTGCATTATTGCTTTAAAACATATTCTCAGACATGTGGGTAGAGAGAGTTATTTCACGTTTACTTTAATGAAAATATTCCTCAGTGTGAATCTGGGTATTGAAGTAGGTTTTTTAGCCTGAAATCTAGATGCTGAATGTGTCCTCTGTGCTTTTATTATTAGGTTGTTACGTTCCAAGAGCACCCACGTATATTGAAAACGGCGTTGTTTTTTGGGGAAAAGCGCCTATTTTTAAAGTGTAAATCCTAAATATGTCCCCAAATATGCTCCCAGAACACTTACATTTCATTTAAAACTTAGTTTAATGCATTACCCATGAAGAAAATATAAAGGTATAAAATCAGAATCAGAAAACTTTATTGCTTAAAAACCCATTAGCATTAGCGGTTAGCATTGTCAGCATGCAAAGGCTCATACACAAAAGAAACATTGAAAAAACTCTCTACCCACATGTTTTGACAGGGCACAGCTTACTAATACCAAATAAACAGCTCTCTGTGTTGATGCTTAGTTAAGTCAGGGACAAGGCAGGAAAAATATTTGTGTGTGAGTGATTGGGTGTGTGAGAGGGAGAGATAGAAAAACCGTTAGCATTAGCAGCATGCAAAGACTCGCACACAAAAGAAACATTGAATCAGGATACTCAGGTGGGAAAATTCATGGGGGGACAAGACTTTACTCATCAGGCTTTAACTGTATTGTAAAAAGCAGACATTCAGAAAAGAAACTAAAGTGAGTGTGCAGGACTCCTCTAGTCACACAATACGACCAACAGTGGGAAGGGTGAGAGCAAACACGTACTTTCTAAGTCACGTGACGTGCCATCGCATTTTTAAAAACTGCCACTAATGCAATATCCTTGGTCAGCATAACTTCAGTTAAGTCAGCTAACAGTTGCCCATGCTGATGATATGCCCACTGCACCAAGTGATGAGGGGAAAGAAAGACACATCCAACCCACCCAGAGAGAGGGATGCCACTTCTGCGACCTTGGACTCCACACTATGGATGACTACGGCTGGGATAGTTTCTCAGTCTCCCAATTTTAGGGCTGCACCACTCATAAACATAAAGCTTGATCCTAATGGTTATTTATTTATTTGTTTAAAGACAGAGGTGCAGCAAAGAGCTGATTGAAGTCTAGCCTTCTAGTATTCATCACTTTTCTTAAACTTTCACATTAAAAGCAAAAGAAAAACACACTGTCTGGTTTCCATTCATATAAGAGAATATCCTCGCAGTGAATGTAATAAAAATCCCTTACATCGGACCTCAGTGTGTAAGAGCCCTTTCAGACTGAATGAGTGTAGCAATCAATATGTTCGCAGGATATCAGGCTAAGTCAGCACTCACCAGGCCTCTGGACATGTCCCTCAGTACATGACTTTAACAGCTGAGACTACTATATTATAAGAATGCTGATTTTGGCGGGTGTTTATTTTCTGGCTAGCAACCTTTGTCTAACACAGGCCTGAACTTGCAGCCAATTGGGTGCTAGCAATTTCTGCTTGTGCCATTGGCTGATTGCTGTCTTCTTCCTCCATCCTGTCAGCAGTCGAACAAAAGCATCAGTAAACTGCGTGTAGATGTTTACAATGTATTTACTTAAGTATAATATAATATAGTTTGCTTCGTAGCTGCATTTGAGGAAGCTCAATTAAAGTTTTATAGTTCTTTTGTTTTCCACAGCCCATCTTGCCCCTTTGCTGGAAGAGTGCCAAAAAGAAAACTAGTTAGCATAAAAGTAATGCTCAAATACAAGAGAAACGTGAGTAGGAATGGGTTCCGAGGACTGGTACTAAATTGGTATCAGTTTCTGATTGGTCAGTAGGAAAATATGGATAAGCTACTGGATAAATGGGGCTGACATCAGTGTTTATGCAGCGTTGATGCAATCTAACATTGCTAACATATTAGATTATATCACTGGACAAAATGGGAGAAATGCTCTACACATAATCACCAGACATTTGTAACAATTGCTCCTTCCTCATTATATGCACAATTTAGCCATTTTTTCTTCAAAACAATTTTCTCCAAAGAAAGCAATAATAAAATAACTGCCGAATCTTTTTAAGTGACGCTTTTATTTTTAATAAGAGTACTGTATCAGTATCAATAAGCAGTATCAGTATGTGTATCAACAAAATTCTAACAATATCCATCCCTACCTGTGTGGTGCTGAGTGATAAAGAGATTCCATGTTGTCACATACTGCAGTTATCCCAGGCCATAAAAGTATGAAAATGATACCCCACTGCAAAAATAGCTCATAGTAATAATAGTCTAGTTAAATGTTTTCCAATCTGAGTCCTAAAGTACCCCAGGCAAAGTTCTACACAGTTTAGCTTCTTTCTCATGCATGCATGAAGTGCTTGACAATTAGCCGTTGAATTTGCCCAGTGCAGCAGAGAAAACATTAAACTGCATGCAGGCCTGCTCCCCAGAAATATGACACTTTGCTACCCTGCAAAAACACTACAGTCTAGTTGTATTGGACATCCTTCCTTCCATAAATTCCCTACAGAATAAACACATGCAGCAGCCTTGATATAAGTGGTCCATCTATGGCTGCGACAACATCCTAGCACACATTTGAGTTGCAAATGGCAGAGTCATCATCCATTTAACTATGCTTGATAGTCAGTGATACCAGCTCTGGGTTTAGAAGAACTCATTGGGGACTTGCGGGCTGATACGCTGTTCTCTCACAGTAGTCAGCACATTACATTTAAAACGTCTGCACTGAAATGACCTTCTATATGGCCATCTGTCATAAGTTCTCGAGACAGTAACAAAGTCCTATAACAGAGGCTGACATCCCAACCACTGCATTCTCTGGTTATTTACATGTTAAATTATTATAAAGGGGTGACTGAAAAACAACACCAACAAAAACAAACACACACACACAAAACAAATAACTCCCACTGGGGAACATTCATTTTGGATGACAGGTCCCCTAACTGCCTTTGCAGTGGGGTATTTCAGCACATGGATACTGTGGAATAGGAAGATGTCAGCACTCATATCTCTATGGTACCTTAATAAACTACTGACCATTCAGAATATCAGCAGGCTACGAAGAAAACCAGACAAAGGCACCAAGCTGCTGTTCTGCTGCATCTGTATGTTTCTGCCCATGCTCTAACAGATGATGAGTCTACAGCACCTAAAGAAATCGACCCGTGAGCAGGGAAGTCGAATCGACAGGGGCTAAGCTTCATCCTCACCGTTGCTCGCTGTGCAGTGTCTGTCCCTCGGTTCTCTCACAAAGGCATGAAGTCAGGTGCAGTGCTGCTCCTCATCGTGCAGAGACTCACACTGACCGGCTGGGCGGAGGCACCGGGGTGAAGGCAGGATCTGCAATAGCCTGCCCGCCTGTGGGAAGAGTAGAAGAGCCAGGCTAAACAGCAGAGGGAACTGACTGACTGCAGCACACACACATACATACACATACACACACGCACAAACACACACGCACACACAGTGGAGAAACCCCTGCCAGCCCACTCGAGATCAATTACCTGGAGCGCAGCTGCTGTAGGGAGCTATAGGCTACCTTGCCTGCAGTTAAATGGTTACATTAAAGAGACACGTTATTTGTGAATGTTACTGTAAATTTATTTAAAAATTAGATATTCATCTCGGTTCGTAAGGGTTGCTACCGTTAAGCATATGTATCGTTAACTAGTGCAAGTATAAATTATAGGATTGCCTACTCCTCAGTCAGTACTCTAAGCTTAATGAATACAACAAAAAAATTAAGCATTTAGTTAAGTATCTGGTATATTCACACTTAGTATGAGTATGTTTTAAACACATTTTCCCACAAAGCAGTTAAAGTCATCGAGTTACACCCACTCCGACTTACACCATTAGCCTCGTTCGTACGGACTACAGGAGCGAACTAGTTTGGTTGTGTGCGGCGGAAGAATATTAGTGAAGGAGTTTTCCTTTTTCTGTGGCTTAGTTGTGTTTTTTAGGTAATGGGTAAGTGATTTAGGCTAGGGTGTGTTTAAACTAACAAAAATTCCAGTTACATCCCTGTCAGAGGATTTCTATTAGTAACCAGGAGTGTAAAAAGCCTTTTAAGGCCAGAACATTGTATTGGGACACCAAAAGGGACATTAATGGCATTGCATTCAAATACACAAACTTTAATATGGAGTTGGCTCCCCCTTTGCATCTATACATCCAACCATGTCCTATATGTAGGCTACCTTACTTGTGCACTGGGGTACAGTCATGCTGGAATAGAAAAGGGCCTTGCCTAAACTGCCTGTCCACAAAGTTGGGAGCTTGGCGTTGTCCATAATGTCTTGATATGCTAGATTTTATATACTTGCGGCAATAGGTATGATTGAAACACCTGAATTCCATAATTAACTTTTGTCAATGTAGTGTAAATCAGGTGAAGATCAGAGGTGGAGTTACAGGACTTAGGAACTGCACTACAAGGCAGGAAGCTGACTTGAAGGCTTATATTACTTAGGCATCAAGGGCTGATGAGGGCAGTCTCTGAAACATATTACAAATTTTAGATGGAGAATATGAATCACAGGATTTTTTCACTTTATCCCAGCAGGGAGAGTAAGGAGGAAGGACAGGAGTACAAAAACCAGGCCAGCAAAGGGAATTTGTTAACCAGAGTATTTAATTTAATCGTGTACTGACTATATAAAGACTGGGCAGGAAGGAAAAGATAGTGAAAAGGAAATGGAGGAAATTAAAAGTGTGAAATGAAGAAAGTGAAGTATGTTTTAATTCTTAAATAAAGGTGAAGAGGAGAAGGGCAGAGGAAAAGAAAGGATCCATTTTTAATAGTAAGCTACTGCATGATGTTCTGACAGGGTTCACAAAGTTACTTAGTAGCCAGTTTTATCATCTGGTCTCTGCCATACATCAAAATATATAAAATGTAAATTGACCCCCAAATTGTTTAAGAAAGTATTGAAAAACTGGAATTGGTCAGTTTTCACAGTTTTCATTTCAATGAATTGGCCAGCTTATATCATCAGTGTCAAATGCCACATTTGCTTTATCTTATCTTAATATGCACTGTAAATCATCAACCTACTGATGTTTCTATAAATGTCACCTGACCAGCAGATTCTTCACTTTTACAACATCTTGCACAGGGTTGCTCTAGCACTGTGTCAAGCTTTTAATGACGCACAAACCTACATTTGTTTTTGCAGTATATCAGTTTATTACTCAAGCATGGTGTGTGTATGATTAACGTAAAAGTCGTGTACCTTCAGACCAGCTCAAGGAAAGTTCAGGGTCAGATAAAATATCATCAGTTTTACTCTAAGAAAATGACACCTCTAAATAATTTGTGGTCTTTTATACATGACAGTATGGGGATTGTCAGTCGTGCAGTTTAATACTGTAACAAGCTGGCAACTAGAACTGAGAGGGTTATGGGGTGATGGGTCCAGGTAAGGACACCAGCCAGTTGGTGCCAGAATTGGGTGGGGGGATGATGACCTGCATTTGTTTAATGTGCCCGTTTAGGCGGGAATTGGTTGCTAAGGGAGGGAGCAAGTGGGTGAACTTGCCAGTTGGGGAGTAGAGCTAGAATAGAGTGGTTGTGTGACTGTGTGCTCCGTTGGAGCTGTGTGAAAATAAAAACTCTAAAGAGCATTTTCAGCACCCTGTCGACTTCTTTCCCGCTCATTTGCTACAATACAATAAGTGAGAAATAAGTGAAAAATTACAAAAAACACAATTGCACATATGAAGTGTGCAAAACACACATGGCTTATTTGCATATCTTTGTGTGTAAATTACATGTTGTTCATTTATGTCATGGACTCAAATACAGTACAATAGTTTATAAGTGGTACAGCTTTTAACAGCAGGTGGTTTGGTGCCCTCTGCTGGTGAAAAAGGTAAACACAGACTTTCTCGGATTTTTTTACACGTTTCATTTTACAGCGATACCTTCTCAGACTCATATGCAGTAACAGCAAATGTGGGTAATTTTAAGAAAGTTCTTTTTTTACCCCTCCTCGGTTAATGTTTTGCTGGAGCCTTAATCACTGTTTTCTTCTTGTTAACCTGAAGACTTCTGTCTGTTGATAACAATAAGACAACCTCCATCTGATTACTTCATACGCTTAAGTCATTATTTAAATTAGCTTATTATTCTAATTGTTTCTTGTGTTGTTTTGCTATCCTATGTGAGACCGAGGATGATTGGTCCCCCCTTTGAGACTTGGTTCCTTTTAAGATTTCTTCCTCTTTCTTTCAGCGAGTTTTTCTTTGCCACTGTCGGCTCTGACTTGCTCATTGGGAACTCAAACTCAGATTTCTGTGAAGATGTTTTATTAAAATGCCGGTTATAAAAAAAATGCCATACTAATACATTTCATTTAAATTGATTGACCTTACCTGTACCTCACAACTTGCAATGCATCATAGGTCTCTGATGGTGAACTATACATTCAAAAACTATTGATTTCTGTGACTAATATTAATATTATTACACCATGCTTATTAACCATAAGTTAATACCATATGTATTTACATTATTACACCATATGTATTTACATGATTAGACTATATGTATTTACAAAAAGTACCTAAACAGTTGACATTGCACTTGTATTGTATTGCTCTGTTACATTCTTTTGCCGTTTACTAACTGGCATCAGGTATTCTATATTTTATGACCAGTTTACTGGGTGACAACTAACCAAAGCCATCCGAGACAAAACAGTTCCCAAAACAAGCACAAATTCAGTACAACCAGTACTGCATTCTTGATTTTCTTTACTATTGCTAGGAACCAGCTGATTGGGCATTTAGACTAAAATGTGATGTAATGGTGGGCATTTGTTTCACTTCCAGTCAACAAATCAGTACATTCCAGATAAATGCTAATCTTTCTAAATAAAAGCATTTGTAGAAGACTGTTTGTCATGTAGGGACAATATATCCATCACATTTATAACTGTTGCATTTCATAACTTTTGTTTGACAGCTTTTCATCACTTGCCATGGGTCTGCCTAAAAAGCCATAAAGCTTCATTCAGAAATCTACTGTCAGTACTAAATAAGTTGATGCTTTAAACTGTAGTGGCTAACCATGCAGTCTTTGAAGTAATTTATGCATTTCAAATTGTGCAAGTTGCTTCTTGGGACTTTAAAGATCTTGGCATTCTATCACAGATTGTATAATGTATTACTGGCAACCAGGGCTATAAAGTGTAAAAAAAAAACCAAGCAGCTACATTAATCACCTTGATTTAGAAAGGGAACAGAAACACTGGGAATTATTCACCCATTCTCTTTAAAGTACTCTACTATACTATCTATATGAGTTAGTAATGAAACTACTATACTATACACATACAGTATCTATAAGATATTGTCTCTGTGATACCTCCAACTACATACTATAGCCAAAAATGAAAATAAAAGTAATCAATGAATTTGTCCAGAGGAATTCACATTGCGATATCCAGTGGTGGAAAATAAGTCTGAGCTGATAAAAAGTTCTTTGAAAATCTGTCAAGCTTTACTACAAAGGTGAAGCTAATTGCTGCCTCCACCCTGAAATGCCATAAAGAAAATAAAGTGCAGCTTCATGTAATGTACATATTACTTGATAATTTCATTCATGAACTCTCACCCTCAGAGCAAACAATATAGCTTTGGGATGTGGAAGTATGGCTGACTTAATTCTAAGTTATTATATTATGCTGAATTCACTACAAGGCCTTTGCTATAGAAAAGGTGTCAGATAAACTTTTCTCTTACTAAGCACACACCCTCAGATTAGGTGACTCACACAGGCACCTAACACCAGTCCAAGGCAATGGTGTTTTGTTATTCAAAACCTCGGCAAGAGGGAGGAACTTGGAATAAAATAGTAGCAGCTAGACTTCTGCATGGCTTAGAGCTGGTGAGGGAGGGACTACTGCATGAGAATTTGGTGCAAGGAATCCACTGACTCCACTGCAGAGACAGTAGCCTATGTTACTTTAACAATCCACCTCCCACTTACATACAAATTTACATTCCAACATGTCATGTGACCTGTTATGTGTGGTATTGATCAGGGAGACCAGCAAATATAGCATTGATTGCACCACGAAAGTTCCATTCACAAAACAAGAGAAAATGTATTACATTTGGGATGTAGATGCTCATGTTAAGCAAATAAAATCATCTGCCAGTAGGGTAAGCAAAAGAGAAGTGTAAAGTGGCCATTTGTCATACGTGCAGTGGCCAGCCCCAGGGGGGGGCAGTGTGTGGGGACGGTGCATTGCTCAAGGGTATACCAGTGGTGTCACTAGCACTCCAGGGTTTCAAACCCACAACCTCCTGATCACAGGGACGACGCCCTAACCACTAGGCCACCAGCTGCCCCTGAAGTCTAGTGACTGGGCAAGCTTTCATAAAATCAGCCATAATCTGTAGTTTCCTGGCATCATCCTAATATTGTCAAGCACAAATGCACTAATACTCAAAATCTGCACTTCAAACTCAAATTGAGTCTCAGATTATTAGGTATTTAGTTTCAGCAAGAGATCTAAATGAGAGTCATATTTTATTCTGAGTGTCCAGTATAAATAAGATATTTTAATTGTTAAACCTGATAACATTAGGGTTATGGTGAGGTTTAGGAGGTTTAGGCTTAGACTTGAAGGGTATGATTTAGGGTTAGACTATTTTTGTCCATATAATATGTTATCATTACGTTTGTCCATAGTATATGTTTATTACGCCTGACCCCTGCGAAAAACTGCTTTGTGATCAAAAGTGTTGGGTTGCTTTAATGCATTTATCAGATGCTTTTATCCAAAATGACTTGCACTTCCTAAGTGCAGGGGGCAGTCTCCCTGGAGCAACCTGGGGTTAGGGGTCTTGCTCAGGAACCCAGTGGTGGTACTGAAGGTAGGATTCGAACCCATAATCTCTTGGTCCAGAGGCAAGTATCCTACCCACTAAGCCATCACCCCAATTCATTTGGATACATAGACTTTCATATGGAGTTGGTTCCTCATTGCAGCTGCCACAATGGTTCCTTCCACCATAGTCTGAGGGTAACTTGTTTTTCAAACCAGATAAAACATGAATGCCCTGGCAGGTGCAAATAGCTTTGGTTTTATATTTGATTCGATTACATTAAAGTTTAAAGGTCCCATGACTTCATTAGATGTTGTAACATTAGCGTGCCTATGGTCCTGCAGTGGCTAAAAATTACGATATGTGTAAAGAGTGCCTTGATCGTCCTGCTCACATGGCCCGATCTGGAATTTGCCCCATATGACATCATACGGAGAAAGGTTACCTTCCATTTCTCCCTCCTCTAAAAAATTAGCTCCACCGACTGTCAATGCAATGTGCGAGAGACCACTTTTGCCTGTAGAGACATCATGGCAGTGGCTCTGTGCTTAGATGTACAAACGAGCACAAATGTATTTTTTGAGTTCCTTCATGTGAGACTCTGAAGAACCAGTTAATTTTATTTTCTCTGGAAATGCGCCAAATACAGAGCTGGTCTGGCTGAACGGCTGAAAATTAAGTCTGGATTAGTTCCAACTCTCATTGGCTCAGCTACAAACCTCGCAGGCGAATGGGGCTCGTAGCCAGGGGACGACCGTCTACAGCTATTATGGAGAGCGGCGGGGATAACACCTCAGTTTTCAAACCCAACTGGGAAGCATAAGCATGATCAATGAAATTGCCTGCTGCCCCCGAGTCAACGAGAGCAGAGGTTCTGATCTGTCTGTGTCCCAGTTGGAGTTTTACCTGGATGGCGAGCCGGGAAACGGTTAATGGGTTAGATGGAGGGCGAGTAGAACCAAGTGAGTGCCTCCTCTTCTTCACTTGGTTTGTCTGTTTCCCGGTCGCAGAGGGCAGTGTGCGCGCTGGTGTTCTGGTGATGCGCAGTAGGCGCACAGGCCTTCCTTATAGCGTCTTGCTCTCTCTGCGGCCCCCAGGGAGGTGCGTCCTAACTGCATGGGTTCCCCGGCTCCGGAGGAGTGGGCCTCTGAGGCGAGTGGTGGAGCCCGGTGAGCCGTGGCAGTGGGGACGACGAAGGTTGGTTCTTCAGTACGAGTTCTTGTTCTCGGTGTAGACGCCAGTCTTAGATCCACCCTCAAACACATTTGGACCAATCGTTCGAAGGTGACTGGTAGTTCACGAGCTGCAAGCTCGTGTTTCAGGAGTGAGTTAAGGCCTTCATAGTAGGCGGTGCGGAGCGCGGCCTCGCTCCATGTAGTCTGGACCGCGAGAGTCCTGAACTCTGCAGTATATTGGCTCACCGGGCGTTCACCCTGGCAAAGGTGGTATAATCATGAATCCACCACCACTTCGCTCTCAGGATGTTGGAAGGCGGCTCTCAGTTGTTTAGTGAACTCACGATAGGAGTGGGCGGTGTCACTATCGGAGCGGAGGACCGCCGCAGCCCACTCGGCTGCCTGCCCGGTAAGGAGGGAGTTTAATAATGCAGTCTCCGTGCGGAGATTCGCCACCTCCTGCCTCAGAGCACCGATCTCAGCCATGTGCTGGGTGACGAGCTCGCACAACTTCTTTTTCTCCTCTAGGCTCCATGACACAGCCATTCTGTCACGCTGAACGGACGATAGGACTGTGAAAGGTGCCCACTTTGTAGCGTGAGGGAAAACTCAGACGTGATGGGAC
>JBBPDB010000007.1:16317940-16343880 GCA_037974465.1 Brachypetersius altus | reverse complement strand
TCTTGTGTGTGTGTGTGTGTGTGTGTGTGTGTGTGTGTGTGTGTGTGTGTGTGTGTGTGTGTGTGTATTTTGCTTATCTGAGACAGAGATGGCATCAGGATATACAATAGGAAAAAGGCAAGCTGACAAATGCAGTATGATGCTCTGGACACCATCTACCTAAAAACTGTTGAAGACCAAGTACACCCCTTCATGATCATAATATTCTCTAATGACAGTGGACTGTTTCAGCAGGAAAACACACCTTGCCACACTGCAGAAAAGTTCAAGGTGTTGACTTGACAGCAAAGTATCAGAGAATTCATTCAGATCAAGCATCTGGTCAAACTTGTCTGATCTGTGGAGGCCTCATCACATCTTACAGGAATGAAAGGATCTGCTCTTAATGCTACCACTGTACACCTTTAGAGGACTCCGTACCTCCATAGCTCAAAGCTGTTTCGGCAGTAAGAGAGACTCCTACACAGAGCTAGACAGGTGGCTTTAATATTATAGCAATTTAAAAAGATAGTTTTATGTGTTAATCAAAGTTAAGAGTTCATACAAAAAACCCTCTGCGCTGATGTTTTTAGGAATTTCTGTAGATTTATCAACTTTGCAGGCCACTAAAAAAGGATAACACCGTTGTATCCTATAGTGTTAAAAATATCAGTCCAACGGATTTTACTGTTTATTAGCTCCCAAACCAAAGGCAAGCTGTCTTAGGCTTAGCTGAGGAGGTAACTCCACAGTATGATAGAGTGCTCCACCATGATTGAGGTTTGAATCTGATTTCCACACACACTATATCCTCAATACAGTCAGTAGAGAAATAACCCACGAGAGGTGATTGTGTGTCTAATCCAAGACTGCTGTTTATCCAGAATGGAATCCTGTCTTCCCCATTTTTTATGTGCAGTAATAATTCAGTGAACCACAACACACATTCGTGTACACGCACACAAACACACATAGACACACACACATGCAGTGTTAAAATAAGCGTTCCCTTCTCAGACAGCCCATCTGCTGGCTGGACCTTTTTTTCACATGGGAAATCAAGGCCATAAAACATGAGGCTGTACAGCACGGAGGATGAGATACAGTAGCACTGTGACTCGTAGGTCACTCAGGGGTCAAACCTCCACCATAACTCTTCAGAGAAACGTTTATTTTTCACCAGCTTTTGCTCTCTTCACTCACATCTCTCCTCAGCAGGCTTCCCTGCCCTTCTTTTTTCCTTCAGAGGACGATGGCATGGTCTGGCCATCGCCCCGAAGAGATGCTTTATAGCAGGCCTGGCGCTCCAGGCGCTCTGCCGGTCCTGTTTCTCTCGTCCGCCTCACCAAGAGCGGAGAAAATACACCCCTGGACTGGACAGCCACTGGAAGCTCATAACCATAAATACACCTAGAATATTTATGTTGTTGCTTTTCTCATCAGTGCTAGGGTGGTTTCAATCAACAGACAGCGAAGATACAGTGTGTTTTGTCAAGGGAGAGAGAACTCTTGGAGCAGTCTCTTACCTCATGGATTGTATGTTATTTACTGCCAATTTAATCACATTAATAACTAAAAAAACCCGGCACATTCAAAAAGCTGGTAAAGACAAATATTAAATTGAGGAAATCATCATGTCTATGAAAACACAGACGGAGCAGGTTTTCAAAATGGCCAAAGACAGATATTCAGCTGCGTGGCACACAAAGACTTCTAAGAAATGCTTCCAACTCTTTGACACTCACCCTGTCAAATAAAATTTTTTGAAGGACTTGCTTCAACAGCTGCTATCACTGGAAGCATTTAACTACATCTATTACTTTATGGCTCTTGGCCCTTCGCATTAAGATCAACACAGCATTCACTTTTCCTTTGACCACAACATACATCCATTATAGTACGAGGAGGCTCAGTCCAACCTGGAACTGAAACTCAAACATGATTCACTGGGACTTGTCTGCTCACCCAGGCTCATGGAACGTTACTCGCGGTGATCCTTTGAAGCGGAAAGCCGAAGGGAGGCTGCTTATTCAACATGTTCCATCCTCATCTCCACTCCTAAATGCTGTGTGGCATGTTTGACTTCGGGAATGAGACAGGGAACATGGGCTGTCAGGTACACGCCAGCGAGCGGGGCTACAGCAATCAAGGAAACTCAGGCCAGCATTAGGCAAAACTTCAATAAAATACCTCCTGCCCCCTTTTAAAAGCATTAGTCCAAGGCAAATTAAAAAGTAGAGTGCAATTAAAAGAAATCACTGTGTAAATGTTAGCATGTGGAAGTTTTTCTTTCCTTTTTTTTAAGCAAAGAAAGGGCCTGGGGGCTGGGTTGCAGCTGCTGAATATTACTACATCCATCTGGTTTTGATAAGGCACTATTATTATCAAAATCATAAAACTGTAATGTGGTCCTCTTGTACATTTAGATGTAAGAAACCAAGTACACATAAAGTTCATCTACTCATGGCCCTATATGAATGAATAAAAGGGATGAAGTCACTGAAAAACCTGTAACTGCTATGAGTAAATTGCACATGGTGTCTAACAGCCCCCCCCCAAATGAACCAGAACTGTGATTTTCAAGGGCCTTTTGAGGTTTTCCTCATTGGACAGTATTGAATGCTTGTTCTGCAATGCACATTAACAGAAATCAATAAAAAGTTGCCATTGTATAAAAGTAGGGCTCAGATGTGGGTAGAGCAGTCTAAACCTGTGCTGTTAGTGAAATCATGGCTCAAGTAAAGGTGTCCATCCAAGAAAGAACTTGGCAAGGACAAAAGCATCAGGTCAAAAAACTGCTTGAGTAACTTTCACAACTGCAGTTGGTCTTCAACAGAAGAGCTGAAGTTTGTTAGGTTCTATTCTTCCACCACACTCTTGGTGTGAAATACTTTAAAAGTCAAAGTAGCAGAAATATTTGTGTTCATGCAACAATTCAATTTACCAGAAAAAAAAAAACTAGTAACTAAATCTTATAATGTAGCGAAGCACTGGGTGCAAACTACATTCCTTTCCTTATTTACATTTCGACACGATCGTTTTCCAACTTCTTTTTATCCTTTACAATGAAACAAGCTGTTATATTACTGTTCCTTCAAAACTAATGTAAATAACCATCTCTTGTGATTGGTTGCCTTGTACTCGGATTCATCTAGGAGGGCATCCAAGCTGGGCTGCTCTAAAGGCATATATTTTTTTCATTTGTAGTTTTTCACAACATTACAAAAAGTACATTTTTATTTTACATATATGCATTAAATGGACTGGGGTTAATGATATGTTTTCTTTCATTTGAAAAACAATGTTTATATTCTACATCACACTCTTTTCATTAAAAAGGGAGCAAAATTTGATTTTCCAAGAAATTCATATGGTGCCAAATGCTTTGTTTAGTTAAGTTACATCTTTTGTTTGTTTCATAGGGATCCAAAAACGCCAGCAAAGCCATACTGATACTGTGTAATATCCAAGTTTCTATAAAGACACCAATCATGAAGGCAGAGTGTGCTGCACAGATGAAATCCTCAGCTTCCCATGACCACAGAAAAAGAGCCTTGCATGCGTGCTTCTGGGAAAACAGCAACCTGAAATGAATGAAGATATCTGAAAAGTTTCAAAAGCCAACTCAATCAGCGTAAGTGCAGTAGATGTGTATCTGACAGATGTGAATGGCATTTGAAGTTGAGAACCTCCGGACCTCCGAGTTAAAGATTTCCAAGAAGTGGTGAAACGACGTGTGACTTGAAATATGTTTAGATAGCAGGGTTCATAAGTAGTTTTGTATAAACTGGCAACACGTACATCTCTGGTTAATTTTCAGTTCACTCCTTGCTGTTTAAGGTGACAGATGTCGCTCCATATTGGATGAGCCATGGACGCTCAGGTTTCCACGCACCGAAAATGAAAGTGTCTGGCCAGACCCACTTTCCCCCTGCAATATAGCGGATATTTCCGAGCTGTCAAGAGGGTGAAGTCTGGATTTTCTGAAAGTCGTCCTGGCAGAATGCTTCATTTCCCCTATAGGTTCCCTTACTCCCCCCAGGCCCCCGCCCTGTGCAGTGGCTGGTGGGTTCCCCATGAGTCCTGAGCCAGTACAACGCTGGCCATAAGCTCACTTTTCACTCAGCAGCACTCGCTCATTTACTGAGAACTGACACTTCTGCCGAGCCCACAGAGCGGTGCCCTTCCTCCAGCTGAGAAAATATATCATTAGTCCCTTACACTGTAATACTTGCCACGTTACGTTATGAAAGCTGGGTGTAAAGCATGATAGTGGAATATGCGCAGTTTCCAGCATGTCTCATTTGAACCAGTTTCTTGAAGAGTCGTCAGAGGGTAGATTTATGGAGAAAGACGATAAAACACAGCGTTATGTTGATATATGCCCACCAAACCTTCTTATGTGACTTTGTTACAATGCATTTCCACCACAAATGTTCCATAAAGGTAGGATAATGGATAGATGAGTCCCGATGAGTGCTGTCTCTGTATCAGAACACAGCCATTTTGACTTTTGACAAAACACAAACTAAACATTTTTGGTCATCTGAGGTTTATCAGGAGGGTGTGTAGGCCATCAACTTCTTGTAATACGCCTAGAAAATGACAGTGTCCAGTTAAGCCATATGAGTGGAACTGTGGTGAGCCATTTTGCTTTTGCCTGGGAAATGGCCTGGAGGAAGATATGCAGAAGGCAGAGCAACACACCGGCGACATATTTTTAACTCAGATCGCAACAGAGTCTTTGATGGGTGAAACTTGTCCGATTAGCATTGCTCTCTCATTACGGCCTGTGTCTAAGTGAAGAGTCTTTCTGGGGTGATGTGAAGCACTTTGAGGGGATTTTCACTTCACAAACATTTTTACAGCTCTGACAGTCTGTAACCCACGAGGCCACGGTTCACAGTTTACTTCCCCAACAACCACCTCAGAGCACCACATGAGACAGCTAAATATAACTGCTCCCATCCAAATCACCAGCAAAGGAGCTGCAGAGACCAACACAGTCGCTTCTGGTTTGGTCGTCAGAATTAATTAACCAGCACAGGACACAGTCAATGCAAATTACAGAGCAACATATTCTCCACTAGCAGACTGGCTATATACACATGGTGGCCATAACAGGTCCCACTGCACTCTATCAGCAGGTTTAGAACATCAGCACATTAAACCATCTGCTCCATCTATTTAGCAACCTGAATTGTCCAAAGTGGGCATCACTGTCCAACATTCAGTAAAGCAGCGTTCATGTGGTAGCAATTTGGCCTTCCAGCAACCAATGGTGGATAAATTCCTGACCCCCTTGGTGCCCCTTTCATTCCACCAACATTTTTTGAGTAACCACATCTATGGTAGAGGATGGCAGAATGTGAAATGGCAGCCCTAAGCCATTAAAAAGGACCAGCCAGGTCTGTACAGGTTCTGGCCAGTGGCTGAGACCCTACCAGTCCTCCTCAGTAATGAGCCAGACGCTACAATACCACATCAAAACCTTATCGCGTCACCTTCTCTGCTGGTCCATGCTGCCACTAAAGAGAGGCACGAGGTGAAATGGGTCTTATGAACAGCATTGGCTGTTAATGTTTCACACATTAGTATTACCATTGTCCTATCAACATGTTTTCTTTACAATATCCATTAGGCACTTCATTTGCATCTTTAACCAGGGTTTATGTAGCCATAAAAATGGGTCTGAATGACCCGGAATCCTCATACAAATTTTATAACATCTTTAGATTATAAAACAAGGAAAACAGTTCCACATTTGCTTCCTTGGTAGCATTTTGTTGGTGCTTAAATTGCTTCATTACCACACTAAGAGCAAGGCCTTTGACTCGGAGGAGAAGACATCATCCGCTTACAAGGTCTCACAATAAAAGTCATGCTTGCCACAATAAGCCCCGCTTTGTTTCCAATACATCCATGGTAAAACATTTATTAGACTAATTACAACAAGCTCCCATTGAATTTTCTTCCTGTGTTACAGATGCTTTGGCAGAGTTCCCATGTCGTGTCACAATGTCGTTTTATTCAGCACCATGGCACACAGGGCAGGGGAGGGAAAACAAATTGAGGCAGTATGGTGTGACTCATGAAATGAGGTTTCCCCAGGTCTCCAATGGCCCTTAGCACTGTGCCAATGAGGGTTCATTTTAGTTGATATAGTTCATTTTAGTTCTTGCATCGTTGAGGGCACTGGCAGATGTTTATTTTGTTATATCAAAGAAAAACAAGATTTTGCCTATAGTGTGCATTGAGGCTAAACATTGATATGCTGCATCAGTCCTTTGATTAATAATCTGTATTATATTAGTCTGTGTGTTCAAATGCTATCAATGCTGAGTACCTACTTTGCCTAACAGAAGATATGCCAGTCAATCACATAAGGCTTCCTCTGGAGACTCTTTTTGCTACACATTCAACATATTAGAGATAAGCCCAGTGGAAATTTGAATATTGTATTGTCACTAGTGTGATCCTGTTATGACATTGTGATGCATTGTATCAAGACATATTAGTGCTGTAATAACAAAACCTAGCATCCCCAAAACAGGGTTTTACTGGTTCTTAACTTTTAATGGTTTTATTCATTTAATAAAGTCATTTTGGACCATTTTTTTTCCTTCCATTCATCATGAATTGCTAACACCATATGAAGGGCAGTGTCCATTATAAAACTGCATAAGAAGAAAAATTGAGCTTTTGATCTGACAGTAAATGTATTTTGTAATGAATGTTGTGTAGAGAGTCAGGGGTAAACAACCAGTCCTATTATTAATATTTAGTTAGTGTATAATTATTCCACACTGCCTAGAGGTTTCCTAGAAAGCTGCTTCTCCTACAGCAGGTACTGAGGACACTGAGGTGAAATTGCTGCTCTTACTGTCTTGCTCTTTCGAGCCTAACATTTGCCCAAGTGCAGTTGTCTGCGTGAATCTGTGTGTGTGTGTGTGTGTGTGTGTGTGTGGGGGCACTTCCCTCTTTAAGTCTGTGGTCTGTATAATCCTGTTTTGATTGGAGCTTAAACTCCCCCTGCAGAGACTGGTGCCTTGTAGCCGCTCTCTCAGACAGAAGGACCCCCGAGCGGTGAGCTGTCCTGAGAAAGCGCTCTCTTTAAAGCGGTGCAGGGGAGCTGGGAGCGCTGCCATCCCTCACGCCCAGGCACATGCCTACAGCTCCCATCACACCATCACTCCCCAAACCCCGCCACCCACCCACCACCCCTCGCACAGCACGTCCCAAAACCACACAGGGAGATAGCAGAAAGCGGCCTTGTGCTGGGTTCGCCTGTCTGCCATCCCCTGCCATGTGGTTCACTTTATCTCACACAATGCATTCAGCTCATAATTACGGTGGTGCTGGTGATGGGGCATTCACTGCTCCCCTTGAAAATATACAGTCTGTGAAAATGTCGACAGTGGAGATTTTAAAGCTAAGTGCAGCCTGGGAAATCAGAGAAACCTTACCCGACGGTTAGGATTTGACTGGTCTGATTAACACACAGCCTGCACTGTGAACCTTTCCTAAAAGCAGTTTAGGGTTATGCATCCGATTAGCAAACCCAACAGGAGGAGCTCCTGCTGGGCTCTGGTCCTGCAACTGTTCGACTGTTCAGCACTTACTCTGCCCCACTGCCTAATGGCTATTACTCCAGACATGTTTAACACAGAGGCTAATCTCTTTTCCTCTTTCTCCCCCTTAAAAGGCAGCGCATCATAAATGTCTAACAGCCTCCTCCAGGACTCAATGGGAATATTCATCCTCTTTTCCTAATGGTTTTTAAGGGACGTTGGCGAGTGTTATTTACTCTCCAAGAGCAATTAAAGCCCTGAATATTGAAAAACACAGATGTCGAATTGAAAAATTCAGATGTTGAATTCTGCAGACAGACATGCACGTATACACACACACACACACACACACACACACACACAGACACACACAAACACATGCACACTCAAAACATATACACGGGGGCATGCTCAAAGCATACAAACATTCTGTGTAAACATAGGCTAAAGACACACTGTAGTAAAAGGTTTTGAATTAGAGACTGAACACAGCCTCCAGCCACTAATTTGGAGGCCTGTGATAGCAGGTATACATTCGGCAGGCCTTTAGTCACCCCTACACACTGCCTATCATTGTCTTAATACACACTGATGAGAGGAAAAGATTTGTAATGAGGCCACCAGGGTCAAGGGCAGTAAGCAGCTGTAGAAAACAGAACTGGCCTCTGAATTACCTCGCTGGAATTCAACTGTTCCTCACATGCACCACGGCGGTGTCAACCTGGAAGGTCTGGGAGACCTCAGTGATGTGAGACTGTCCACCATGAATAAGCTGCTGTCAAAGTCCATACACTTGTGTGACAAACTGAATTTCTCACTAGACATCAAACATCCGAGAACAGCCGTGCAAGGAGTGGAACTCCCTACTGCTGTTGCTCTTTTAAAGAACGAACATGTACCTTTTTAATCCCACACATAAACACACACACACACACACACACACACACACACACACACACACAAAACTGTGTCTGTGTGTACTATATCTATATTGTCTAAGCCATTAGACCACACCATAGAAATAGAACACTCGAGTAATTGTTCAGACATCTTATTTTAATTTGTTTTAAACAAAATATGTGAGAATAAAAAAAGGAAAAAGTTGACTTGGGGTGCCTTATTATGAGCACAAAATCAACTGATATAAGTCAGTGGGGGAAACCTCTAGTCACCATGAGTAAAGTAACTGTTAAAAATCAACAAAAACAACAATTGCTAGAAATAATGAATGAACCTTTTGATTATTATGAATCAAATGACTACAACTACAAGTTTAACGTCAGTGCCTCACAGTGTTTGTGGTATTAAACTTAAGTCTTAAATGTAACATAAGCTAAAGTCTGAGCACAACCGCACACCCCACCTATGATTTACAAGTCACATCTTATCTCTGAAAGATTGAAGTGAAACGACTTGCTGAAAGATATAAAAAAATCAAAACAACATTTAAGCTGTTACCAAATATACAGTAAGTGGTTTGGCTCTAGTTTTGACTGTTGAAAGACATTTTGGTGAGGACGCAGAGCTCTTACTGAGTCCTTGTATTAGCTGCCAGGGAGCTGAGAGATGAACAGATACCAGCCCAACTGTCCTGTTCAGCTAATTCCTGTAAAAAATGAATGCCCATAAATCTATACAAATTTAGTATAAACATTGAATGACAATCCCGACAAAACATCAATCCTGAATGAGGCACATGGAATATGGACTTGCAGTTAAACGTGCTTCACAAGTTATTTTTACTGGTGAAACTGAGATCACACACGGCTCGGCCAGTGGCCGGTAGGGGCCACTGTTTTTGTTTCTATTTTGGTTTTTGTTTTAAGACTCTTATTTTGACTTTCATGTATGGTCTGTGTTTCCAGGTGTCCTATGTTTAGTTTTACTGATTGTGTTCTGTCATTGGGTTTCTGTCTGTGTCTGTATGTGTTTAGTTTCGAGTGAGATGGGCCTCATGTAGATGCCTCGTTTTGAATCACGTATTGGCCCTCGAGCCAGGTCTGTTTTGATTTACTTTAGCCCAAGAGGCAACTGGGGCTATGAGCCCGCAGGCTGGAGCTCCACCTCGAACGACTTGGTCTTAGGGATGGGGTCCTTAGCCCTGCCGGATGCGGTTAGCTGGAGTGGGGTAAGAGGAACCCAGCTCGCGGAGGAGCCGACGGAGCTTAATGGTAGAGAGTCAGACGACAGTGAGGAGGACCAGTGCTCCCTGTGGTACGGGTGGATCGACAGATCCCCGATCCTGGGTCCGGAGTGCTTCGTGGATCCCTACGTCTCCGACTCGACCGCGGACGAGCTCCCGTGCAGGCTCGCCTACAAGCGAGATGGGAGACCTGTGGTTTGGTGTAGACAGAGGCGTGGGGGTTCACGCGGGGTCCGTCGTCCACCCGGTTCCCAACAGCCCGAGAAGCCTGGGGCTTCCTCCAGCTCTCCACCGCTCCGGCTCGTCCCCGACTCGCCTCCCGAGGTTCCTCCTCGGCGGGTTCAATGAGCCTCATATCCAGCCCGCGAGGGCTGGGCTGAAAGGCGGAGCTCCCACGAGGCACAGGAGAATGCTCCCGGCGCGGAGGCAAGTGGCACGGCCAGCATCGAGCCAGAGAGGGCGACTGGCGTGGAGAACGGTAGAGGAGCCGACATAGAGCAAGCAGACTGCGTCCCGTACCTGCATCCCGACTTCGGCACCCTCCTCCCAGACCCAAACAGAACCAACTGCCCTTCCCGGAGCAGCCACCCACACCAGCACCACGGCTAAAACCCCCAGCAAACAGGCTAGTGCCAGGCAGCACAGTTAGCGTAGTGGCTAGCCTAAGACGGGAGATGATAGATGGTGGGGGACAGCAGGACCTCCTAGGCCCTTTAGATGAAGGCCAGGGCAAGCTGACGGAGCCACTCATTCCCCTACCAGTGTCTTGTGCATCTCCCGCTAGTGCGGGAGCCCCTGTTAGCCCCGTAGCTCCTGGACTGGTGGTGGGTGGTGGGGACGACGACTTTGTGGTCACTGGGTTCACAAGTGTTGTACCCACTAGTCTACCAAAACTAGCTGTGACTAATTATATATTTGTTTAAGTTCAAGGCTAAAAGACCACATGATTAGCAATGTACACAGTAAACTCAGTAACTGAAATTAACCCTGTCCTTAAAAAAAGCAAACCCACTACCCATGAGGGCATAGGCTGCATCTGACTACAATACAAAACAAGAATGAAGATGCAGAAATGTTCAGAAAGAGCCGAGACAATGTGAATGTCAATGATGTTTTCTTTTCTTTTACCTTTAAAGCAAAAGTTCAGGCTAGACCAGTAAAAAGTGAACATGTGAGTGTGAGGTGAGGCTGGAATTGGGCCTCTGCCTCACCGGAGCTGCAGGCTGAGGTAAACATTCCAGGACTATGACAGTTTTGTTACCCACCACCACCACCACCACCATATTACACCCATTCACCTCCACAATGAGCAGTGCTGCACGCCACTCATTCCAGCATTCTAATGTCTTTCCCTCTAGACTCTTAACCAAAACTCCCTTCTGGTCAGTGCAGAATAATGTCCCTTTTCCTCCTTTGGGTCATTTATGTTAACTGTGGAATAGATATGACCCTTTTGGGTCTCTGCTAGTAACAGTATATTCAAGAGAGGGCTCCTAGTATGGTTTAATAAGCACTGGTTTTGATTAATCTTCCCTTGAAACCTTTTGTTAATGTGGCTACTAGACCCCATATAAAATCCAATAAATGGGGAATGGTTGCCAAACAAAGGGGGGGAAGAGGACGAAGCTGAAATGATGGAGTTTTTCATTTTGTTCCTAGCAGCTGGCGCGATAGATTGGCCAAACGTGACTGTTGTGTCCACACGGCACTGTCTGCCCATAAAGGGAATTCGGAGTTCCCCCTTATGTGTTGTGAGCGTACGGAACAGTATTTTGCTCAACTTATAAAGACCATGTGTTAGAGATCCTGCTAGCAGGGCCTTAGTGAGAGTCCAGAGATGGGTGGTGATGATGTGGTCGGCTTGGGGCTTTGACCTTTCGTGTGATTACGAGACCTAGGGAGGCCCTAGGGAAGTAGAAAGGTCTTGTGTGGTTGTCTTGAGTGAAATAAAACAACCCGCTCAGAATGGCTTCACTGTTAGCTGCGATGGTGGTCACAAGTAGGGAACCTTGCCACGGCAAAGGAAAAGATGTTAAGAGCAATATGAGAGAGAGAGAGAGAGAGAGAGTGAGAGCGAGTGAGAGCAGAGAATGACAGCCGCCAATGCCTCTCCTGAAACCTCAAGCCTTTTCAGCCCTGAAATCGCTCTCTGGTGGGAATAATCTGGACACTGCATGATCCACTGGTCCACCTGCCATAATGTAACCAAGAAGACCATACCCACAAAAATAGGTCATAAATATATTTTATTCCCTCCTAGTGAAACATTGACATTGACAGAGTTAGGCCAGGTGGAGGTTTTCTGCGTTATGGTAAAGTTTCTATTATGGAGGAACTGATTCGCTTCATTTTGCTCAAAATTGTGCCAAACAGTCTATCATCTAAGTCTTCCATTATTCTGAACAAGGCTTTAAAAGGTATTCTGGAGCTGCATTCGGCTAGAGCAGAGTCAAAAAACACTGTACGGCCTCTCTCACTTTCCATTCCCCATTAACTCCCTGTCTTGCAGAAAGCAGAGAGGGTCACACACAATTACCATTCATTGACGGCTGTATTTATATGCGTAACGTGTAACTTAGCAACTTTTTTTCCCCTTAATGTGACCAATTTGCTTAAATGGAACGAACTCCGGATATGATAGGCAATTATGAGAATATTTGTCCGTCTTGGACATACATTTAAGATTCCGCTCACTAATCTTGTGTGTGTTGGGGCTTGATAGCTGACATATGGTAAATCTATACTCTTTGCTGGACTCTGCCGGCCTGGACCGTCGGAGAGCGTACGTCCACACTTTCCTTTGCAGCGCGTGGTGCCAAAACGTCATATTCAACGAGAACACTAATGATTCCTGATTTCCTGTGTCCCAGAGGGCAAGTGATGCCCCATTATATAGTTATTGAAATCAACAAATTATTTCAACATTTATTGTCCCGGGCAACTTTATTAACCCAGCGATGGCATAACTTCCATCCCTGCCATCTGCTTTGGAACGAATGTGTCATTCACTCAGTAAGTGCTGTGTATGATGGCCTGATGGTGCGAGAGTGCACACAATCACACACACGGGAGCATGGCCCACTGCTGCTCAGGCCTCACAAACAGCGCTTCCTGTTTGTGGTTTCACTTGTTCAGCCTTTGATGTGCGCCATAATAATAGAACTGAATTGAGCTAATGAAAATGCACTCTGTCAGATTAAAGGAGGCTCCTGACCAGGGCCTCCCACCACACACATACACACACAGACACACACACACACACACACACTTACACATATCTACTCACACACGCACACACACAGAAAAAGAAAAAATACAGGGATCCTTTGTATGATCCATTGCCTTTAAGCAGCCACATAGTTTACAGTAGTGGTTTTCTGATGAAAAGAGTATTGGGAGATGGCGGCAGGAAATGGGGGAACACTGGCTTCTGATGTGTGGACAGACATGTGATGTACTGACAGATCTTAATAAGTGCCAGTCTACTCTAGTCTTTCGAGGGTGGGGATTTTGGGCCGGGGGTGTGTGATAATTACGGTAACACTTTATTTGGATGGTCCACTGAAAAAGAGGCTCAGCTTGTCAGCTTGTTCAACTAAATATTTATGAAATGTAACTTTAGGTTGACTATAAATAACCTCTTAAATGTAACCCTAAACCTAAAGCTTCCGCAAAAACTGAACATAATGATGTTGATAATCCTATAGCTATGTAAAATATAGTGTCTATTTAATAACTCGTTTGCCACATTATGAGCTTGCATATAAATAAATCTCCTTCGATCTTACTTCAAGAACGCCACTTTTTATTCAAAGGAAATAAATGCTAAGAAATATTTTTCTCCACAATGATGCCTCTGTCATTTCCAATCAAGAAGAAACTTGCTGGTTAAATAAAAGTAACTAAGTCAAAATTTGCCAGGAGTATGAATAATTTCAGGCTTGACTGTATGTGAAGCAGGAAAACCCCTCTCTCAGAGGAACTCTGCTATGGTTACACTGTGAGGCTTTTAAAGAACTGGTTCACTGAATCAGATTTATACCGTTTACCCTTTTACTATTTCCCTCTTGTAGTTAATCAGCTAAGATACATTTAATTTCCACAATTTCACATTAGAGCAGTGCAGTGTCTCCATACTCTGTGAATGAATGCACCTCAGTGCACTACTCTGTACAAGTTAATCCCCACCTCTAGTGCACTGACAGTCTGGCGCTGAGAGATGACATCTGTGAGCAGTTCATTTACTCGTAACCCACAACAGATGGCCCTTTAAACATAGTTAATAAGTTTACATATACATTCACTACACAGCAGTTTTTATGGACCTCAGTCCTGCTTCAAAGCTGTGCATCACAAAGAGGGTGAGAACACACTTTTTGGACATTTTGACTATATATTCTTATTTGGGTGCATTTTTATATTTCAACACAATGTTAAATATAGACTGACATGGTGTTAAGAAACCTAGGGATTATTCAAGGAAACAATGCTTTATTAAATAGCATTATGAAGTTAAGAAACAAGGTCACATCATTGCTACTGTTATCTAATGTCTGATTGATTAAATATGCAAGTAATCAATCATTAGGAGTCCCAGTTATCCCTGGAAATAATAAAAACATGGTATATATGACTGATATATATGATTTGTCTTGTAGCTTGTTAAAACAAGTAGAGGAATTCTGTAGAAAAAAAACTTTCAGTTGATTCCACATTTGTTTTCATAAATAGCAGGGGAGCTATTTCATTATGATTTTAATCTGATGAAATGGTATGTCTATGTGCTGGTTTTGGCAAAACAAAAAATATGTTCTGCATTAAAAAAAAAGTGAAGTGCAGACTTGAACTCAGTATATATTATAAATGTGTGACTAAAAGTGTGACTGAATATTATTCCTTAAATTCAGTTGAGTGGAAAACCTAAAGTAACCCTTTATGTCATACATTTAAAAACATTTATGCAGCACTACAGGGAGCTTGTAGTTTCTTTAAAGCTGTAAAACTTCAGCATCTGCCATCTTCTAGCCTGGCAGCTGGGAAAGTGTTAAAGGCCACATTAGCTCTACCTGACACATTATCCACCTGACATTTAGTGCTCTCTTCTCTCTCTCACTCTCTCTCTCTCTAGCCCCCTTTTCCTCTGGAAATTCTCTCTGTGACTTCACAGGATTAGCAGAAGCTGGAAGTCTGTGGTTGAACTGTCTGAATTTGATATATGTGACACCGGTTGATTCATTTGCTACTGTGCATCTGTAAGCTGTCTAGCAGATTGAGCTTCACATTTTATTTCTTTTCTGAAAGCAGTGATTATACAGTACACCATGCTGACTTCACTGGCAATGACTGACAGCAGATTGTTCTGGAAAACTGGCACTTTCAGACTGGGAATGTGCTGCATATCTCTTAGAGGCCATGCACATATACCATATGAAGTCATACAGTATGAGGGGTTTGTATGAGCAGCGCTTGGAGGCTTTTGTTCATGGGAAAGTGTTTTCAGACATATGTACCTTTTCTAAATAGCATAGGTCTTTCATTTTAGGAAAATGCCCAACATGAGAAACATTAAGAGCTGCTAAGAGCCTTTACTCCACTCCCATTTAAGAAAACGTTTGAGTAGTCTCTGGACTTACCTAAACGTCCTGCGTGAGGCGTGAGTGCATTCTGCATATTATCCAACCAAACTTAAATTCTTACCTCATATTTGTAACAGAATTTTCCTTCTAATGGACACATTTCAGTTTCAGCCATCATCATTGCCATCACCTGCGTTTTCTTTTTCTAAATAATCTAGTTATATAGATTGCTGAACGTACAGCAAAGCATTCTGTATCTAGTTTGACATTTCTATAGAGCAGCATATCTCTCTCTAGGTCTGAGACCTTGGCACATTTGCAAGAGGAGTGTGGGGAGCATTCGCAGTCCTGCCTGGGTTCCTTCCAGGACATAGCACTTTAGTGCTTCTCGTCATTAAACACACTCATGATTCAACTCAGCAGCTAATGAGCCAGGTCATCATTAGACAAATTAAAGAGTGTTAGAGGAGGAGAGGAGCTCGTGCCTGTAGGTCTGAGTCTCGGTGGGAACCCAGTTTGACACATCCATCTCAAATCCTTCATTCAGTAAAGACACTGCCCTGCAAAATGTCCTGTCTTGATGAAGATCATTCCAAAACATATTTTCCAGCATGCAAGTGACCAAAACTGTTTAAGGAAGTGATGAGATGTTTAGGGATTATAATGTATGAACTGTCGTCATGTAACAAATATACAAAACAGCATCACATAGGCGACATGAATTGCATTTTTAATAGAACGTCATATATACATGGTCATTCCCTTGCCTATAATAGTTCTGCTGCTCTGTTATGGGTCAGCTTAAAGCTTAAAGCAGGGGAGGTTCTTCTGAAGAACAGATATTAGACACATAAGACACAAACTGCTTCCACTGGTGGACATAGTTGTATTGTTATAAGTGATTCAAAGAATATTTCAGCACAGAGGAATAACAGGTACAGAGACAAAAAAAAACTGTCACCAAACACAAAAAGTACAAAATTGAATCAATAAATAAATCAAATATATACCATATAAATGTAATAGCTATGTGAAGGCTATGTTTTATTTATTTAGTTACTTTTTTATTCTTTTTTTTACTCTTTTCATCTGTAGCTGGTATCATAACCGTTTTTTTCTAACACATTTAAGTCAATACTGAAAATACAGTAACATTTTATTTTAATATTATCATTAGATAAACTCACCAACTATGTACACGAGCTTGTGGCCATGCTAGTTGAACAACTAAATTCTTCGTTATCCACAATATACAGTTAGAGCAATAAAGCGGTCTGGACGTAAACATCTTGTGCCGAGAATAAAATACTTTGCAACTATGCATGGTATCGGAGTACTCTCAGAAATGTACAGAGCCAACAGAAAAGGCAATATGTGGCACTCTCTGCCTCCTTTGACGGGCATGTCATTTTACATAAATACAGATGAGTCTTTAGTTTCTCATGGCGATAACATTAGTCACACACTCCTTCTTCGTTCGTCAGGGTGCCTGCTCTTGTAATCTCAGCTCATCCGCCAACCTTAATGTCCATGACTCCCTCTCTCCGCTTTCAGCTTTTTCCTCCTCCTCAGACTTGGGTGGGCACAACTGCTGTACAGTCCAATGATGTCAAGAAGGGTCTTAGGTTGGGGCACGTGTCACCGGCACGAGGGGAAGCAGCAGGAGGCACAAAGAGACAGTGTGTGTGTTTGTGTGTGTGTGTGCACAGCATGAGGGTAAGGAACTATGTTTGGTGGATCTATGGGCGTGTAGGTGGATCAAGGTTAGTGTGTGTTGAGCAGCGGCTAGCAGCTTTCTGATCTTTGTTCTATGGGACGTCTCAGTCTTTACTGGCTCGCCCTCAGTGAGGCCAGGTGATCGCTGTGCTGGTTCTGGGCTCGGAAGCGCAGCCTCTGCTTGTTGGGCTTCTTCTTCTGGTCTTTGGATTTGTGCTTCCCTGATTCCCCTGCAGCAAACACAAAACAGAAAAAAAATACATGTTAAGTGGCCCCTTATAGTAACGCGTGAACATAGCCCACAGTGTGAAATTCTTTCTCTGCATTTAATCCATTCATCAAGTAAAGCAGTGGGCAGTCATCAACGGGGGGCACCAGAGGAGCAAAGTGTGAGGGTGGTACCTTGCTCACAGGTACCTCAGTGGTGCACAAGCAGTCCTGAGACTCAAACTCATGGCCTACTGGTCACAGGTCACATCACACACATGTACTCGCACCGTACCAGACAGGTTTTTTCTACACCGTTAAAAAGTTCAGACCTAATGTTTTCTCAGCATATACAATAACAGTCAAAAGTTTAGACACACGCACTCAATTAAAACATTCTACCAAATGATGTTTTTATATTCTTTTAGAAATTAAACCCGCCTGTTTGCCATTCACTCTTGGAAATAAAGGCGCATTAAAACGTTCTTTTAGTGACGTGAATGTAAAAAACTTTTTTAAAGTTCCAGTGTAAACATACACAGATCTCTTTATCATACATAATATTACAGGGAAGCACAACGTTTTTTTCTATTGTTTCATTAAAGCAATGCTTTTGTAGTACCCTTTCTCAAGTATTTTCTTTAGAAGCCACCTGAAATGTAGGAACAAAGAAAATACACATTTAGAGGGCTATTAGAGGGCTATTTTTAACATGATATCCAATAATTGTGATATTTGTATAATCCTATTTGTATATCTCTTAGAAGCACATTTCACTGGCATTTGAGTACAATTTACATTCAAATGTCGTTAAATGTCTGAAGAATGTATATGCAGGTAGCTGAACATTTAACTGTTAGTGAAAACCAGTTTGGTTGCAGATAACTGAATGAACAGATGCCAATATGCAGTTCCTGTGCAACTAGCAGGAGAGAAAGTAAAAACTAAAATAAATGAGTAAACTTGAAGTTTCCAGAATGCTTTATATTTTAGCAAGGCTGAATCTTGAAATGAAATATACATATATTAAGCACAGTACATTATTTATCATTTACATTTCATATCATATATTTTATCATATATCATTTACACATTATTTAACATTTACAGCTTGGACATATTTGAAATATATTGGTACTAATGGGTGTGGATAAAATAAACTTAAGTACTCAAGTTCATAATAAGTTCTTTGTACTTTCCAGATACAGCCCCAATAGCCAACACTAGAGCAGAGACAAGACTCTGTAAGCAGGCACACGTCATTCTCTCAAACAAATATGCAAATATGGAGTTTATACCAAAATATCAATGTGCAAAATAAATGACTATCAGTCCTTGTCTTACAACAGTCTAGACATCTAAAGCCTTCTGGTGGCTACTTTGTACAGCTACACTGTAAATGCACCTAAAAATGACAAGAATGATTGTTTTATTTAAGCAATTCCAAACTTTAGAACAGTATACTTGTTTAACTGTGACACTGACAGTGTCAGAAATGATCCCGAACTGCATGAACTCCTCACTTCATTCCTCATGCTCTCACACCAGTGCAAATGCAGTGAAGCGAGAGAAGCAGAGGAAATTGCATAATGCTAGTTCCCCTCGCAGCCAGTCTTAAACCAGGCTTAATGCAGCCCAGGTGTCCGCAAGGCATGCTGGGAAAGCGAGGACTCTGATGGAATCCAACAGCAATCAGTAGCACAAAAAACCATAACAAGCTAAAAAAGTGTGAGCTTGTGGGTGGGTATGCATGTGTGTGACGGGGGAAATGGAATAACGGAGATTAAATCTAACAATATTAGAAAACTAGCCAATCTTGGAGGTTGGTATGATGGATAGATACCAGTGGGCACTTTCTGTGACTCATGCAGGCACACACACGTTCACGTAGAGACAAACACGGCGAGAGTGCAGGGAAGAATGCTGCAGTAAATGATCTCCTGTGTTGTCAGATTTCAGCGCTCAACTTAATGTCCCCTTACTGCCCTCGTTCAGGCTGTTTATCACAGCAAAATGAGGCAGGCCAGAGTAATGTGTGGCACGTTTATCTAAAACGAGCCTCTCTCACACACAGTCGGCTGCTTTGGCTCGAGCGGCTGCCCGATTGCTATTCCCAGCACAGCACTGTAAATTCTTCGAAAATTATTTTCTTAAGTGGAAACAACCCTGAGAAAAGAGTGCGGCTTGTGCTTTTTGGTGGCACACACCAAAAAAAAGTTTTTTTGTTTTTTTTAACTATTTCACTTAATGTTCCAAGGGCAATTTCCTGCTATCAAACCAATCACAGTATTTTTGTGACTAAAATCTTGTAGTTTAGCAATTTGGCAGGATGCAAATATGCTGTCTTCACGCAATGGCTTGTTATTTGTCCAGAGAGGCCTTCAAAACCCTTGGCTCCCACAGCACTACAGTGCCTTAATTCAAGCCTTCGCTCTTCAGGCAGCTATGACGATTTCCATGAGCCACATTTAAACACACAAAAAGTGCTGAATTTCTTTGATAAATGTCACTTTCTATTACAGTGAGTAACAGCAAGGTTATGACTCTATGCAGACGCAACATACTGCACAAGAACATCTGGACCATAGACTTTTCTCTAATTGCCATTTAAAGAGGTCATTTCCATCCGAAACAGTGTTGCTATGCGCTTCATAAACAGAGCTTTTGCAACAATCAGCTCAAGATGAATTACATTTGATGTCAATAAAGAACAGTTCTACACTTACAAAGGCCTCTACAACAAACCAGAATGCATGTTTTTTTTTATTCCCAGCATTAGAACAATAGCTTGTCTCATTAAGCTCTATATCAGTGGTGTTCAGCTCTGGTTCTGGAGAGTTTGCTTGAATGCAGTCTTTAAAAAAATGCCACAAAGTTGTTTTTCCCCCACATAAGGCACTTCTGGTTCCTACTTTAACACTACAAGATGCATGAGTGTAAAAAACCTTACTTAAATGGTTTAAAGAACCTAAACGAAATTTGGTACCAGTTTAAGGATTATTAATCCTTACATGATGTGTAAGTTCCTAAACAGTGAAAAAGCTTTATCACATCCAGGCATCTTTACATAAATGGTTCCCCATCCACTAAAAGGTTCTTCCATGGCACCGTGCCAAAGAACCCTTTTGGCACATTTATTTTTAATGAGTGTACGTGAATTACCGAACTCCTCTGCCTCTTTTGAGCAGCGCCTGTCGATATGATAGTGAGCTTTGAATATGACAGAGTTAAGTGAGACATCACTTTCTACAAGCCCAGCGATGATAATTATGTTACATAAATTTGAGGGTGTATGGGTACTCAACACAAAAAAATCTGACAGTGCACTGATGCCGAGGAATTTACAGATTACAACTCATTGTGTTTGGAGAGTCATATTCCATAATATTTCATAACTGACAGCTAGAGGGCAACCCACACCAACTGAAAGCTTCATTACAATTCTGACAAGACAATACCTGGAATGGAAAATTAAGTCAAGATATAAAGAAATCTGAAACTCTCTCAGTCTAATGTGTGATACTGACTGAATAATCAGTCATTTGAATTTGTCAGCCAATTTAACTTTGCATGTGAGGGGTCTCCCCAGGCTGACAGGCCTTTAGAGACGGGACACTGAATGCAGACAGCAGTATCTTGGATACATGTGGAAACAGTGAGTTGAACTGTGGACTCATAATACATCCATTTTAAAGGTTACTTTTCACATACATACAATGTGAGATGTTTCTCCATGGGCCACGGTGCAATATATAGCAACATTTAACGTTCAACAAAATGCAAGTTAGAGAAACAACACAAACAACACAGTTAATAGACACCACAACAATGTGCATTAGTGTAATCTAACTGTACTTTGAGTGAAGTCTGAAGTAAACACATTGCAGTGAGCCAGAATGGCTTTTAATCTGTAAACATTTCTTTTAAACAAACTGTTTTGAACTCTCTAACTGCTTTTCTTTTGTAGACAATAGTTACCATCTGCCAAGAGACACTCTTTTTCACATGAATTTCAACAAACAAATTAAGGAAAACGCTAACTGAAAACAACATATGCACATGTGTGAGCGTACTACTCTCGTGTTAGTCAAGCCTTCCATAGTCCACATAAGAAATCAGGAGTTACTACTCTTTGGCCAGGGAAAGCCTACATTCCTTTAAGCTTGTGAACTGACGTGTGTGAGAGCATCTGTAGATCGTTTCCATGTGGCTTTTTTAAAATTAGTTTTCACGAATGAGCTCCATCACCCTTGTCGATTTTTATCAATCGTCAAGATTACATACAATATGGTACATTTTAGTACAGTATTTGTAATATTTAGTATGGAACAACCTGCACCTTCTATTGGAAGGTCAAATTATAAATATGGTCATATACATAAATATGTCAAGTTGTTATGGGGCATTTGCAAGGCTTGGCTTCGCACTTCTCAACTTTCATGTGATCCATCACTTTCTGTTACCTCCTCTTTCAACTTTTGGGCAGGCTAATCTTCTCTCCTGTGCCATCAAACACACCGAGTTCCCTTTCAGTGAGCGTGAATGTTTCTAACAGGTGAATGAGTTCCACTCTACCTCTCTGGTACATACTGGAGGATGTAAAATGCACACATATCCTAATGCTGCTTTGAATGTAGAGCCTCATTTAGCCAAATGATGGCTTTGAGAGTGGCTACTGGTTTCAATTACATAACATGTATGTATACCCAGAGTATTCACAAATTGCAAAGTCTTCACACCTCATACCACTCCATCTCTCCCTTGATACTCAGCACAATTTGCCAGTCCTACCTCTGGGAGTCTCAGTCTTCCAGCTTAAGTAACAGCGTAGAACTCCAGACCAAATTTGCTTGGCTTTTACACTCACACGCAGTCTCTTCTCATACTCCAGCCATATGTCGAGAGAATGGTTTGAACTACCACATCGCTTTTATACACTGAGCACTGTGGTCAAATCAGTCATGATATCATGATAAAAAGAGTTCAGATAATTTCAGACCAGAACGAGAGAATAGAAGAGAAAAAGAGCAAGAGAGAGAGAGAGGCAAGCAAAGTCAACCTGTTATCAGAGAGGCCATGACCTAATGAAAAGAGAGCTATTTGGTCTGCTGTCCAACCCAAAGTGACTTCATCTGGATGACTCAAGTAGTTCAGGAATCGAAAGGCCTAATCTTATCAGTGCAGCATGCGGTTTAAGCAAATCGATGGCTGACCTCAGGAAGGCATTACGAGAGAGCGGTAAATGGGCCTCTCTGCGAAGGCTCTCCGCTCCTTCTGTTCAAAATCTTCTCATCTTTCAAGGGACCAACAATTAATAACCGTCTTATCCAACCCCTACCCATCACAACACCCCCCACCCCCAAATACAGGGAGAGAGCAATGAAGTGAGAATGAGGGGGAAAATTGAATAATTTTGAGGAGATTGGGGATAGGCTTCAGGCACGGTAAAGCCAGCATTTTTTTGGCGGCTCATCATTTTCATAAACACACCAAAGCAAAAGCCATTATTTGTGCATGAAGGAGAGGACTACTGGCGCCAGTGAGATTTGATTTCAGTGGCAGAAATTGGATTAGCAGCCATTAAGGGCCTCCTCACACATACATTTATAATGATGTGAAGGGGAACATAGCTACAGCCAGCTCCCCTCAACTCACACTGTGGACTCTTCTGTCTGGAAGAGGATACACAGTACTGTGTGCTAGTGGGCCTGTGTGTGTGTGTGTGTGTGTGTGTGTGTGTGTGTGTGTGTGTGATGGTGTGTCAGAAAAAGAAAAAAGTGCATGTGCAGTTCATATATCTCTCACAGACTTCCTGATCCTATATATCTCCTTGTCTTTCCATCTATGTGAGAGTGTGTGCCTGTTATAAAAAACACTTCTATTACATTTCCATGGTTGCAAGCAAAAACAACAAAATGTGGAAAAAATATAACTTTTACTTAAGGTTAGAATTAAAGCTTAGAAAAGAAATAAAATATAAAAATTGACATAATATCCATCGCAGTCTTTTTAAATATTAGTAATATGGTAATCCTGCTTCTATTGATGATTAAAGGAGTTATCTGAAACATCCAATCATTTATTTTTACCAATATAGACGGAATCTACAAACATGTGGGCATTAGTGAGAACATCCTGCCGTTGGTTTCCTCTGTACACACAATGTACACACAAACTACCTGAATGCTAATAAAGTCCTCCTCTTGTCGGGAATTCTCAGACTTTTCAAATATGTCCCTATATATTATTTAAATTACAAAGTAATCAGTGGGAGGATTTATCAAGAACAATCAAGAACTTTTAATTAATTAATTGAGTAATCAATTCTACGCCCTGGTATTTTGTGTAATATTGTGTTCAGTGCTATCAGAAAATAGGAAGAAGTCAGTAACCCGTTATGTACATGATGATTAAACTTAATAAACAAAATAAGTCATTCAAACAGTAACCGTTTAAAATGGTAAATTCACAAAAGGCATAAATGCAAAAAATAAATGCATTACACATCCAAAAACTGTATTCATGTCTATTTCCAACCGAGAGAAAGAATGACAGAGTGCAAGAGAGAGCAATAGAATGAGAGCGAGAAAGAGAGAGAGGGAGAAAGACAAAGAGAGAGAGGGGGAAATTAGAGAGCGAGAGAGAGAGAATAAGAGCAGGAGAGAAAGAAAGAGAGAAAGAAAGAGAAAGAGAGAGAGAATAAGAGACTGAGAGAGAGAGAGAAAGTGAGTGAGAATGAGAGAGAGGGAGAAAGAAAGAGAGGGAGTGCGCAAGAAGACCAGAGTGAGTAAGTGTTTGAGATGACTGATAACAGAAAGGTGAAATGCAAGGATGGAGGACGATCCTGGAGCAGGAGTCCATCTTGCCAGCCGGCTGACAAGAGACTTTTCTGCAAAGCTTCACTTAGCCTAACAAGATTACTCTGGATCGCACTTCTCCTTTTCTCTCTTCCCCTGCTGGGCTCTGCTTACTATCAGGCGTGGTGATTTAAAACACATGCAATCCAGCCGAAACATAGCCATGTACAGATTAGGTGCGTCATTATTTTCTCATTCTACACAATGGCAGAGGAGCTGTTGGGAGATTAGGAGCAGGTTAATACACCATCCTGACTTGCTGAAGCTTCATTTTACCAATGACAAGCAAAAGTAAAAAAAAAAAGAACAGTAGTCTGCATCAAAATGACAATAATCCACATTGTTACTGTCATGACAAAGCCTTCCATTTGTGTCGAAGTTTACCGTTTCATGACAAACAGATGAATAGAAATGGTCTAAAATGACCAGAATAAAATCCTTACAGTAACATACATTTATGTTAAAAGCCCTTTTTTATTTCATATAAAGTTTCTAGTTTGGACACATGAGACATTTTATGCATGGAAGTGAGTTTACAGAAGTGGGCTGGTATCCATCATATGGAGGAGACTCTTGGTCTGTTAAGGCACTTGGTCTGTATCTCCCATTCCCACAGCTCATAATCACCACATAATCACAGACATTAAGTCAAAGCGGCTGGACTTGTAGTATAATCTTAAAAGTGTAGTCGCTTGGACTTACTACTACACTTGACCTACTACCATTAGACTTTTTAAACAGCTGGATGACAGCAAGCCTTCAATGTTCACAGGCATATTCACAAGTGAATCACCTTTGCAGTTGGGTAATACTACTGGGGCCTCAACACAAATATCTAACTGGCCCCCTTGAGCAGACCCCTGCTCCCGGTGCTGTCATTATGGAGTTACAGCAGCAGATGCCAAGACTACCATGAAGAGGCTGATACAGAAAACCCAGAGAGAGAAGGAGAGTTCAGCAATACCACAAATGTGGTCTGCTATCTCTCGGCCTGACTCACCCCCACATATGTCTCTATGTAGACAGAGCTCTGGTCCTGAGTCCCTTAGAAAATGAGACGTAATTAGCTTTAGTTACATTTAATTACTGCCTGAATGCTATGTCGTATTTCTGATGAGTGACATAGAAAGCCGGGCAGCTTTATCAAAGAGCTCACGAGTGCTATTTTGGCTGTGTGTGTGTGTGTGTGTGTGTGTGTGTGTGTTACTGTCCAGGCATAAGCGTATGACAAAAGGGTTGGCATGATTCTTACTGATTCTTTAGCAGTGACATCAACTAATAAGAACGGGGAGGGTCTACTCTCATCACAGAGTTTGAACTCTAACAGCAAATCTCAGTCCTGTTTCTTTATTTTGTTAACATTAGTAAAGCATCTGTTTCATATTTGCATATCAATGTAGAGTAGTTTGCTCACAAAAGTTATCCAAAGATCTGTGAAGAATGACTGATTACCCTTTTGAGTATTGGCAGTTTTTTGGGGGTCTAAGTGTGTGCTTAGAAACAAGATCAGCTTGGTGTAGTCAGTCTTTAAAGTGGAGTAAAATTCCAGACCTTTCCAGTAAAATTCAAAAATGTCTATCCTAGTGTACTGTAACTGTAAATTTGAACCTCCTCACGGTTGTCATGAAAATGGACATAAAAATCCACTCTGCCAAGGAAGTGACCTCTTCACACCGCCATTACATAAACCATTTGAAGGAACATTTGTTTTCTATTTTACCCCCGAAGCTGCATTTCCTGCAAGTGATACAGGTGGTGGGAAGCATGGCAGTGATACAGGAGGCTAGTTTCTGATGGTTCTAATTAATGGAATTATACACAATCTCTCTCTCTCTCTCTCTCTCTCTCTCTCTCTCTCTCTCTCTCTCTCTCTCCCCATCCCGCCAGGTCC
>JBBPDB010000007.1:16287607-16316867 GCA_037974465.1 Brachypetersius altus | reverse complement strand
TCTCTCTCTCTCTCTCTCTCTCTCTCTCTCTCTCTCTCTCTCTCTCTCTCTCTCTCTCTCTCTCTCTCTCTCCTCAGCAAGCCAGGTTCAGAAATGACAGACAGTGTTTTGACTGCTTGGTTAAGGGAGAAAGGGGAGGCTCTCAGGGGCTGTTCAAGAAGAGTGCAGCATTCATAAAACCAGCACACAGCACATGCCCACACACTGAGAGACAGTCACATGTGTATGTGGCACTGCTGCTACCAGGGATGTTTAGAAATGATTGACACTGGTGTGTATTTGTCGCACCTGCTTTGAGGATTCTCCTCTCACTAAATGTCCAAATGTGCTCTGTTGCCTCTGTACCCCACAGGGAGCTGCTGAGGGGGTGCAGGAGGAAATTGTGCAGCATGATGTGTTCTTCATATCTCATTCCAGCACAAGCCCCTTCATCCCTCTCACCGAGGAGAGAGAAGTGGAGGAAATCTGCGTCTTGTCTGGAGGAGGAGAGACTGTTTCCCAAAAGAGGAAGTGGCCAGGAGGCCAAGGGGCCTCATCAAATCAGTTAAAGCCTCCATGCTAAAGCCGAGGAGCAGTATGGGAAGGGGAGAGCTGCAGTTCTCTTTGAGAACATACACTTTGAGACACAGAAGGAAATAGATCCAGCTATTCAGTACATGCAGTGGTCAGGCCATGTTTGATGTTTGGCCCTGCGAGGTCTAGAGTAAGCAATTCTCATCAAGATGAGACACTTGACGTCACTCATGTGGACATCTGAGTGAAGCTGACAGCTTTTATCATCCACCTATGGGGAGTCTAGAAGCAACCCCCTCTCCCCAAAAGCAAACACTGAGCTTTCACAACATGTGGCAAGCATTTTCCACTGCGTTTGGGCACTTTCGCTGCCTTTGATTGCCGTATAATTTCAGTCTGTGATTTCAAGGTTTCACCTAGTAAAATGGAGATCTGTGGATTCGGGCACTCTTGGCACAGAGCTGCTGAAAGGATGAACCAAGGTATGAAGATGTTAAGGAATGTGGGGCAGTCAGAAGGCCTATTGCCTGTAAGCCCTAGCAAAGCCCAGTGGGGTCAGGACTCCACAAAGCACCACCGGGGAGAAAAATATGAGCGTGTCAGGGAAAAGATCCAACAGTAACCGCAGGGTAGCGGGGATTTGTCCAACATCCAGGTATTATTCAGTCTAAACACACAAGGATGCAGGCCAGGCACTTGGGCAGAGGTTGAGAAGGGGAAAAAATAGCACAAACAAACAAGCACAAAAAGGAGAGAGAAACAGCATACTGACCAACTGGGAATTTCTTTTACTGCAAAATGTGAACAAAGGGGAAATGAATAGCATTGTATAAAAGCCTGCATAAAATCTGCAAGCAGAAAATGATGTTTCATACCAAGAGAAACAAGCCAGCATTTGGACTGAAAAGGTTTCAACCCCTGCCATTTGTCTCAGTGTAGTTAGGCTGTAAATCTAGTTGTGCGTGAGAGTCTCCTGCAATTTAGCGTTTTTGCGCGAGTGTACTTGATTAACCTGACACAGACGGAGGTAAAGCTCACCCAAGCGTGCCACACTCAACCAACCAGCAGTGGCACATCTTTGTTTTGACTGGGTATCTGTTTCACTGGTCCAGCCCTGTGGGGATGTGAGCGGGTCAGACACTACCACTTCCCTTCGGAGTCCCAGTGTATCATCATGTTCTGATTACAAGCTGTAATATCTCTATAGAGATGCCCATGAGGGAGAACCCCATAGAACGAAAAATGGAGAGAGAGAAGACAGGAGACAATGAAGGAGAGGGAGAGGAGGGACAGACTGGGAGAGAGAAAGACAGACTAAAAATATAAATTGCCCTTGGTAAATGTGGCCTTTGCTATTAATAATAAAAATAATAATAATAATAATAATAGAGTGAGTGAGTGAGTGAGAGCGAGACAGAGTGGGAGAGAGAAGAAAGAGAACAGGATTGAATGCCAGACAGACAAACAAAGACAAGAAGGATGGACAGAGAGGGACTGAGAAACAGAAAGAGGGAAAGGGGCAGGACAGGAGCTTCTTGAAGCTAAGCTGGTGCAACTGGGCTCCAGATGTTGATGGCCATGCTCTGTGCACAGAAGGTGGTCTGGGTCATGCCAGTGTTTAAACTGAAATAAACCCTCAACATACACACCATAAAGTGTTTGTGTGTCTGTGCATGAATGCATGCATCCATGTGTATGTGTGTGCATGCATGAGGACACATGTTTACTGTGGACTAAGCGGAAGTGTGTTGCCTAGCCATGTGTGTAAAGCATGGAGATGAAAGCATGTGTGTGAGGCCCTGCGAGCGTTGACAGTGGGCAAAGTAGAGGGTCTGGCTGACAGAAGTTCACACTCCTCATTATCTTAACATTTGTCCTAAGATAATTTCAGCGCAGGAAAGCAAAGGTGTACAACTCAGACCTGATCAAAAAGAGCAAATCAGAATACAGTGATGCCTTATATAATAAAAGATTGATTTCTTTGCCTTGTAGATTTAAGTACTGCACAGGAATCCCAAAGAGCCTATTCAGGAAAGCTGTTTCCAGATATGAAAAAAAAACCTCTCCCCAAATGATCCATGTTTCTTTGGGTTTGAAAGGGCCGGATGACGAAGATGCGGAGAGGGGAGCTCTCTCTCACCCCGAGCCCTCTTCCACACGAGTCCACATGTTTATGGCTCATGCCTGTGGTATGACGATGGATTCTCCATATAAAAGCCAGCAGGATCACGGGGTGTTTCAAATATTGCTCTCCGAAGACAGTTGCTGACAGAATGACAGGGGTCTTATTTATTTTGGTCAGGGTGCAAGGCACTTTGTGGAGAGTTAATCAGAAGAATGTAACCATGGCAAAAGAGAGAGAGAGAGAGGTGTGTAAGAGAAAGAGAGTGTTTTTAGAGGGGTTTGAGAAGAAGAACGAGAGCGAAAGAGAGAGAGAAAACTGCTGGTAATCACTCTTGGAAGATTTAAAAATGGCAGAAGTTTTCAGAGGCCCGTACACATAAAACAGGTGAAGATATTTACAATGGTATGATGACTGTAACGGAATGGAAGAATAAGCTGAAAAAGATTATGTTGAAAGTAGAAGAGCACAATTAGTTAATAAAACATATAACATAAGCCCCCACACACAAGGCAGTTAACTGTTAGCTCTGTTTCTGGTTGCTTATCTAATTGTAGATTTTTACTTTCTAATACAGACATATTCTCAACAAATTCTTTAGAACAAAGTCTTTAGAACTGATCTTTAAACACAAAAGCCTTGCACTGTTCATGGGTCAACCTGAGCCAGATCAGAGTGGAGTCCAGCTTTGTATCCGGCTAGCAGAAACGGGCAGAGGATTCTTTTCAGTCTGAATAAGCAAAGACATTGATTTTCCAGAAACTAGGCACCCTCAGGACCGCCAGTGGATAAACTTTGAAAGCCCCAATCAGTCGACTTGGGCTTAACCCCAGGATATCTGCAACAAACTCAATCCTCTCTCTCATAGTCCTTTGGATTTAGGTTCTTGGATCAAGATCCTTCAATCCATGAAATGATCTCTGCTTGACTTGATTTCAGGAGAAATTCAGCAAACACGGTTCAGCAAGCACAGTTTACTTCTGACTTCAGGATGGACATCTGATCTCACATCCTCCAAAAGCTGAGATGTTTAAGCCGTGGACAGAGGGGGGGTGTACTGCTGATGCGTTTGTGACCACACTGTGGTGAGTTGGCACTGAGGTGGCTCCTGCCTCAGCCCCGCAGATTCAGCTAATTAAAGGAAGATTAGTCCATGGGCCCACCAGTCACAACAGGCCTGGGCGTGGATAATCACTCTGCCACGACGGCAGCCAATTAGCAAGCTCCACTTGCCCTGGGAAAGAGGCATGCCCCTGGTCTCCTGCTGGTCACACTCTTGTGTTTGGCCCCAGCTTGTGATATTACCCAGGCACAGGGCTGGTCAATATGTTCAAAAATCTCATCCTAGACTTGGTCTCTTGATCTGATTTAAAAACAAAAACATTTCCACACTGCAACACTTCCATATCAATACCATGAGAATGGTATTGTTTTGCCATAGCATTCTCATAGTCAGATATGTTTCTATTCTAATTTTCGTCCTCATGTAGAAACGAACTCTCCTAATTGTATTGGTCTATTCAGTTGCAGGTCAATGGCTTCTCTCCCACCATAGCAATTAAAAGACACACATCACAACATATAAATCTACGTATCTGTTTTGTGGAACAGGTCGCATTTTATTAGTAGCGAGAAAATAAATATTTGGTCTTAATAATTCTAGTTATCATTTTATAGCCAAGTCCCAGTCAGTCATTACTGAAAACTGTAGATTTCATCCAGGGCCATAATTGGGGTTTCTCCTAAAATAGGACTTACATGAAAGCCCTAGCAAACCAACATCAATCACATACAAAAACCGGAGCACCAGCTCGCACTCTCACTTTAACTCTCTACTAAGTGCATCCGAGAAGTTTCACTCAGTGGAGGCTATTTGCTTTGGATTTGTCAGCCTGATGCTGTGAGAAATGTATTAGCTGCCTGAGAAGGGTGCATCTGTATCAGCTTGATGACAGGACAAAAAGAATGTGTATGCTTGATACAAAGATGCACAAAAATGGATTTGAATTGAACTTTTCCAGTCTAAACTGAGAATGCAATTGACATCGCTGAGAGGAGGAGAACTATGTCTTTTTGACAGAATCCTGAAGTGCTCCAGTTTCTCAGCACAAACCTAGAGAATGCCAGGCAAGGCTGTGTGCATATCAAAACAGATCTCCACGAGTAGTGTCTCTTTGTCATGGAGGCACAAGCCCTGTCCCGCCTCCCATGTCATGACAGACCACTTCACCATGATCTCCCATATGGCTCTCAGGCTGCACTAGCCTGATGACTGGAGGGTATTAGGCTTCTCCTCAGCTGCAGGCCCTTTCCATTTACACTCACACAGACCAGTATGGTTTGAGCAGCAAAGCTAGCAGCAACAGCCATCTCTGTGCCAGGTGTAGAAGTCCCAGCAGCCACACTCTGTCCACACATGCTGAAGAGCCTGCCTGCTAAGTTCAAACCAGCTGTCTGTCAGCCCTTAGTCCTGTTCACCAGCCTGCAAGTGATGATGAAGACATTGGACCCAGCCACTTGTGTTTGTGTGTGTGTGTGTGTGTGTGTGTGTGTGTGTGTGTGTGTGTGTGTGTGTGGTTAAAGCGGGTGAGTAGCTATGGTTAGCCATGTTTGAGTCAGTATATGAAGTATTCTCCTTGTAAATGGCCATATACTGACCAAAGCCCACAATAATAAGTAGAAAAGGACATTATTTGAGCTCAAGCTGGCAGATGGTATGTTTCTCCTGTTACAGTAAAGTAGTATTTCCCCATCCTGGTCCTGGAGGCACATTTGAATGCTTTCCTTGCCATAATGCACTTAAGGGGTTGTTAATGAGTAATCAGTAACGAGTTGTTAATGAGCTTATTAGTTGTATCTGGTGTGTTGGCAGCAGAAAAAAACTCAAATATACAGGACAGTCTGCCTCCAGGACCGGTATTAGGAAACACCCCACTAATCCTAAATATTCCCTGGCTTTGATGTAAAGCCAAAGTAAAGGTTTTAATCGACATAGTATCTTGGTTTCATAACATTTTAGAGACCCTCAGTTGTAAAAGGTTTCATGCTATTGTCAGTTCAGTGTACCTAGCAATACCACAACCATCTGTTCTCAGCTGTCCAAGAGGACATAATTGTCTCTCTTTCTCTCCGAGGGTTAGACGGCCTTGTTTCCCCTTTCACACTATTGATCAGTGTGATTCTAGCCAATCACGAGCATCTGCTCTCTCATGTAACAGGATTCAGCAGATGCTGCTGTTCTCTGAGTGTGTTAAGTTGTCCAGTGACATTCTGTGAGGGATAGAGATGCAATAGTCATAGGGTTTCATTTGTAAATGTTGAGGTTTTGGAACACAGAGGTGCAAAATGCTGGACCTTACTATTGAGCATGTAACAAAAGTTCTCTTATAGATGGATTTTCCAGTTTCAGTATTTAAAATCTTATAAATGAATAAACTAATCTAATTACCCTTTTAAAAATGACACTTCAAGTGAAGTATTTGAAATTTAATTTTTTATATTTTGACCAATTAGATTTTAGTTTAACCAAAAGCCTGTGCTAAATGTGTGTGCTAAACATTTTGACAGAACAGGGGAAAAGCTTGTCATGAGAAAACATTCTCGTCCAAAACCATCACTATTCAAAGTACGAAAGCACACCTCCTGTTCTGAGGTTGGTGCACATGCTGGCTCTTACGCTCTCAGGCTAGTAGCACTGTGTGATAAGACACAGCTCACAGGTCCAAATATGTTTAAAAATCTTTACAAAAATAGTCCTTTTGGTTCTCTAAATCACCATCCACAGAAACATTCTTTAGAATGTTCATAAATGGCACCAAAGAACCCTTTTTGTGCCTTTACTTTTGCAATGATAAATCCATTGTTCTACACAGACTCCAACTCCAGTAACCATATCGTAAGTCATGAAATGAAAATGTGTCTCCTTCTCTTATGAGTGTCACGTCGGTGTACCTAACTCTCCTCCAAAGCATGCTGTTTTCCCCAAAATAACTCGGTATTAATGCTCACACATGCATGATCAAGTCTGTCTTTATTGTGTTATTTTCTGCCGTCTGCAACTGTAAAAGCTGCTTTGCTGCCATCAGCAAAATTAGCAAGCGCAGTCCAATGGCATGTTTGTGTACAACCTCAATCGCTCTAAATTCAGCACTGGGGACTTAATGCAAGATTAAGCAGGCGTTAGAGGCAATGACGTTCTAAGTTCTTTACACAACAGTTAATATTACTGACACGAAATAACCTGGTGTTGGGACAGGGGAGGTGGTCTTGGGCTATTTGTAGCATCAGAGAAAACTTCTGCTCTGTGAGGCGGTTGTGTGTCCGCTGGCTGAAAGGTAGAGCTAGAAACATCAGTCACATACTAGAAGAAAAGAAAATGTGCTGACAGGACTGCTTCTAGAAGCACAGCCATGAAGACTTCATTCTCCAGTTTCTCTTCTCCTCTCTTCCCCTCTCCTCTCTTCTCCTCTCCTCTTTTCCCCTCTCCTATCTCCCCCTCTCCTCTCCTCTCTTACCCTTTCCTCTCCTTTCCTCCCCCTTCTCTCTTTCCTCTTCTTCCCTCTCGTCTTCTCTCCCCTCCTCTCCTCTCCTCTCCTCTGGCCTTCTCTCCTCTGCTCTCGCATTCTCTTCTCTCCTCTCCTCTCCCATCACCCCCTCTCCTCTCCTCTCCTCTCCTCTCTTCCCCTTTCCTCTCCTTCCCTCCCCCTTCTCTCTCTCCTCTTCTTCAATCTCGTCTTCTCTCCTCTCCTCCCCTCTGGCCTTCTCTCCTCTGCTCTCGTATTCTCTTCTCTCCTATCCTCTCCTCTCCTCTTTTCCCCTCTCCTCTCTTCTCCTCTCCTCTTTTCCCCTCTCCTCTCTTCTCCTCTCCTCTCCCATCCTCCCCTCCTCTCCTCTCGCATTCTCTCCTCTCCTCACCTCTCCTCCCCCCTCCCCTCCCCTCCCCTCTCCCCTTCTCTGCTCCCCTCTTTCCCTCTAGTCTCCTCTCCTCCTCTTTTCTTGTCTCCTCTCTCCTCTCCTGGCCGGTGAGAGACTTGATGACAGGGGCAGAGGGAGGTGCACAATGGAGCTCAGCAGGCGTTTCATTTTTGTAAGCAGTCGAGTGGCTATTAATAAACAGTGTTTATGGGCCCCACAGCAGCCCACCCCGGGGAGTCCCACCACAAACTGCCAGAAGGAGGTTGACATGCCTGAGGGGGACCGTCGGCCCGGCAACCGACTCCCGAGCTCCGACTCAGAGCAGCCAAGCACGGCTGATTTTATACGCCTGGTGGCTCCTGTAGAATAGGAAGTTTTGATTCTACTGCATTATCAGAATGTTTAATATTTTGTTAAGGCACAGAGTTGCATATATTATTCTCCTGGGAGCATGTGTCAGGTCAAAAGCATGCTCCGGTGAAGGCAAGGGGCTGCAGATCTGTAAAATCTTTAAATGATGAATAGTGTTATTTAAGCTGAGAGTAATGAAAGCTGGATGATCGGATAAACAACGCCAGAAATAGTGGACCTACTGCTTTTCCCCCCTTCTCTGATTTCCGGTGTCTACTTAATCCATAGCTATCTAGAAGGTCTGCTGTTACGTAACTCAATACTTATTGTAAAGGCGGGTGTCTAGTGTCTGCTGTTAGTGATCCTATTCCAATGCCTGGCTCTTCAGTCTCCTTCTGCCTCCCCTTTGCACCAATGCAGTGTTGTCTGCTTGGAACTGTGGCACATGTGGACTCGCATACACACTCGCACACATGTTTATAGTCCAACCCTAATCGTATTTATGTCCCTAGATGTAATTTGTTGTATCATCTGAGTAAAGCTGCTTTATTAGGTAGTGTTCAGGGACTTATTCACAAAGTCCCTTGAATCCAGTGTAATTTAAGAGGTCAGCTGGATGGAATACTACCCAAGGAAACTGCTTTAGGCAAGCACTCTAAGCTCTGCTCAGTCCTTGTGGCCATTTCCTGGTCATCTACATATGACTGTTCCTAAAGCATAACTCCCAATGTCAAATTTCTAAAACTCATAAAAGAATCACTTCTCCTTACTGTTCTTCGAAACATCAGGTTTTTAATGGCTGGTTAGATAGTGGATATTGTCTGTAGCCAACTATGAAACAGCTTGTGACAATCTTACAATGACTTTGTTCTGCTACTGATTTTGTCATTGCATTTTCCCCATTTTTCCCTCTGTTTAGTTGTTTAGTTGTGTCCAATTCTACTCACTAGCCGGGACTTCTTGCCTATCAAGTTAAAGTCCTGTAGGATTATGAAGTTTGCAGAGCAATTACTTTCAAAATGTTATCTGCCCATTGGACACTGTCTAAAAATCCTGTGGCCCCAACAGCTGGATCCTTCATGCAGATTTACATACACGCTGTCTCTGACTCATATTATCCATATCAGCAGGAGGGTAGTTTCCATAAGCTGAGCTGACAAGTGTTTTGTAAAGGGCTAGAAAAGGAACGGCCCCACAGTGCATTCAATTAAAACTTTAACAATGGCCCTCAATTATTAACCTCATACTAGATAATTGATGCCAGTAACTATGCGTTACAATGCCAGCTTTTAATTAAAGAGGACTATTAAATATTCTTGGGAAAGGTCAAGCAAGAAGAAGTAAATTACTTGGGAAAATTCTCCAGCTGAGCCAGAAAAGGGTAAAGGAGGTAGATGTGCCGGATTTCCAACCCCAAAATCTCTTTTTATTCTTCCACTACTGATAGAGGAAAGAGCGCCATGTTCTATCTCAGATTTATTCATTTGATTTGCTCAAAGACACCCTTGGTTCCAGTTCGCTTCAGACCATTTGCAGAGAATACCCAATCCGTTCATAATCTGTATGCATCAAAAGGACAGTGGTTTGAATTTTGACCATGATAAATGGTTATGAAATCATAAGTGCTAACTCCTTAAAAGGCTTTTGGTTTTCAGTCATTTCTCATTGGCCGCTGTGAAACCGATGACCTTCAAAAATTAAAAATATTAAGGGAGACAACTAGTCCCAAAGGAGGAAATAACTGAATAAATACTGATATATGAGCCACCAGCCAGGCAGTCCATAGTCTTTCACTTCTGGGCTCCTGAACTGCTGACGCTTCGCTTAAATGCAAGTCAAAAACACACACAAAGCACAGAAAGTGGAAATTATTGAATGAAAATAGCTAGAGTTACAGGATGTGTGATCCTACGCTGACCTAAAATTGAAATTACATGTGCATTTGGTGTGGCAGTATAATAACTCAAAGACCACAAGAGATATAAATGTATTCAGGTGATCAGGACTGAAAATACAGAGGGGGGAACAAAACCCAAATTAATTATTTCTACATGTCTCGTCTGATAAGCCCCCCATGAATAAGGCAATTATTTTCATTAGCAAATTTGGCCCATCTGTCCAAAGCTAAACACTTTATGAAAAACGTTTCTTTGGCTGTGTTTACAGTCCAAATATTTTTCCACAGATTGGAGTTCTCTTTTAGCAGTGAAACTACATGCAGAACGTACCGCAAATGAGTCTCGAATAGAAGAGAGAAAACAGAGGGTGCCATTGAGGAAACCTGCACTTCGTACTCTGAGCAATTCCACCGAGAAGAAAGAGGAAAAGGCAAGAAAAAATATACTCCGGGTAAAATTTAGCAAACTGGCTAAAGTGAGCATGGAAAAACACTAATGTATCATGCATGAAAATATACCACTGGGCACTCACAATCCAAATAGAGAAATTTGAGGTTAGACAGGACAGTGCAGGGCAGAAAAACACAGATTGTGATTTAACAGGTGAGTGTGGCATGCATAGACTTTTCTAGACCCTTAACAGGCCTCTGACTGCGAGGGAATATGAAATATAGCTCCTCAGCATGGAGTCTTGATGAATACAAGGTTGGGTTCTGTTCTGCACCATGGCAGTTTGTGTTTACAGCATTAACGGCGCACACACACACACACACACACACACATACACACACACACACTGCGTATCTCACCTCTCCTGCAGTGTCGCATGGGCATTTTGCATCTCCTGGACTCAGCAATCGTAGGGCACGGTATTGTGTCCTTTGGTGGTTTCTTCACAATATGCCTGGTACGCGTTTCCAAGCCCCATTTAAAGCCACAGGTTTTGTTTCTCCTGGTGCACGATCCCCACTCGCTCCACTGGCCCACCTCACAGCCTTCTGAAGGGAGGAAAGTGCAGGAATTTAACAACCAAGGCACACAAAGTTTAATAGTCATTAATGATAATTAAATACTTGCATGCTTTGTTGACATGCTTTGTTTTATATTGGTTTTACTGTCTACATTCAACTGCAGTATAAATTGTTTCTACAATGCCAGTATTTATCCATTGCAGGCTACATACAAATCATAATTATACTAAAATGAGGTTAAATTTTAGTTTATTACAATTCATGACCAACTGAATTGCTTTCTAAAGAGTCACAGTCAAAGCAAATCGTGCGGTCAGACATTTATACCACTCTTTATGCCGCTAATCTGCATTTAAGTGTTTAGTCTTACCTCCACACTCCATATTGTCCTCCAAAGGTGCAAAGCCCTCTGGACACTTCTCGAAGCAGCGGGTTTTGTGCAAGTAAAAGCCAGGCTTGCACTTCGTGCAGTGCTCTTTACTAAAGCAGGTCTCACAGTTCTCTATCCTGCATCCTGCACAATGACAAGAAAGGGAGAAGGAAATACTGTTGAGTAAATGAATCAATATTTCCTCATCTGGAATTGATCGAAGTTAAATAAAAAAGGATGCGAAAAGATAACGGGTAAAAAAAATGGGTTTGATGTTCGCAAACGTTTGGTCAGAGCAGTGGGAAACTGTAGTGTGCATGTTTCCCCCGACAGAGGTTTTTGGCTGGGAAGAGTGGGTGTGTGTGTGCTGTTGGGATTCTATAAACCTCCACTGCTGGGGTTCATGAGTGAATATCTGCCTGTGACCCCTTTAGCAGCAAAGGGACCAATAGCAGAACATCAGGAGATCTGTTTTTACTCTTTCAAATGCATTTGAAGAAATGGGTCAGAATGGGTTTGATTCTTGCCTTCTGTTTAACTCCTTACACCCTTTAGTTCCTCACTCTCATACTTACACATAAGAGTTACTGAATAAAGATCAATAAATAAGCAAACACAGCAATAAACACAATTATAAATAAAAAGCTGATCAGCAAACAGCAGACATTATTTCCCAGCCAACTCTTGTGTACCTGAGGTTTTTATCCAAACTTTGGTACGTTATGGAATTCTCCCTCTTTCCATTGAATCTGGCTCTGATTTGAGGGAGGCGAATTGCAAACAGTTGGAACCCCCTGTCAAAGGCTGGTCACTGGGCTTGGTCAGGAACTCCAAGCCACACCCCTCCTCCCACGCTACACCCTGCCACGGCCTATCAAACACAGCCCCATGATCCTACGTGCCACCGATTTCTGACTCTGCAAATAGCATGTGAGACTGAGCCAAATTACATGAGCCACACCAACAGGGCGACGCACTGGGCCCTATGATTAAAAGGAGTCCCCTCGAGCTGTCTAATTTATCATACTCTTTAGAAGCTCAGTGAGCGGCTGATCGTCTGATAGGGCTTTGGGTTTGACTTCACAGTCATTTCGGGTCTCTTCCTTGCCTCTAAACTGGCCATACTCATATCATCTGTACCATCTGCTGCACGTTTAATTGACTAGAAGCTTATCTCCTGTTTGCAGGGGTGCACGGATGTCGAAGAGATGCTTTCCTATTCCTAAGAGAAGGACCGACAGATTTAGTATTTTGATGCTCTGCTGATCCAGGGCAATCATTCCCAATCCTGGTCCGGCAGCAAGAGTGGGAAAACATGGCAAAACAAATAATATGCTGCTTGCAGACATTTTCACAGTGCATGATGCCTATCACCTCCATGTTTCATTTTTTCTGCATTTTAACAAGTTGGATCAGAGACCCGGACTCTTGGAATCACTAGGATTCAAACTCCCTTCATATTTCTTTCTATCCTGTGTCACTTTCCCGTTGTTTTGCTTCATGTCAGCCAGCCTCATTGCTTCATTCTGTGACAATGTGTAACACTATCATGTTATTATGGACATGTTGAAATACAGTGACTGAAATTCAGCTGATGTTTTACAGGTTCTGATCATGTGACGTCCCTCCTCTCGCAACGAAGAGAGCCACTGAGAGTGGACAGGCAGGGGTCAAGCAGAAATGTAGCTAATTCTGATGGTTTCAGTCTTTTTCTCCACCTCTGAAAAGCTGCTTTGATATTTATTTTTGTTTTATTTCAGGCTTGGTTCTATTTTTTTTTTTTCCTTTTAGTTCTTCTCTTTATTTCTTTTTGTCATGTAAGCTGTTGTTGGCAAAGGAGGGATGGATTGTTTTTTTTTCACTACTGGTAGATGTTTAGCCGCCACTCCTGAAGCCATTCACTGAAGTTACCATCACAGCTCTTGGTGAAAGTTAGTGTTTAAACTGCAGGTCTCAAGTTTAGTCTTGACTGCAAACAGACCTGCATGATGGTGTTTCACAGTGAGCATCATTATTATTTTGTTAGAAACATCCGCTATTTTAAATTAGATGTTTAATGCTATTATGTAGAAATACTGTAAACCATGATAAATGGTTAAGTAATTATCAAGATACATATTTTTTCACAGTTCTCTCAGTTCTCAATGAGAGATCATATTATCAAAAGAAGAGATAAGAAGACAGAATTAGCCTCAGCATTAAAGAGTTACAGCTCTAGTTGATCATTATGTGACTGACAGCATCCATAAAATTCCCAATAAAACTTTTTTGTAAAATAATTTATAGTTATAATCATTTCTTGCTGGCATATGGCCTTTACTTCACATTCCAATGAGGTTTCTCTCCTCCAACACACTTACATCCATTCATCAAGGGCTTGGCAGTTCACCGAATATTAAGTGGATGGATGATCTGGATGAGACATGTTGAGTCAGGGATACAAGAGAATATTTTGAGAAGGTTCCAGGAAGACTTTGGTCCTTTTCTATGTTGCTTCACATCAAGGGAACCCCTACCTCTCTCAATTTAAACCTTAGAGCCAGCTTCAGCCACTGCATTCTGTTCTCTCACCCTCTGCCTAACCAGTCTAAACAATCTTACCACACATTTACTCCTCCTCACACACACACACACGTTCACATGCACAACAGTCTGAATAGTTTCCTGTTCTTCTATGCAAAATCAGTGGTTGCCTTTCTTGACATATCACTAATCTTGGCAACAAAACTTATAACCACCATCGCTATCATGTAACCCTCACACATTTCTACCTGCGGAGTAAGAAACCAAAAATAAGCAGAACGTGTGTGGCAGTAGCAATGTGCAGCAGGAGTTGAACAGAGGCGTTCGAAGGTTCGGAGAAGTTATTTTTATAATAGAATACAATGAACATTTGATGCATCATGAAGAGTAAAAAAAAAGCCCAGCCATTATTGGATATCTCATGGCTTCATTATGGGGCATGAATGTAAAACATGCAGTGGAGGGTAAACAAATCCTCTTCTCATATCTTTGTCTCCAGCATGCCGTCTTCACACAGTCCCACCACCAGACACCGCAATAACCCAGCGCTGTTTGATAAACATGCGCTTTAGCTGGTCGAGTTACGCTGTGCTGTAGAGATCTTGGCGCGAAGGGAAGGGCCACACAGAGGGATGTGGTGTGCTTTTGTTTTGCAGCGTAATGAGAGCTCTGAGCAGCACAATGTCCCTACATGTCCAGCACAAGACAGCGACCAACGGCTAATAAATCAGTTCTGTAACTGGAAAGTGGCTCCTCTCCCCTGGCCATTAAACTCCAACACTGGTGAGCCTGTCATCACTTGATTGTTTTTTTTTACTTGAAATACAGTGAGTGTGTGTGAAAGACAGTGAGTGTGTGTGAAAGACAGTGAGTGTGTGTGAAAGACAGTGAGTGTGCTTGAGCAACTTGGGAACATTGTCAACAATAGTCCAGATGATGAATCTGGAAAATCACAAATCATTTTCTATCTAAATGAAGTAAATTGTATTTTGTCCAAACAGGTGCACTACTCTGGTTTTAAAACACAGCTGTTCATCTCCAGGAGAAGAGGCATAGTTCAAGGCATGTAATGCCACAGCTGCGATTTCTTGTCAAGAATAATTGTTAGCACACACCTAAACTCCCAGTCAAGTCTGGACAAATCTAACACATTAATATTTTCCATCAATTTAAAGACATTTTGATCTACATGCTCATGCTTAAAAGCAATATGTGAAGTCAATGCACATGTGTAAAAACCAACTGGGAGACCAATGCATGTGTCCTGAAGCGAAATAATTTCATTATAGAAATAGTGGAATTTTACTAAAAGAGAGAACACCAAAAGTTTGCATAGAGAAGTATTGTTAAAAGATGACAATCAATCTGGTAAGAAATGATGACAATGTTTTTGCAGACTGAATCTTACAATGGAAAATTCTTGACTGTACATTGCATAACGCTGTATAGATAAAAAGAGTCATCTTGGGCTTGTGGCCCCGTTCAGTGACCAGCCAGATGTCTGGAAGAAGGTTGTGTATTCCAGCAGGATTAACCTCTGTGCCACCTTTAAAGTCCAGTCAAGGTGCCTCCAGGAGACTAATGAGGAATAATGAGGTCATCCGATCTGGCACAGACATGTGGGAATCTGATGGAAGTCCAGTACAGTCAGGGTGCAGCTTCTTAAAAGCTTTTATCTTTCTGTATGGACTTCAGCACAATTAGCAGGAGGACAAAAAACAACAGAAGTCCGGTCATGTTCCCTAAACCTTGATGTGCTTGGGTTGTTTGTAACTATCAAAGTTTCTTATAAAAACAAGTTGACAAGAGACATACAGGTCAGTTCATCGTACAAATTAGACAAAAAATTGAACCATGAGTCATGGGGTTGCTTCTAGTAGACGTCTGGTACAGCAGGGGTGCCCGCGCTCCAACCAGTTTTAAACCACCGTGCCGAGGTGAGGGGAAAATCCAGCCACATTTTTCCATTTTTCCCTCAGCAGGCCCAGCTGAGAGAGCCTGGCTGCTCTGACCTGCTTTTCTTGACAGACTCTGGTGAAGGCATATCAAACAGTCTGCTTGCTCACACCCAGCCATGTCATCTGGCAATGCTGAAGGGGTGTGCCAAGCCTTCTGGGGTTTTCCCTGGGGCTCTTCAAGGGACACTGTTCATCGTTCCTGTGAATATCTCTGTGCTAGAGAGGCTTGTTGGTGTTCCCATCATTCACCAAGATGTGAAGAGAACAGAGCAAATGACAAGCATTACAGTGTTGCTGGCCTACACTTCATAAGCATAGAAGACTGGTCCATATGTTGTTCTTCTTCTGGGCATGCCAAGGCAGCTCATATCCAGCCAGGACGGCGACAGATGAGCCCATGAGATATTCTCACAGATTTACAGAGTGTACCAGAATCATTTAGCAATGTTTCTTAGCAGAGCTGCTGATGGATCAAGAATAGGTGCCTCTCACTCTGTCTGGCACAGCCTGCACTACGGTCTGTGCAGTTACCCAGGCCAAAGGCAACCACTGCTTTACAGGTCCCAAATGACATCACTGTGAATGGAACAGCCCATTCATAACCACAGGGTAAAGGACTCTGGCAGCTTTGGAAGGGCATTTTGTGGGATTATGTGCTGATTCCTTTATGGATTTTAGGTTCTACTTTAGGCATTGGGCATTTTGGATGCCTTGCTTCCAACTCATTTCCAAAATGCCCCTTAAAAATGCTGATGTTTAGAACAGAACTGGGGTAGAGGATGGGCCGGATCCAAATGCCTGCATTTCACATTACAAACAGTGAGAAAGTAGCAAGGGTTACAACAATTCTATTCGGTAACAGATTTTTACAATCCGACAGGCAATAAAAAGAAACAAAAAATGCAATGAAGAAAATTGCTCTTGACAAGGGGACTTTGTGGCACTTATGCTAGTTCTGAATGGGCTGTGATATTTGAACCACACTTGTAGGATATCGCCAAACAAAGACTTCCCTCGAAAAGATTTTCATGCTGTTAAGGATTCACTGGTTTCTGCAAAGGGAATAATGGAGTGTAATTTGCATTATTTGGATTTTAACATTCCAGTTTACATTCACATTTATATTTACAGAATGTGCATTCTCATCCAGGGCAACATAAATCTGTGCTTTGTAGTCCACAAGAAAATATACCCCTCACACTAGTAAGCATAGACTTAAAATTAAGATCTGCTAGAAGACTTTCTGTGGGCCTTCATATGCACTTACATTTATTAGGGACTGATTTCTTTGCTGTTCAAGAGCTGAATTATTTTCAAGAGCTGAATTATTTTTTCCCCACTCAGTTTTCTCCATACTTCATACAGCAGCTTCATAGCACCATCTTATCCACCCAGAGAAAGCAAGGGCAATTATGTCCTCTAGGACTCCCAGCCCTGGATGACTAGCACATCGCCAGGGATCCAACTGGTCATCTTCCGATGACAAGTTGCACCATTTGGATCATCTGAAAGAAAACTGTTATGATTATACACAATCCAGCTGGTGGCCTGATGGTTAGCCAGTTGCCCCTGCAGATTGTGGGTTCGAATCGAAGGACTGCCATTGGTACCACTGAGGTACCCATGAGCAAGACATCATCCCCACTCACCACTCCCAGGGCTCTGTGTTCCTGGGTGCCCACTAATTTTCTTGCTGAATGTGTCAAACGCAGAGAAAGAATTCTGTTCCAACTATGTGCTATGACGTGTTCACATGTGGCTAAAGAGGCCACTTTATTTAATTTCATAAATCTGTGATCCAGACTTTACAGAATAATTTAATGCTGCTCATGAAAGCCAGACCATTATAGACATAATAAGCCCTACGTGCAAAGGAATAGGTGAGATGAAACAAGCCAACTACCCATGCTTTCTCTCAATCCTGACTCTCAGAACAACCAAATACTCAGTGTTTTCGATTACATCAATCAGGTGTGTCGGGAGGTGGAACACAGAAAACATGCAGACAGTCTGGAGGTCCCCCCGGGCTGGTGTGGGAAGTGCTGAGTTAGACTAATGAGCTGATAAGTGCTTAATGACTACTGCTAAAGTTATTTATGGTACCTGAATCTGCGTTTACTGCTGTTGGGAACTGATGTCCATTGCAGTGCAGCTTCTGTTGCTTCTTTGTACATTTTTCCTAAGTTGTTCCAACAAACTGTTTTTTTGCTGCTTTTTGAGGAGTGTACCTGTTTTCATACTTCTTAAAAACAAACATGTTCAGAGGAAAACAATGTTAAACTGGAATATCAGCATCCTGATTTTCTAAAGTGCTTTATTATAGAAAAGCTACATGTTTTATTTTTTAAACTGAAAGAGCAGCTCTTAATATATAATTAAGTTAAGGTTAGTGTTAAGATTAGGGCAAAGTATTTTTTTTTTACACATAAGCAGAAACATACACATACCTGATACATTGTGTAGATATCTTTGACCCCATGTCCTGACATTGTACAAAACAAACATGTGTGTGTTTGTGACATAGTGTTTGTTAAAACACAGTTAAAATGTGGAAGAAGTCATTTGGGAGAAAAAGAGAAAAAAGGGAGGCTTCGAGATCGATGAGCAGAGGGCTTCCGCTTGACAAGGCTGTGGAAAAACTGATGGTACCAGCTCACTGTTTTTCTCGTTCCCTCTGAGCCCCTTTTCCAACTTTTATCTCTCCCTCTCTCTCTAGCGTTCCATCTCTTTATCTGGTTAGCTTCAGTGGCAGTCCACAGTCCCCTCACTTTGGCTCATATCTTCCCACATAAGGAGAAAGAGAGTGGCTGGAAGAATCCGCTCATGTCCTGTACTCATGGGCGAAGCTGTGGAGAAGGGTAGTCGAGATGATGCTCGCCAGAGGACACTCACACAGCATTCGATCTGGTGGATGTGAACTTGGGTTGGTTTCAAAGCAAAGCTTGGCCCTCTGGCTCCTAAGAAAGAGTCGCTGACAGAGTGTGAACCTGCCATTCCTTCGCGTTTGCTTTTTGCTTGAGCCTGGCAGTCTGCAAAGCATTTTTCAATGAGATAAGATCACACAGACACACTTGAATGTAATAATAAGCAGCTGCTCCTTAAGTGAATTCAGAGCCTGTTTGCTGAAAACATAACCAAGTCTACGTAATTCAGCATACCAGAGTTTTGGATAAGCAAGGTCGATCTATGCACAGCCGATAAAGGAGAAGCATCTTGTAGCGGTTGCTTTGTGTCGTTCCCAAAATCGCTTCCAGTGACCCAACGATTAGCCTCGATAGAACATCCCATTATAGCTGACAGACATGAACGGCTTAGCTGAGATGACAGAAAGAGCATAACTTAAGGAGGAGGGTCAAATGCGAAGCTGGATTATGAAGTCATGACTGAAATTGTGATCACATCAAAGTAGGCTTTGTGCTGAGATCTGATGGTACGTGACAATGTGAGGTTTTGTTCTGGAAGAAGTTCTCCCCAAAAGGAACCCAGATTAACTTGCCACACATCAGTTTTGTTTAAAGTCAAATTTCACAGAGGACAAGAAAGGGCCTGAAGATCCAGAAAAAAAAACACGATCTGTCAGAGAACAAAGTGTCTTTGGCCTTCTCCCTGATGGACAACGGTGGCTTGAGGCTCCTCCGCATGCTGCTCTTGTGGGGATAGTTCACTTGTAAGTGTAGGAAGGTTACAGGCTATTCCACAGGGTGAACAGCCTCATTTTATACCACTGGCCTGCAACCACAGTGTTATCCTAGTCATATTTCCCGTCTATTTTTCAGCATTCACTGAAATTGGAAGAAAAACTTGTACTGGGGTAGGGATGTGACTTTTTTCACTGGGGTGTCTGCAGTGTGTCTGGGTTATTGGGCCTGGAGGTCCTGACACACTCCTCTGGGGCCCCGTTTCAGCCATGTCTGTCAAGATCTTGGCTCACACAGCCCAGTGGGTTCAAGTTCTTTTCTATTTTCACATGAAAGCCTCAGCCAACACCTCAGGCTTTCCTATAAACCTACAAAGCCCATAGTGTCTCTGGCCAGATGCAAATGTTAAAATAAGGTTAAGATACTGGCCAGTGGGTGAAGAGGAGAGGATATCCTAATATGTTTTTATTTCTTTATTTTTCAACACGATGTATTATTTTGATAAAAAGAAAACATTGTTGTTCCCTTTTGCCATCGTTTTAATATTCAGAGTGAAACTGAAAGATTGTGTTAACATAGTTGTTGTCAAGTTAAGAAACCAAAATATTTTAGAGACATGGTGAGTGTGAGAAAACCCTTAAAGTTTTGAGTATTTGTCAGGTTCAGAAATAAAATGTTAAATAATGTTAGAAAAGAAATGATGCCATTTTCTGAAACATATAGTTAGCAACCTCAAACCTAACTATCAGAGTAAAAGTATTTATGTTGGACTGTATAGGATCAGTACATTTTTATGCAAATTTATTTCACCATCAGTTACCATCATGTTACAACAGAATTATTCTTTAAAGAAGAAAGCAGTCAGCTGCAAGATTAGAATCAGTTACTTTTAACAATTCATAACCACTCAGGGATGACTCTAAATATTACAAAAAGATATTGGAACAAAACATTGTCAATAACTTCCATATGTATATTGCACCAATCGAACTCCATTTAACTTAACTCCAGAGAAACTTTGTTGGATCCAGATGTCTTTAAAGAGCTCATGATGTTTGGACATCTAAAATCTAATTGTGCTTTTCAAACAGACAATTAATAGTCGTTTTTCAATCAATCAATCAATGCTCTCAAATGCCTTTTGCAAAGATGTCCGTTTGTAGGCTCTGCTGTCTTTAGGCAGTTAGACTAATGAAATTGGGAATTTGATTATTTCTGAATCAATGCTGCTGCTAAAATCCATGACATGCTGACCAAGTGGCCATTGGTTTACATTCAGTCTGACCAGCGAGGAACTTGTAAGAACTGTAAAACAGTGGCAGCAGCTCTGTGCCAGGGCTCTTTATTTTAAAAGTCCCTGAAAAATTCCAGCATACAAGGCTAAATGTTAACACTGTATTCCAAGTGGCTCTTGTAGATGTCTTACCTGTTTGACTCTTAAATTATTTATGTGCCATCACCAGGAGTCCCTGTGTGCATGTATTTAAGCAATAGATAGAAACAAGTCTTACTTGAGCACATGTTGATCTCTGGGCCACGGGTGCCATAGAAGCCTGAGGGGCAGACGTGGAGGCACTCTCCGTACTGCCTAATCCTCTCCCTCCTCAGGAACAGGAAAAGCTTGGGCTGACACGCCATACACCCGTTGTCCTTCGAGCATACTGAGCAGCCTTTGCAGATTGGATAAACATAGCTAGCTGAAACACAGGAGAGAACACACACTTAGTGCTTACTCACCTGATGACCAAACGAAGCACACAAAACGTCCCTTAAACTTGAAGAGTATTTTTCAAATATAATTTTCCACAGTTACAATGTATAATCAAAGGACACGAGGGAGTGCTGAAGAGCTGAACCACTGTTAGCCATGAATCTGTCAGAAATAATCTGATTCATAAAAATATCTCATTGAATCAAGAAATGTCTATTCTTAAAACTTTGGCTAACCTCTGCCATAATTCCAGAAAAATCCATTTTGAATGTGAACAGTGCACTGATTTGATTCAGAGCTTAACTCCCGAATGCAGCGTTGAGACAGCCGCTGAAAGCCCAAAACCGCAGTGACTACGGGCCAGATCGTGTTGCTGATGGAAGACAAAGGAGCCAGTAAAAACCAGTCTGTTCCACAATGAACGTCTCCTAATGTAAACTCCTTAGTGTCCAGTTTACAGGAAAATGTCCTTGGGCGCACACAATAGCTGCAAACGAGAGACACCACTATTGATTGGAGCCAAGTTTTAAATATCACATGCCGAGATAGGGTGACAGGCCTAGCTGGACGACCTACCACAATGCTTCATAAAATATCATGCTAGGGATTGTGGGACAAAGAACAGAACATGGTTCTGATGATCTTTATCAACACTTTTTTGAAGATCTAACCATGCATGTAAGTGGGGGCCATTGGTTCCCCAGGCAAAAGATATGTGGTGGTAACAAAATGATTTGGAGGCCAGAACTTGAGATAACATCAACCATGTATTTGCATTATAACAGAGGAGATATTCACCATGAAGTTGATCTATGTCAGCTGTACATTTTAAAGTTCAATTGGAGTTCAATAACCTATACAGAAGCTCAGCACAGTAAAATAAAGTACTATCATAGCTCACCAATATCTGTATCACAGGCACCCACAGTCATCCACATGATGTAAAAACATATATCAGAGCAGGCCACCTTCATCTATTGCTTCATGTTCCAGTTCTGATCCTTATGTGTTCATTGTACGTCCTTTCGGTGGTGGACACAGGTCAGTATGGGCCTTGGGTGCCAATGATCCTGTTGCCTCCTTTTGGAGATCTAGCTATCACAATTTGCCCTCCTTAAAGTTGCTCAGATCCATGTGCTATCCCATATTTCCTGTGTCCAACAGAAAATAGTTACGCTGGTCTTCTTGATAAAACAAACCTGGGGTTCATTTTAAGAGCATAATCCCATTGAAATTGCAATGACAATACTTTCTCCCAAATCATTCAGCCCTATACACAGTTACCCTACAACTGCACAAAATGGAAAAGTCCTAGCACTGTTATAATAATCTTACATACTACAGTATCATGAATCCAGAATATAAAAAAAAAGAATTTTGACCAATTATTTACTTTTGTGAATCCTATGAATGTCTTGATTTATCAGACACACTTATCTGGGTCCATGTTAGAAGCTTCTTTTGAATGGTTGACCTTTCTACGATACTGTAAAAGTGTGTAACTGAATACAGTCCATACGTGAAACGACACTATATCAACATGCAGTGTGACTCTTTCCAGACATGCAATGTATAAACTGTGCTGGATATATTGTTGCTCAAAGTAAATAGTGCAACTAATTATGTCATTACATGTTTTGTTAAAATAAAACCAATGTGTGTGCCTCCATGAAAGTTAAACCTAAAAAATATCAAAGGCTGCATGGAACCGTAAGCATAACTAATGCTTACACCAAAGGAGATTGTAAAAGTGTGGGGTTTTTTACGCACAAGGTAATTGCAGAGTTATTTAAACGATAACAACGAAAGATATATGTGTCTCATGTTCTGTTCTCTCAGTCAACGTGGGATAAAGAAACAAATCATACACATTTTACCCAACCGCATCATACATACATGCAGACATATGGTATACAGTTTGGATGTGTTTATAGTAACCTGACATTGCAGTAAATTGACAAAACCGTCCTCTCCCCAGCCTGAACCCCTCATACCTGATTGCTATCATAGCATGGAGAAGTAAGGAAATTGGGACTGGCGTGAGGTTAGAAGTTATTTATTTCTTTCCTAAGCGTGGCATTTGTGCATTTGCTTGGCATACTAGTCGCGGTTGGTGTGGTAGTAGACTGTTGCTCTTTTCCTCTATTCTACAAACCTTTTGCGCATTTTAACTTCATCACCGGCTCGATTATCCATTTCAACAACCTCCATCAGTACTTAAGGAATAAACCTTAGTTTAAGCAACACACCCATTACATCCATTTTTTTCTTTTACCCTCTGATTATTATTAGCATGACTTGTCAGTCAGTGCCCGCGTAGGGTTTGCTCTTTGCGAGGATTTGTTCTGCTGCTTGTGCAGCATTTTGATTGGGTCTGTGTCAATAGCACATAGAGTAGAGACTTTGGTCTCCCCACATGTAGTTGTTACAGATGGAAAACTGGAAAGCAAAGGCCCAGCTGATGGCTGAGAAGATTTTTAGCTTTCACTGTGATGGGAGTTTGGAGCATGGACCCGTCTGAGCACCACTTCCCCAGCTCAAACCACAGCTATGTCAAATAGGAGGAGCAGATTCAGTGTGTCTCGGCCAGGGGTGTCCAACTGCTGCCCTAGAGGACCCAGGGCTTCCACGTTTTATGGAAATCTTTTCACCGCCAACTGATTTATACCTGAGGCAATGGAAGCTATAACCAGACTCTTTTATCCTACCTAGTATTTTCATCAGTCGCTCAAGAGGATTGAATTCAAGCTCTTAACCAGAAAATATGACTGCCTTCCAGCATCACTGTCAAAGATGGCCTTTCATATTCAGCAGACACATCATGACATAAGAGAGGAAACAACTACAAGAGCCTGCATCACCAGCACTTACTTCATACTCTGCACTTATGTTAACATTTAGCTGGAGTTTGAGTTGAACATGGAGCTCTTAGTGAGCGAAGCCTCATGAAGACATCAGCAACGGCCACTTGGTGCTACACTGCACCCAATAGAATCTGGGCAAACCAATCTGCTCTCATATGTAAACAGCTTCTCTGGCCATGTTTTTAAGTCACAGTAGAGTGCTAACAATCAAAGTTCACTGGTCTCATGGAATGCCAGGCTTCGTGCAAATTACAGTGGATAAACCTAATTTGGCTGTAAAAAGTGTTTTTTGTTCCAAGAGATGTGGTTGTGTGCTTTTTAAGACATGCACTGTACTGTCGCCCGTGACAACTTGCTCATGATGCCTTACAATGATGGCATGTTTGTACTGTGGAATTCTCTGAATAGCATTCCTGCTTCAAAGCAAATCATGGACCTCTTTTTGAGCCTTCCACATTGGGCTGGAAGATGACTTATCATATGGAAATATGATAACTTTTAAGTCTACATTATAAACAATGTTATTTTATGTTTTAAGTGAGACATAGCAAGAAGTACCACAGAGCTAGAACATAGAACATTCACAAACAACCAAACATCAGTGTATCCAAGTAGGCATGCACAGGATAACACGACCTCAAAGAACTGGCAGACTGGAAGACTACATTCCACGTCTAAGCATATTTTGGTTATGGGCAAAAATTTTGTCTGGACTGTAAAAAATTGCAATTACCTATTTTCCCCAACTTGTTTAGCCTTACAAAAATATCAACTGGATACATTATTAATATTGGATATTCAATTCAATCAAAAAAAGCTGAATGAAAATTAGACAGAGTAAAGTGTTATATTGTTGGTTCTACATGAAAACAAGGCATAGGTCAGGACCCACTCATCTTAACGCTTCACTATGTAAAGAAATGGCATGTCCTGTCTTTACAACTTATATATGAAATACTGAACTAGCTTGAGTTTTAGCCACATAAAATCTCACCCAAAATATACCACATAAGCCTGCAATGCACATATAATGGCTCATACACTGTATTTTTAAGATGACTATTAAAAATGACCAACACTGCAAAGATTGCACTGTGCCCAAAAAGTCAGCATAGAGACACCACTAATCATTTTCAATGTGACAATATGGTAAACATAGAGACCAAGACAATCAATCATCCCAAAAATATCTCTTCCCCGTTTGTCAGTTTGGATGGAGACTGTGGGAGAGAAGACCAAGTGTCTGGGTTAACTGATTAGAGGAAGGTGTTTTGATTTGTTTGGTGAGCAATCATTATTCTTTTGAAGATGTTATTTCGTTCTTAGCTGTGTTTTTACTTCTTTCCCGCATTCCCTCAATCTTTTTCTCTGGTTTTAGAATTTATGATGGCTGTCACACAGGCAATACTTACTTCCCCTTCATAACTAACGGTAGTGCGCCTTAAGCTTGAAGGCATCACTGCACAGGAACGCCAACTGCACTTTATAGAGGGAGCTAAAACATTAATCCAGACAAACAGAGCAATCATTTCAGTCTGCGGGGATTTAGCGTAGTAAGAAATGAAATCCAAATTGCAAGAGGTAAAATATCTTTCCAAAAGTATTCTATATTAATGTCACGCCACCCTGACGCAGTGGGAATACAGCGGCCCGCTCAGGTGAGTTCCAAGTTTTGCTCATTCATTCATGCGAACCTCCAACTTGTGGCATGAGGCATGACGGCATGTTTGGATCGGGCCAGTTCATTCAGCCTTAAGGATGTTTGTTTTGAGTGCTGATTATGAGCAATTTGAGTTCCAGTAAGATCCAGCTGAAATGTGCCCTGTCCCAGGTAGGTTTAACAACTCCTAAACAAGCATTGAGGATCGTCAACCCCAGTTGCCAAGCCAGGGGGGGTCTGTTAGACACCCTATTTTCTCTCTCCTGCACACACACACGCACACACACACACACACACGCACACACTTAAGCCCCTTTTACATAGGTATCTTTAGCCAGGTATTTGACAGTAATTAAACAGGAAGGGTTAATGAGTCTGTGTCATGGAAAACCAATTTGTCTTGATTTTTTTTTTACATGACAGAGTTGGATGTTGCAAGTAAAGTTTCAAAATGTACCGTTCACTCCTCATTCCATATATGGACAGTAAGCTGCAAAAGCAGGCTGTTTTGAATTTACTGTTTTTGTGATGACACACCACACAAAAAGCTATAAAAAACTAATTCATTTACATGCATTCACTTTTTATCCTATTGCAATTTAGACTCACTCATTCATGGTAAAGTTATATGGAGTGTTTCAGTCTCAACTGCTTTTTGAATGAGGGAGTTTATGAGGAAGGCGATTCCAACAGAGATCATTAACACACATCAGTCTTCAAGGCATAATTAAAAACTGCCTGTTTAATTCTAAGAGGTAAAGACAGGTTGGAAAAAAGACTCGTAAGATTCACTATTTTGGTACATAATACCATTTTGGTACATCATGCCATAAGGGGGAAAAATGAATTATCCTTTAGGTATAAACATGAGGAAACATCAAAATCAACTGGCGACCAAATACAGCTCCAGAAATGACGTCTTGAACGAACAGAACTGGACAGATTATCAGCAGTTCGGTTACAGATGGCTAAACGGAACATTTCTGTGTCGATTTAGTTTAACTCCGTTGTGATCTTTTGCTTATACACTTCTGAAAAGTTTTACAACACCCCAACTTTTCTGTTTTTAATTGTGTTGAAATTCAAGCAGTTCAGTGTCTCATTGTTCATTCTGCAGAAAGTTCTTCCCAACAATGCTGCAGAACCCATCAGTGTGCGGCACTTATAGGCTGCTTTGCTTTCACTCTTCTGTCCAGTTCATCCTAAAGCAGCTCGATGGGGTTTAAGTCTGGAGACTTCTGGCCACTCCATGTTTTCTTGTTCTTTTTTCTAAGGTAGTTCTGGTAGAGCTTGGACTCGTGTTTTGGGTCACTATCTTGCTGTAGAACGAGTCCGACCAACTAGGCACACACCAGAGGGAACTGCATGGCTACACACGTCCACAGTCATATTTCTAGATTGTTTGTATTGTACTTTTTATACTGTAATGTTGGACTAGTATTAATTGTATTGTTTTTCGTTTTTGCTGCTCTTACCTTTTTTATTGTGTCCACTTTCTGCCAGGACAATGCAAATTTCCCACTTGTGGTACTAATAAAGATTTATTTTTATATAATCTTATATTATCTTATGTACCAAAACACAGTTCTGCTGAAGATCTCATCCACCTCCAGTGCATTTTCCAGGCATATTCTTGAAGGAATAGTTCAGTTCATAAAGCGAACGTTGTTAGCTTTTCAAGTGCTGTCAGTTAGCACTCTGCAAACTGGGTCATGATATTCACTTAAAACAATCTTCTTTATACAGCCCAAAAACTCACTGAAATGGTTGTTTTATTAACCCCTTTGGTTATTGCCAAGGTTTCTAAAAATTAGGAATCAGTCTACGTAGAGCAACACAAGATGAAATACAATAGAAGTGGCTTTTTCTTATTTAGTGTTAATTGTTCCTCTGACTGTGGTAAAGCTGACCTAAAATACAATGGACACATAGATAATTTGGCGTTCCTATGTCGAATGAACCCTTCAAACGTGGTATTTATGTTCTCTAATAAAAAAAAAAAGCTCAAAGCTGCAAGAGAATGTCTTAATATGATGGGAACACTTCCCTTATTCAATTAGCAGATTTTACAGGCCTATCGAGAATGCAAAAACCAGCTTCCAAATGAAAAGGTAAAGCTGGAAACATGAAGAACAGTGTTAAATCAAGGGTGACTGTACAATCAGCTCTGTCCGTTGGGCTCTGGTGTGCTGGATAAAAATGTAGACTGGCCTCCGACCTCAGGAACATCGCTAAAGGTGTCATTTAATCAGGAATCAATAAGGGACAATAAAGGTTTAAGGTTACTGTTTTGTCAACAGCTGTTAACACAAACACTATATGGACAAAAATATCGGGACACATGACAATTACAGCTAGAACAGCTTTCATTCTGTAGAGCATTTATGAGATCAGGCACTGATGTTGGACGACAAGTCCTGGCACACAAACGGAGATTGCGAGCCAGGCCTTCAGTGCCTGACCTCTTAAGTGCTCCACAGAATGAATGGACACAAATTCCCACAGAAACTCTTGTGGAAATCCTTATAAGGAGAGTGGAAGCTGTTATAGCTGCAAGTCTGTGTATTTCAATGCAATGCCATTAAAGTCCCTGTTGGTGTAATGATCAGGCATCCCAACATTCCATATAGTGTAACTTTCTAGCAGTTCTTGCATAACATATGGTGGGTAATCAGAGAAAGTAGTCCTAAGACTAATACTCAAAAATAAGGCATCAGTTTAAAGGGTTAAACCTGAGTGTGGAGGAATGTTGGTGTCCACATTAAGGATGCGCTTCCTATTTTTCCCGCATCTGTCTTCATTAGGAAGCCCGACCACTTGTCCATTGCTAGGCTAAACTAAAGGGGTGTTTTATGCAGCAGGCAATTCATTAGAGTAATCTCAACGTGTCATGTTGGACATAGCTGGGATGCCTAATTATGATTTCCCTGGTAGCACCGGGCATACATAATTGATGAAGCCGAGCCGGCGCTTCGCCAGCATCTCCACTTAGTTCTCGGCCGCCTCCTGCTGGATTCGTGTATAATTTAAAAGGACATTGAGATTGATTTGGAGTTGACGAGGATGAAAGAAACAAGGGCTGGCTAACAGAGCCAGGCCTGAGTCTTATGGACAATTGAGTTATTGCATGAATGTAGCTTGGGGAGATGCTGGGGGAGCCATAGGGCTGAGATTTGGAACATTTAGAAGTATGCAACATTTTCACTGGTTCTGGTTAAGCATGAATCATTTCAGCTTCAGGAGAAGCAATGCCACCACAGTGCTCTAACCCCTAAGTCACAACATGTTACACGACGTGGAAGACGTTGTATGTCTGCTGTGGGAGTCACACATGCCACTGAATCCGAAAAATCAAGGCTAATATGGTCCGAATGTTAATTGAGGCTCACACTAGTACACTAGTTTTTTGCCCATAAAACTAACGTCTGGGGTCTCCCCACTAGTTTATAGCAACCACGCAACCACACATAATATCTAGTTATTTTAATAATAATAATAATAATAATAATAATAATAATAATAATATTATTATTTTTATTAATAATAATAATAATAATAATAATAATAATAATAATAAATAATAATATTGTTGTAGTTGTTGTTGTTGTTGTTGTTGTTGTTATTATTATTATTATTATTATTATTATTATTATTATTATTAACAACAACAACAACAACTACAACAATATTATTATTTATTATTATTATTATTATTATTATTATTATTATTATTATTATTATTATTATTATTATTATTATTATTATTA
>JBBPDB010000007.1:16256593-16287507 GCA_037974465.1 Brachypetersius altus | reverse complement strand
TCGGAATATCGGATCTTAAAACCAACAAATATTTGTATCGGTATCGGCCTTCAAAATCCTTTATCGGTCGGGCTCTAGTATTAATTTTATTACAACTTCTACATTATTGCCAACTGATACTTCATTGATACTTCATATGGAACTCCATTCATTATTCACATTCACAGTTAAATGTTCAATACAGCTTTTGAGCTCTCTATAAATTAAGTAAAGGTAAAGCTGTTACTCTTATATTAGAATTATTCAATACATTCATTCATTTTCTGTAACCGTGTATTAAGGCGTTGTGGGTGCATGGAGCCTATCCCAGGATCTACGAGCATGGAAGCAAAGAGTCCCCCTGGGCACGACACCAGCCCACTGCAGGGCACACACCTACGGTCAATTTAGAATACCTAATTCACATGACGTACATGTCTTTGGACTGTGGGAAAAATCTGAGACCCCAGAGGAAACCCACGTCACCACATGGAGAACGTGCAAACTCCACACACACAAGGCCAGGACCCGGATTTGTACCCCTATCCGTGATGGTTTGAGGCAAAGGTGCCAATGCACCACCAAGGGGCTCCACCAGTCTATACATGAATCTAAAATGAACTTGTGATAATTTTATGGAAAACACTGATTCCAAATATTTGAGGAATGAACCCACACTTCTGAACTGTAGTGTATCAAGTGTAGCTTTTTCGAAGTGAAGAAAGGAAAAAGAGGAGCTTGCTTTTTATATCATATTTGAAGCAGAATATTCACTGAAGGAATATGGTTGTGTGCTTTAAGTGCTGCAGCCATTTTCAAAAGACTCCCTCTGGTTGGGTTTGTGGTACCCCGTCAGTGACACACCTTATTGATTAATCACTTTTGGCTGCTTTTGAGAGCATGAAAATGGCAAAAATGAGTAAATATGACTCCAAACAATGATGCATTCAGGCCCTAGAGCACCTAGAGGTACTTGTTTTAAATGATTACATCACAACCTGCAATACCCCTATAGCTGATGAAGCGCATTAGGTATAGGCGGCTCCAGACCATCCCTTTTTATGTGATGGCACTGTTTTTCTATGGAGATCATTCCGAATGGCTGTGTCAGATCTCTGACAAAAGAATCATATAATATCCTTTTTTCAGTTTGTGTTTTGTGTTTATCACATTATCTTTTTTTGTTTCTTCATGTTTGTCCACAGGGCACTGTACATGAATAAGAGCCGGATACATTTGGAGTGACACACTTATTCCTGCATCCATACATTATGCATATCAATCAACATTTCATTTTGAGTTACTGCTTTCATTTGCCGCCTATAATGAGACAGTATGTCTATGTGCTGCCACTTGCGGACGCAATTTGCATCCCCTGATGTCTGTAGCATAAGAACAAAGTGCCTTGCCCCACGCTTGAGGATTATTTATCCACTTCCGCTGTCACATGTGCTGCTAATAGAGATTTGCTTGGCACTTGGCTGTATTTCTGCGCTCCCCGGGGAAGGCCGCAGCTGATCTAATTCAGTTAGGTGGAACTGCAAGCGCTGGTGGGCTCAGAGCCTCCGCGGCTACCGAAGCCACCTCATGTGTGGTTTATGCTATTAGCAACAAAATGAATGTCTCTGCTGTAAAGAAACAATGCAACATGAATCATGAATGTGATGGGCTTTAGGCAGATAAGGAAGCAGATGCTGTTTGCTTTCTAATGGAATACTTAATGAACAGTGAGTGGCGTTTTGGGCAAAAGAGCTTTGTGCCATCCAAATGTCATAGAGGTGCGATCAAACTGTTCAGAACTGTGCAGTACTTTTAAAGGTAATAATGTGTCTCAGTTCTTGCTCAACAGCCACATTATTAGAAAGACTTCTCTTGCTGGTGCGCAGTACCAGACTGTAGCCCACCTGTTAGTTAAGCTCATTAGTATCAATTTTATGCAACACAGGATATGTTTAAAACCAGCACAGCATTCACTATCACACCACTACCATGTCAGAGTATGGTCCAGTACAGAGATAATGTCTGGTCAACAGATGTGGTCAGAAACGAATATTGATAAAAGACTAATCATTAATACGGTACATACAACTTATACATGGACAAAACAGCCTTTATATGGACAAAAATTACTAATTAAATAGGCATTAAATACATTGTAAAAAAAAATTAAAATTCATTTGCAGATTCATTGCATTTTATTTGTGCAATGCAGGTGATACAACAACATTGGTCATGACTGGCACTGAAAATAATGTTTCTAGTAGTAAAAAAATCACCTTGTGTATTAGGTGTCTCATTATCCAACATGCCTGACTGCCCACCTTTAAGAGCATGCTGAAGATTGGTGGCCTGCTGATCAAGCGCACAGACTCAGCACTGTGGTGTGTAGATAAGAGCAGTGCAGTTGTAATGTGTGCAGCTCTTCACCATCAATAAGTAATCAAATCTTAAACCTGTAGGTGGTCTGAATTAAATACAGTAGCAAGTGCACGCACTGCCATAATCCCTCCAGCTGGGCTCTGCTGGCCTTTCTAAATTAGCACTGTGATAGATTCCTTGGGCCCATTGCGATAATAAGCAACTTGCAGGCCTGCAAGCTTCATCTCCTCAGCATCCATCATAGAAAGGGAAAGTTATAGAGCTTTACAAGCACAGGAGAGAGGGAGGCAGGTGGGCAGAGGATGTGCTCTCTGCTTTAATTGTGAACCGACCCCCTTCCTAGTAACAAATCACCTGTCCCTACCTATGACCATTATAGAGACTCACAGAGAGAGTTGGGGTCACCAGGAGAGAGTGATGCATTTTCTCCTTGTAACCCTTTAGTCTAGAATTACTGTTATTGTACTATATGTACAATAACTTCATACAATTATGTACATGGGTACAAGCATATGATTTATGAATATAACAAATTACATTTCATTTACATTTGTATTGGTAGGTTCATTTCTTTTTTATTGTTAGACAGTGACAAAAATATATAAAGGGTGGTTTGTCGTTCTATCCAGTTCAAACCTTAAAAACAATAAAATGTCTTTCCTTCTACAACAATCTACACTTAAAATGAATTAAGAGGTAAGAGTGAGAATGTACATATCCAGTGCCTCCTCAAGCACCTGAAAGACCAACTGAACTGTCAGGCTGAAATATTATCTCGTGAATCAAAGGTGTGATCCAGTGCAAGAAGCAGAGACTTGTGGCTACGATGCTTTTCCAGCAAGTGTTGGATTTTTACAAGCCAGTACTCACCAGATGGCAGTGTTAGCCAAGCGAGTTAACACCAGACTCGCTGTGCGCTACCTGCTGTCCAGAGCGAGGGAGCCAGCGCAGAGACGGTGATGTAATCCTATGAAATGCAGAAACAAAACAGTCGAGATGGATTGTTGTGCTCATGCACCTTTTTCAGGTGTTGCCGGAATGTGCAATGTTTTCATTTTTCTTTTTTTATTCTTTGTTTTCTGCATCAGCTAAGTAGTTGTAGGAAAGTAGATTTTATGTTATAATGTTAACTTTTCTGTTTGGGGTCACTAATAGGACTCCTTGCTGCAATCCAACCCTGATTTTGATCTCGGATCTGCTGTTGGCTGCATTAAAAATGTATCTGAAATTGCAGTCTACGCAGTGCATGAGGTAGTAATTTTGTGATCGGCAGCGAAAGCAGAAAAGTGGCAAATCTATAGGAATTCTGTCAACTTCACTTGATTAATATTAAACTCTTCTCACTGTGTTCATCACTGACAAAACTTTCAGATCAGTTTGGAGTGGTGATCTGACTGAACAGAATCTTCTACTTTCATTAGGAATATACACTTAATATGAAAAACATTGTCTTCCGCTTAATTTCCAATGAATGACTTCCACCTTGGTTTAAGCAATATACGTTCATCTGGTATACTGGATGAAATTATCTCAAGGTGGGCTCCTGAGTGGTACACATGTCTAACCAGTGACCCTCTCATCATGAGTTCAATCCTGGCGATGCCACAACCATGGGCAGTAGTCTAAGAGGCTTCGGTCTCTGCATGAGTGGGATGGCCCTCCCTCTCCCCCAATCACCCAGCATGTTAACTGACATGAAGGACGCAGCAGTTATTGCTCTCCTGTAAGTGTGCTAAGTTGTCCAATGTGTTGTGAAAGTACAAAAAAGTGGGGGAACTCCACATGACTTGGAATAGCAAATGCAATCTTTTTCTCTCCTAGTGCTGGTCGTTTTGAGGGAGTGGACACAGCATAGTATGGTTTAATGAGTGGAGAAGGACACATCTACATTTAGAGAGAAATTTGGGAACACCTTGACTTTAATAGCAGATAGCATAAATAATGCAATACAGTCTAAAACCCACTACGGTCTGACTGAATGGCTACTTGTCATTTTGTGAAAATGCAGAAGTGGAACTTAAGGGAGTGGATATTAGACATAATTTTATAAAGAATATTCATGCATTGTGGTTAGCTTGGACATAAGTCTGCTTGCTAGGTTCTTTCGGTTCTTTCCCCTTCACTGTCTCAGCTCAGTCAGGTGCATCAGATAAAAAATATTTTTATAATGGAGTGATAGTGTGGTATATCAGGCATGCATGTTTTTGTTTTTTTTTTTGTTTTTTTTGTTTGGCAGTGGTCACATCATTAACCACAGTATTCTACAGTATAATCAGACAGTGACCTTTGCTGAGCCAGAGGATGACTAACACTAATGGTATATCAACAGATGACCTGTGTCTCTTCCTGCACACCAGAGAGGACACGATAAAAAGTGGAGTTTTCTAATATAATGCACAGTGAATGTATAGTGAATAAAAAGATGTTTTTATTTTTATAAACTAAAGGGAACTCTTCCACTTGTACCTGGGGTGTCACTGCTGCTGCTTCTCCTACAGGGGCCAGAAACATTGGATTTTATACGACCATTTTTCCCAGCATGTTGCGACATTCCATTCACTTCCAGCATGTTGAATGTTGGGGGGTCTACACAGCCAATTTAGTGAATAACATGTGCAGGGACAAGAAAATCATTACCACAAGATTCATATCGACGGCTGTTCTCTTAATGCTCAGAGCTGCAAGTTTAGCTCGGAGTCCTGCAGCCAAAGACTCAAGGATAGATCAATGTCAGTGGAGCGGGAATAGCATTGGGCCCCACAAGAAACGAGCAGAGCTTCGGGCACGGAAACTCATATCAGAGTGTCTGGCCAGTGCTGTTTCATTTCATGAATTCTTTAATTCCGAATGGTCCCTAACGCACCCCCATCGCTTGGGCAGTCTAAAATAATTGAGGAGTTTTTCTGTAGGTTCCTTTTCAAAATGACCTCCTTGTGTTCTGGAACCCTGATGGCTTTTGGGCCAAAAAGGCACCCGTTCGATGATGGAGCCGTGTCAGACCGTAATCTAGAGAGGTGTCAGGAAATGGCCCCCCAGAGGAACTCCCCCGAACCTCCGACATCATTTATCCACCTGTCTAATCACTGCACCCATAGATCAATATTACAGCTGTGACTGAGAGAAAGGTAGATGAAAGGGAATATAGCAAAGGAGAAGAAAAAAGTTTTCTGCAGCAGTGAGTTTAGACCTATTTAAACCGGCACTTGAGGGTCACTCTGTGTTTCTGTTTTGAAATGTTGAAATGCAATGGCTCTCCTCTGTGGTCTGTGCCAACAATGACAAAGCCTATGTTTGAGCTCTTTATTACCTATATGGGTTTAATTCTTTACTGAGCCACCATAGCTGCCATCTACTCCCATTTCAGGCAGATGTACGGTTGCAGGTGATGAATAAAAGTGTTCTAGAAGTGCAGTATATAGTGTATATCAGGCATATACACATACATTCTTTTTAATTTTACACAGCACCAGTACAAAATATGACATGATAAAGTGTCAGGATGCCACCGACTATTCAGTGAACCATTCTGATAGCGTCGGCTATCAGCAGAATATACGCCATGTGGTATATTTCAAACATTTGAGTACTGAAACTGCATTTTAGAAATAATACTTACATTTATTTTCATGCATTTAGCAGACATCCTTATGCAGAACCACTTACAGTTTTGATTATTTTACGGATATCGATAAATGTAGCTTTAAGAGTCTTGCCCCGAAGATTCTTTTTAGTACAGCATGGTGCACTGTTCCTGTAAAAAGTAATGTGAAAGCCACATTACTACCATGTGTTACTACACTGCACTATTGTAGTGGTACAGTGGTATAAACAGCTTTTTTTTTGTATTGAAATTCAAGCGGTTCAACAACTCATTGTTCATTCTGCAGAAAGTTCTTCCCAACTATGCTGCAGAACCCATCAGTGTGTGGCACTTATAGGCTGCTTTGCTTTCCACTACTTCATCCTAAAGCAGCTCGATGGGGTTTAAGTCTGGAGACTTCTGGCCACTCCATGTTTTCCAGCTCACCATCTTGTCCTTTTTTCTAAGGTAGTTCTGGCAGAGCTTGGACTTATTTTTTGGGTCACTATCTTGCTGTAGGATGAACCAGACCAACTAGACACATACCAGAGGAACTGCATGGCGCTACAGAATTCTTTCCCATTTCTGGGTAACCTTAGAATTTTTAAACCTCTCGTAGTTCAGCACTATCCTGTGTACCATTTCATGATATTCATTGCACTTGAACTGTTTGAATTTCAATTAAAAAAAGCTTGAAACACTGGAGTGTTCTAAAACTTTTGATCAGTAGTGTATGAGTATTCTGTACAGAACTCTCGGAAAAAAACAGCAAAACATTTCCCCAGCTTGTGTGTGTGGCCATGTACAGGGTGTTGTCTGAAGGTAGAATACACCAACAACCCTGCACACAAACTCCTCTCCTGCACCTCTCCTCCATAACACCATGCTGTACAATGACTCACATGACTAAAGTTCCTAAAAATTCGGGACCATAAAAAAGCTGCAATTGCAAGTCTTTGAGTTCTGATTGCTCCCTGTGGAAATCACTCACACAAATGCAGCTTACCCACATCACTGAGGGTGATTTTGTGTTCATCCAATTAGTGAGAGTTGTGTAAAAGACAGATGTGGCATCATTAGAGTGAGCTGCTGAAGAACACGGCTGACCTAAGCCTGCTCTCGCACCTCAGAAATCCTACCGGGTTGTGAGTGTTCAGCCTGATGAATCACACATGCCTTTCTTGTTTCTGTCCCTCTGAAGTCATGCAAGAAGTACAGATGCCAGAGTGCACTGTCTGTGTACAAAAAGAAATTTGACCTCAGCCTTCAAGAATCTTCAGTTTCAGAAACAGCCAATTGCCAGTCAATGTAACAGCTAGTTTTTACTTATAGAAATCAAGGACAAGGACTATAAATGTGCACCTGTTGATGAAAAACAGATTAAATAACTGTATAATCATGTTAAGGAATATTTCTGTGTAAACAGCCAAAGCGCAGGGTAAACCTCAGCCCTCAACAGCTAAACCCACAGGCTTCTTATGAGGTCTCTGCTTCTGTGGTGAAAATTAAGTTTGCCAAAAGAACCATGTATGTCTAAGTTTCCTTAAAGTATTGGAGTTGGGCACTACTAAAAGGCATTATAAAACGCTATAGTGTACCACAGAAGAAATGCCACTGAAAGTGGCCCTAGAGCTTGCCTGACTTGTGTGCTTAACTATCAGGTTTGCAAAATCCTTTGCGAAGCTCCACAATGTCTGGAATGAGGCTCAGACGAAAGTCCGGAGCTGCCAAAGACTCTTGCCACTTGCCCTGGAAAAGAAATTGGGAGTCATGTCCGTGCAATAAAACTTTCAGATGGCCCATTAAAAGCGTGCCAGCCCCCTGACAGCTCCGCATTGTTCCACATTGTTAAGTAGGGTACATGGAAAACGACATCAAACCACCCACATTTGTTACATATGACTTTATTCATTATGGTTATATGGAAGTCACACGTTGCTAAAGATTAAAAAAAAAAATACTGGTGGTTGAGGGGACAGGGCACATTATGCTCTAAACGTCCATTTCTGTGCCAGTTTAACAGAAAACCTCACCCTCTGCCTACTTTACAGCTGGAAATAGTCAAGATTTCTTTTTATTCCAGTTTACTTTAACAGATCGTACTGTATGCATATGTTTACAATTAAGGGAAATCCTGGCGCTTATAATGATTTTGCCACATGTATCTGAGTAAACACATTTGTTTTGCAAACTATTGGCTTAGGCGGAATGCTCATGTGCTGCAGAATTACAACGCATGGCAGACCAAGGCATGGCAGACACTGATGGATTTGGAGATTAAGTCTCCATGCTTAAATCACTTGATTTCATCTTTAAACATACCCTGTGAGAGCAGCTAGCCATAGCCAGAAAACTAAAGTAGATGGACTCTGGAGTACCCATTTTACAGTCAGTTATGAACAACTAGGCCATACAGCTGAAGTTATATTATTCCATTTACAGTGCATTGGTTTTTAATTTCTTGACACAAAGTCTCTCTTGTAATGAAAACACATACCTGGGGGGAGAAACTGTTGGCTAAATGTTGCTGAGGACTTATGAAGTGGGAAGATACTGCTTGTAAAAATTATTATCCAATATAAGGCCTCACTAAAGCAGTGATCGACAAAAAGCCTGATGAAAACTCATAAATATAACGCAAGTTAAAATGGCTGAAAATTGCCCCCAACCAAAAAAATCCCATTCAATTAAGCTTGTAGATGTGTGTACACGTGTCACTGTCTTCATACAATGTATTTGTAGCCAAATGCCGTAAATGTAAATGTATTTGATGGATTCAATTTTGTGCATCAAGCCTATCTGAAAACAGTAACTGTTTTTGAATAATTAATCTGAGGAATAAAAGTTAGCTCGTCATGCATGTGTTTTGGCTATCATTGCACTCCAGACACAAATAAGAGAAATTTGAGCATGCCCTTGTTCGTGGGGAAGCAATTGCAGGGGTTTGGAGGTACCCTGGTAGCAGCAAACCAAACATTTAACAAGTTGTCCCTGAACATGTATTCTCATCACAAGATTCCAGTGAGACTACTCCCATTAATGAAGAATGTGATGTGTGTGCTTATAATGGGTATTTGGCATAGTACATTGGCTTGGAATGTCACTCAGTCGTTTGGATTTCAGGTCTGTTTATTTATAAAATCCCATATACTAAACAAATCATTAAAACCTCCTAAAAAACACAGAAGCCAATCTGTGAATACAGCGTTATTCAAGCAGTCACCAAAACAAGAGCGGGTCTTCAAACAGAGTAGGTTGGATGAGCTCTCCTCATTTTCTGTAGACACGCGAGAACGTTTCATGTGCAGGCCGCAGAGAGGCCAAAAGGACGTGTGCAGGTGCTATGAGGTTTAAGAGCCTCTTGGAGCAGCGGGTAGTGCGATCAGCGATTCGTCATGAGAGCCCTCCTCACTGGAGGGGTGCGCCCAAGGAGACATAAACATGTGTTTTATGTTTCTCTCTTTAAGAGGGGAATTCAAACCTTTTCCACTTCTCAGATTTCCCTCAGGGCTGCAAGGTAGAGTTATTCTCACTGTTTGAGAGCGTTAAGAGGAGAAGAGAGTGAGATGGAGAAACAGAGCAAGTGAATGAGCAGAGAGAGAAATGTGAAAGAAAGCGAGAAAAGTGGGGAGACAAAATGAAGAGAGAGAAAGAGACAGGGACAGCAATAGTAAGAGTGAGACAGAGCGAGAGCGAGAAAGAGTGAGAGAGCAATAGTAAGAGAGAGAGAGAGGGAGAGCACACAGGAATGGAGGTAAGTGGAATGGCTCAAATTAGCACACCTGTTGGTGATTTATCACAAATAAAGCTCACACCTAATTTTCACACCTGTTACCTGATGTGGTCCAATTCACTCACATGTGCTGTTCTTCAGGAGCTGGCTGTGTGCTGATTGGGATTTCTTCTACACAAGACCCTCTGGTCCACTCCTCCTTAACTCTGACCCCATGAGGATCTCATAAAACTCCATTCAACCACATCCAGCACATCATACAAACAGAGAGCAGTGATGATCTGAAGGCTCTTATGTTTAACAAAACACACACACAAGCTTCAGTTGGATGCAGCCCAAACACATTCTGTTTAACACCTGCCTGACCAAACCCACCGTACGAAGTACTGAATCCACCACCAATGAGATACCAACTTAAATAAAATATAAGGCAGATAGTGTGTTCCTGTTACATGGTATATCAACATTAAATATGATTCAGTCTGTACTTCTGAGTCACCAGTCCATTCTGTTTTAAATTCCACTTGAACAAATGTATTAATTGCATAATGCAGTTGTTTCAGGCTGCCTGTAAAAATCTCAGTGGTCCATAATGAAATAACACTACTGTGAAGGGTGTTTGGTATTTCTTATTCAACACACCCACTAAACCAGTCAATTAATGCACAAGATGAATCAGGTGTATTTAAGCAGGTAAATCTCCAAACTGTGCTGGACCCTGGTACCACCAGCAGTAGAGAGTTAAACAGCTCCCTACTAAAGTACACCAGACTGAAAACTGCTTCAGGTAAGAATACAGCAGGGAGAAAAATGAAACCAGTGTCAGTGCAGGTAAAAAAATCGGTTAGAAGGAAGAACAGCAGTAACTCGAATGTGAAATGCGATGCTGACTCAAGACTGACAGATAATCGAGAAATGATGGCCCTATCTGAGCAAACTCAACACACACACATATACCAAGGCTCCTTATATTTCCTTGCCTTAAGCTGTTCATGCCTCCTTTGCCACCATAGGCAACGCAAACCATGCTGCACAGTTGTACATTATTAACCCTTTAACGAGACCCCCTCTGCACCTCCCAGCACAGCCCGGCTCAACCCTGCTCCAGCAGGCCGGCTCAGAAATGAACCACAGGGTCAAAAGTGTGGAACACCACAGGGGTGCCCACAGTGAGTCACGCACACACTCTCACATATGGTCCTGGCCACTCGAGGCACACTTCAAAAGCACAGTGCCCAAGATTCAGACTCCTGTTTCACAAACATCGGCAGCAGCCACGCGAGAATCATGACACTCTCTCATCCTCCACAGAGGTGAACAGACAACACCATGACAAGCCCAGCACATTAAAGCAGTAACTTCACAGATTTGTAATAAAATTATCAGTTATCAAAGAATTCTACCAATTTGTCAAATGCCGAGCAAGCCGACACATAGATAATATTAATATTGTAAATAACTATCAAACTTTAATAAGGTCATTATATGCACATTAATTGGCAGTTTCACCTCTGTGAACCTTGGACTTAATCCTTTATTATCTCATTGACTAATAAGTACAAACAATTTTTTTGATACAGAGTGGCCTGGTGGTTAGCGAGTCGCCCCTATGATGGGAGAGTCATTGGTTACCCTTGAGCAACGTACCACCCTCACACACTGCTCCCAGGGGGTCATTCAAATAATTTCCTACAGGAATGCATGTGTGTGTGTGTATAAACTATTATGGAATTAATACGTATAACTATGCAATTCTAATACAAGCTACAAAGATTTAAGAGTACTTTGAGGAACTTTGGGTCCATAAACCCTTTTCCAGCAACAGTGTCTCTATGTGTTAATTAGAGTTAACTGCGATAACTAAAGAAACTGGCCACACAGTAAACACTTTGCTGGCCTAATGTGTGGTCAGTCAGTGTCAGTCACCAAAGCCATTAGAGAGTAAACATGTAAACTACTCCTGACCTCTGCCTGCAGGCACCTATTCTTTATCACCTCCTCGCTGACAGCTGTTTATGCAAGACAGTGCATGCCTGAGGCCTGGCACAGGTCCAAATAAAATAATAAGTATTTGAGGAAAAGTCAGCTAAGATGTAATACAAGTGGATAACAGAGAGTAACTGAGTAGAAAAAAAGCAGGAATGTTGATGGACATTTTTTGTCTGCCTCACACTTTTTCTTTACCATTCTCTCTACCGCAGACTGATGCCTGCCGCGCAGCCCAGTTACTGAGAGGGAGATGGAGAGAGGAGAGAGGGAAAAAACACAAAATGCATAAACTCACCACAACTGACATCTTTTGCAACAAAAAACATTTCGGAAACCAAGGAGCTGCTGAAATCACATGTTCGAGAGCACTTGCACATTAAAATCATAACTCATGCTTGTGAATTTGCTCAAATTATGCATAGCAGATTGGAAAGCACAAACAGTCTTCTCCACAGCCCTTCAACGAGTGGCACTTTGCCAGAGTAAAGTAACTATATGGGCAACAAAATCAACAAAGACAACAAGAAGAACCACAGTCACAGAAGAACCATTCCTCCAGTGCACACCCCATCCTCCGGAGTTTATTTTCCCTAATGCCTCTCAGTCTCAGACTTAAGGCTCATAAAACATTTTAGTGACAGTGATAGAACTAATTGAGTGTTTTATTTCCAGAGCCATAACTATGTCATAACCTTGCCACTGCCACTACAGCTTCTCTTACTTCTTCTTTTAGGCCTGTCAGAGCAAAGTGTAGAATTCTTACGGCAGACGTGTGTGAAGAGGTGAACAACAGCTCCTGTAAACAAGCAACAGCTCCTTATACTAACAGTCTGAAGTCAATTTGAGAGTTTGCATCTACTGCTAGTCACCCTGAAAGACTCAAGTTTGACTTGCATGTTCTTACAAGACTTACATCTTTGGAGAGTGAGAAAGAGAGAGAGATAGAATCAGAGCAGGAGAAAATGAATGAGAGGGCAGAGAATGGAGAAAGAGAGTAGACACAATGAGCTCAGCACCCGGTCTCTCTAATGACTTCCATGCCTGGACCTGATTGAAACCACACCAGGGCTTCTGAGTTCCACACACAGGCACACAGGCAGGCAGGCAGAGGACAGGCCAGATTCTCTTTAACACACTTCTGCTCAGCTTTGGTGGCTTCCAGTTGCCCAAGCAGGACATCCTAAGGCAGGAACCATGCTATAGAGATTATGAGAGGGTGACCCCGACTCCGTCCACATCCTCCGGACGGCCAAATTACAAACGCGAGCTCCTCTATTTCATCTGACCAACTCACTTCCACCCTCAAGCGAAGGCGAGGCGTGCTGAGCTGGGGTTTGATGTGGGGTGGGAGTGTAATTAGAGGCCCTAAAACATTCAGGGGAACAGAGGAGGCCTGTCCATCTGTCGAGTGGCAGAGTGGTGGTGAGGGGCCAGGGCAGCCCTGCACTGCACTGGTGTTGCCACAGTGATCCATGTAGGCAATGGTTGTAAATATCCAAAAAGGCCGGAGACAGGCCTCGCATGTTCAGAGTCTGCTGCTGTGTACGTCTGCGGGGGCCTTCGCAGCTCATGTTACAGGATAAGCCTCACAGATCGATTAAGGCTGGGTAGGAGGTAGAGTTTGAAATATGTGTTCAGACTCGACAAGGCCTGACTTTTCATGTTGGGTGCTTATTCAGGTTTGGCCATCACTTCTCGAATGTTTGTGACTTGGGTTCAAATTTCATGTTCGAGTTTGTCATAGGCCATCTCCCACCAAACGGATGTTGGCCTGATTTACACTCCACTGTTTTTTTTTCCCTTACTCTATTCCTCTCTACTTTTATCAGTGCTGCCAACACAACAAACCTGGGGGTCTAGGTTTTGTCATTTTGAACAGAATGTTGTCAGTTTTCAGATGGGATTCAATAGAATTTTGTCAGACAACAGCTTGGAATAAAGCTTCAAACAGAGTTCTGATTGAATCAAACAGAGTTGTCAAGCTACTGTTGGGACAGGATAGATTTTTTTATATATAACAGTCAGGGTTGGACAAAATTTTATCAGCCCACAACTGGGTTTGGCAAGAATTTTGTCACACTGCACTTGGGGTCATACACAATTTTGCCAGATAAGAGAGTTGGAAAGAATTTTGCCAGCACAGAATCGGATATAATTTTGTCAGGATCCAATAAGAATTGACAGAACTTTGTTGGGCTACAAGCCTAGATCAGACAGAATTTGTTCTGGGCTGCAGAGGGGATTGGACAGGCTACAACATGGTTCAGCTTAGGGCTGTGGTTTGAGTTGGGTCAGACTTTGGCAGGGATCCTACACTTTTCTGGAGACCTACATTCAAGTTTAACTTCAGGTTTCAGGCATGATTAAAGCTCTAATAGGAAGGATTTTTGCACAGCGATGCAATGATGAATAGCAAAACCAAAGCGCAGCTCTTAACAGTGCTATACCCATGAGTGGTCTTTAAAACAGGGAGCCAAGAGATCTGAGAAATCAACAATTAAATGCAGGTCATAGACTATAAAGCACATCCTTTTCTACTTCATACACTTGACATACCAAAGGCTAGTAGCCTTCTCATAATACTTCAGATCATGAGCACCTACAACATTAATTCAAACTGTCCCAAACATTCAGTGGGCACCCCATTAGCCAGTCTTTTCTCTTAGTTCTCCTGACTTGACATTAAGGAGGGTGTTAAGGATATGGGGTCTGGCTTGAGGCATATTGGTTAATGGATCAAGTTCAGGTCAGACTGCTGGTGATTGGGCATTCTGATGTGATCTGTCGTATATGAAAAAGCATGACTAGCCAATTTCTCTTCATTTTGTTATTTTTGAAGTAATATAATTAGCTCACACTTTAGCAAACCTTTGGCATTTATTTGAACTCCAAGTCAACAGGGCACTCCTTGACATGATGTACCAACTGTGATTGGAACTGATCTAAATGACTTGAAGTATTACCGGATGATGATGGAATGATGGATCATTGACGCAAGGTTGACTGATATTTGAAATCAACTGACAGACAGTGTATACTCTGAATGAGGAATTGTGTGGTGGCTAAGTATCTCTAATATGGCAACATTACAGGAGAAAAAAAAACATGTATCTTTAATGTGCAGCAATGTCAAATTGGAGTTGCAATTTATAAACTGTACAAACAAACAGAAACAATCCAAAAAGTTACAATATGACAGCAACAATATGTATAAATTAGTTGAAAATACCACAAACAATAAGGAAAGAGAAATACAAGGCCTCTGAGACAGCTTTGTCACCCTCATATTCCCTTATAGAATTGTAAATTGTAAAGTATTTTTCTAATACTTACTAATAACATTGTTTTACAGAGCATGGCTTTAAGTGCCTTCCCTGTAATGCCATTGTTTCACACACACCTTTTGGAAACAAGTCCTACATTCAAAACTTTTATTGCCTAATAAATGAAAATCTATCAAACCTAAATGGCAAACTATATTTAGTAGTCTTGTGAGAAAAAGGATTATGGTATAATTGTTTTAGGGGGTTGCTATTCAGAGAGTAAGAAAGGTGAAGGATTAAAAAATAGAAGAAGAAAAAAAAAAAAAACCCAAAAAACGTTCTCTGCCTCAGATGGCACACTGGACCTTTTGTCTGCGCCCCTGCAGTTTCCAATCACCAAGGGGGAATATGGAGTGTATTATAAGATTTATATAATAAGTCCTTTTTATTTCACATTTCCGAAAATGAACTTTTATAGTGTGGTAAAATGTGGCCTTGAAAGAAAACCATCTGTTTAGCATTTAGCATTGCCAGCACATGGGATTCTCTGATGACAATGATTGAGGGTGGAAGAGAGGATCCCCTTGTGTATGAATCTGCGAGAGAGAGGGGAAAAAAAATACACACCAAGAGCCGAAATCCTGACACACGATGTGACGTTTCACTCACAAAATGCCATGAAATGACAAATGGATGGTGTGGAGAAGTGTTACAAAATGCACCCTTTTATCTGTGTGAACCACACACTTTTCCACTTTCCCAAGCAATTGAAGCAACAGCTCACAAACAGAGACGAGCTATTGGGGGGAATCATGCCACTCCAAATCTGAATCAGGAGTCTATGGGTGTGTTTAAATGAGTCAAAGCTAACTGTAGTTGCTGGGGGAAGGGGTGTTTCTGTGGTAAATGAAAACAAAGAAAACCAAAACCAGATAAGCCACAGAGAGTCATATGGGGCTGCAGGAATTTGTCTGAGTGCAAGTTCATGCCACTGCTGCTCCATCCGAGGAAAAGTAAGGAGTGCCATCGCCCCGCTGCAGCTAAGGTCAGCAGAACCAGCTTCACACCATCACCTGCCAGCTCATCAGTTATGTTCAGAGAACTTTCATTAAACTAATACATCAAATAAATCAAACCTGATAGGGCTGTGTTGGAACACAACGGCTCATGCATGTTCCGAATCAGAGCAGGGCTAGAAGCCTGCAAGCAGAATCAAGCCTGAAACAAGTCCGAGGACAAATTTACTGGTGATGAGGGAATAAAATAGCAGAACCTCTTCCAAGAAATAGGGATTCAATATCTGAGTACTGGCTGATACTGATCCAATACTTTTTTCTTTAAAAACAACTAAGCAATTTAATGAGCTACTTTCATCTACAAGTATCGTGCTCAGACAAATTAAAAAGTTGTAATTATAGTATAATATTAGTGTGTTACTTGGTTTTAGGTTCACATTAGCCTACATATGCTTGTTGTTATCACATTACATACTATATTTTGTTTTGTGCTATGCTGCATTAGAGACTGTTATATGATATTTAAGGCTAGACTTGATATTGGATTTCTTATTTTCAGCATTTTCTGCCAGTACCAGGCCAACATCAATTGTGGGCGGCAGATAATGTGCCATCTCAAAACGGTATTCAGCTCAAAAATAGACCAGAATGTGCCAGTCGTGTTAGGAAAGATCCTTGTGAGAGTCTTAGTTAAAGGGGCATTCCAGCCTAAAAGAAGGAATTTCTGTTTTGTGTTGAATTCTAACGAGGTAACGAGGTAACAAGACCACTTCAGCTGATTCTGAATGCAGCTGCAAGGTTAGTCTTCAGTGTTCTTAAATTCTCACACACCACGGCTCCACTACGGCACCTTCACTGGCTTTCTGTGGCCTCTCATCTTGAACCAAGAAGAGGAAGACAGTGGTGGAATGAACTCCCTCTTGCAATCAGATCTGTGGAGTCCCTCGCTGTCTTCAAGCGTCGCCTGAAGACCCACCACTTCAAGGAGCACATTGGTGACTAACCAGTCCTCTCGTTTATCTCTTAAACATCATTTTCTTTATATTAAAAAAAATACCTCAGGCCCTTATCCTCTCAACTGTCCTTACTTGTGTATCAACTTTTTTGCTTTTGACAGGGTTTGTTAAGGTGTGTAACTGTCAGTAGAAAGCAGAAGTTGATTTTAGTATAGTTTTACAGGTATGAAGAACAGGCGTAGACTACTTAAGCACTGATGTACGTCGCTCTGGATAAGAGCGTCTGCTAAACATAAAGGTTTTCTGTAGTATATCAACGCATCTCTTAGCTTCATTGGTTTCCTTCCATCAAGGATCTTTTTCATGGTTAGCATGCATTAAACATCATACAATATACATACTATGTCATACCTGGCATCCCTGGGTGTGTCCTCCCACCTTAAAAATACATCATCAGACGTTTCCGACATCTTTAAACCAAAAATCTCAAGACTATTTTGAAACTGCTGTAGAAGGTGAGTGCGTATGTTTACATGAAATGAAGCAATGGCTTTTCTAGCTATAGGAACAGAATGTTGCTGAGACAAATGGTTCTGGAACATAAACCCACCCAAACATGGGTAGGAATCATTCAAAACCCAAAAAATGTTCCCTCTGCTTCTGAGTCACTTCAGAACTATAGAAATATGAGAGATTTAATCCCTCTCAGGTGATAGAGCTCATATGAAACCTCCTCAAATATGATCACACCCCTCCCACCACTACCACCCTCTCTGCTCCCTCTCTCTCTCTCTCTCTCTCTCTCTCAGCTTCAGACAGCCCTGCTTAGTCAAGAACTCTTCTTCCAAGGTGCTGCGTGAAGTCTATTCACAATCACGAACCTCTCCTCACTTTTCAGGAGCTCAGAAAACCCACACTGTGTTGCGGTGGGGCAAACGCTAGCACATCACACCAGCCACTTAACGAGCCAACGGAGAAGTGCTGTCCAAGGCCTGAGAGCCAGTGGAATAGGAAAGTCACCCAAGCCACCGGAAAAAGAGTGGCTATTGGAGTGCAACAGACTGGGGAATCACACACACACACACACACACACACACACACACACACACACACTTGCTGACTGAATGAAGAACATCCATTTCATGGATTAGGGCAGCATCATCAGCACTCGTTAAAAGACGTGCCATCTGCAGCCCTTTTCACTTTTTCCAAATGCAGAGTGGCAAACTGTAGTTTTTTTTTAGAAAAGCCTCTTGGAGCCTTCTCCCTCCCTGTCAGGCACTTAATCACAGTATTATATTGCGTTAACATAGCAGGGGCCAACATTAACACTTACACCCATTAACCTGGGACCTTGTGTAAGCTTTCAGCAAACACAGCTCTACATTCAACAGCTCTCTTCCCTTTCGCTATGCCATGACTTTCTGTGCCAGTCAGGAATCAGTGAACTGACTGAATCCAGGCACTAGCACCTTTCTAGACAAGCATGCTTTCCTTTCAAAATATTATTTCTCTGTGTATCAGTGAATATAAGTTCTTTTCACTAATCATTTGTCTCATTCGATTGTTCAGTCCTTTCACCTTATTCACCACTTTACAGTTTCTCTGTACAGTGTGTTCAGACTTCAGTTTTGATTACACCCAGAAGGTCTGCTGCATTTTCACTGTGGACTTCACTGACTCAGAACCAATTAGAAGCATATACCATGCATGACAGAAGTAAATATGACAGTAAATATAATCTCATTATATTACTTTTTAACCCCTTAGTGTCCACAAACCTGTTTAGATTGTCATTAACATTACTTTTTAAAGCTGATACCAGTGCAGATACCTTGAATTTGATCCTGATTCCTGTCTTATTTCAGACCAAAAGTGGGGGTTACCTCTGGAAATGACTAACCAACAAGTGCTGATGTTAATATCATGCTTACAATACATAATTCAGAGAAACAATCAATAGTCTGGGATTTCAGTAAGAGCATTCTTATAATGTCACTGTCAGAACAGTGAATATTTCAGCTGCTTTGTCAAAATTTTGTGGTAAATGGAGCAATGAAAAAGGTCTAAAATAACTAAAACTAAAACTTTCTCTGAAAGACAGCATTTTCTCCTTCCTTTGTAATATTGCATTTTAGAGATATGATGAATACTCTTGCTTTATTGCATTTTCCTTTTTAGCAACATGGTATCAGAGGCCAGTTATTGCTCAGGTACAGCGTGTCTATGTGATAGAAGTGCTTGGACACCAAGTTTAGAAATGTTCTGGTTCATTTGTTCATATCCCCACCCCACGGCCCCCCACACTTCAGGCAGGAAAAATGACTGAAGTTCCCAAAGCCTTGTTTCAGATATCCCCTCCAGCAAGATTAAGAACAAGCCTATTAAGAAGGCAGACGGTGCATCATGTTCTCGTTAGGGCTAAAGCGCAGGTGTTTTTTTCCTTAATCATACCAGTGTCCATTACGCAGCTCAACAGCTCAGTGACAGCAGTAAGCCTTTCCTTTTAACCACTTTTCCCATGGATTACAGTGCCCTTGACTTTCTGGCTACACACTTCTATTAGTTCCATTACCGAATGCTTAATCGGACCATTAATCAGAAGTAGCTCCTTCTTAACTTCTCTCAGAACTACTAAGTTTCACATAAAAGGTCTGGGTAATGGTATAAATACACTACAGATGCACGCTCACACACGCACGTGTGCCCACACACACGTTGTTCTTTCAGTCTGTAGGTTCACACTTTAGAATGGCTCTTAAATGAGCCTTGAGTTTTCGAAGTTGTAAATCAAACTTTAGAAAAATGCAAAAATATCCACCGAAATGCCTACCACCTTGTTCTCCACACTGAAACCACAACCATTCAGATAACAGTGACATTAAAGCAAAAGTAACATTAAAGTGATTTCAAATGTAAAGACTGGACGCTGTAACTGTGGGAAAGGTGGTGGCAAAGCACCTGAAATGTACAATCTAAAGTTTCAGACACACAATTCAGCATGTCCTGCATTTCCACTCCATTACAAAATCCTCAAACATGGCATGACCCCAAAGTTTTGTGGAAATACATGTTTAGGAAACTCGGGCTGGAACTGATCTACAACATCTATGAAGCAATTTAACCTGATCCCACAATAGGCTCGCATTTAGGGGCACTCTTAAACGCCCTCAAAACAACTTTGCCTCAGGCATTTTCCTTTAACCACAAATAGAGCTTGTGAAGACAAATCTGCAAACACTTTCGAATAAATATTAATGCACATGTAACGGCCACAAAGTGTTTGCATCTCAATGAATTCTTTGCTGAAAGGGATTAAATAACAACAATAAAAAAAATAGTTCATTTTGAACAAATGTGCCAGTAGCAAAGAAAGAGTTAATGACTCCCCTCCTTTAAAGCTCAGCTCCCGCGTCTCTCTTCTTGTGGGCCACGCTGGTACTTGAGCCTTTGGTTTTTATGTAGTCAGCAGGTGGCATCATTAGCCAGGGAATAAAAATGAAAACTAATACCCTGGAGTAAAGCAATGATATCATAGCAAAGCTTTTTGGCACCTTTTCTGCTTGCTGCGGAGTGCAGAGTGGGGTCTACGGAGGTGTAAATTTAATATGTTTCTTGCTGTTGGGTTTGTTTTATGCAAACAGACTTCACTGCATAAATGGGGTTGAGTGTGAAAGACTTGGGGGGTGGCTGTGTGTAACAAGACCACCTTTATTACTGACTCCCGATAATGTTATCACACAAGATCATTTGTGTTCTACCATATACCTGCTATGCTTGAAGTCAGTGGTGATTGTCTGACACATCAAACGATGTATATTCATGCTTACCTTGAGCCCACATGTGCCTGTGTGTATTTCTGATGCTTCAGGGAGCATAATAGTAGCACAAAGGTATTTAGGCAGAATGCCGTCTCTGGAATGGTTCAAATACCTCTGTACAGCAGTGTGCCAGCAAAGACTGTATATAAAGCTGTCACAGGAGCCCTCAGGGCAAAAAACATATTTGAGTGTTTCAGAATCTATTGAACCGTGATCTCTCTCCCCTGGTCCTCTCAATAAGCATGATAAATAAAGGAAGGAAGCAAATCTAAAGCTTGGCCGTCTGCCACACCATTTAGAAAAAAAAGTCACTCCTGGCTTCACTTATTTCAAAACAACAGAAACCATTCCTCGTTTTCGTCCGACTAAAAACATCCAGATAACTGGCTGTACACGGCCTCGGCAGCCTGTGGCTGTAACTCACAAGAACTGCTGAAAGTGTAATTAACTATGTATGACTTATTTCTTTCTATTAATCACACACGCACAGCAAAGACACACTCACCTTCATGCCTATGATTACCCCTCTTTTACTCTCATAAAAAATAAATACATGCAAAGCAATGTAACAATACATAAAAAAAGGGAACCTAATCAGTTCTACTCGGCCAGCAAGTGTGATTCCATTAAGAAAATTATATTACACTGTATCTGGGATCACACAGTTCTCGTTGAAAAATAGGGGCGCAGAAAACGTGTGTGTGCCAGTACCCCGCAGTGACTGCTTGATTATTTGCAGATGGGCAGTGCAACCGGAGTGAAGGTTCCCCTTGGCATGCCATGCATATGATTAAACCTATGATTGCCTCCCAGTTCAACATCAAGGAGAAAGCCAGGAAAGCATATCTGGTGTAATTCACCCACCTTCCTTCTTTCTGCTGCTATCTCAGTGCCTCAGAGTCAACTGTCCTGTCCTGAACTACATCCCTATATTAAACCGCTGTTCACATTCAAAGCAGGACTTCACAAAAGACATTACAAAGTATTTGATACTCTTGACTAGGGGGAAAAGAACAATCAGTGCTGTTCTTCCTACAGAAGCATTAAAAGCTTACATTAACACAATAAGTGATGCATATGTAGGTCAAGGTTCAAGAATGATGGATATGCATCCTTAACTGTCTTAAAACCAGTCAGTGTCTCAGTCAGAAGAGGCTGAGTATCTGTGCCAAAACGAAATGCATTATAGAGGGACAGATGTTTGTACACCTGTCCACTAAAAACTTTCTTCTCTCAATGAAACTCCTGGTCTGTGGCATCTTCAGAAGACTCCTGAAACTCTGCAGTAGTGTGTGCAGCAAGTTTATGCCCCCAAACTCACCAGAAATCAAGGACAAGCATGTCACTGAAGCGTCTGCTGTAGATTTTGCATACCTGAGTTACATTCTAGCCAGTAATCTGTGTGTGTGAGAGCTTGTATTGATTTTAAACGTCAACGAGTTTTTATTTTCTTTTTAAAACGTCCGGGGGAGATTCTTTCGGTTTTTTTTTTTAAAGTTTACCTGCAGGTAACTCATCCTAAATCTGACGGTCGCGTCCAAAACAAAAAACACACACTATACTACTGCCCTACTAATAATTATGTCCTAAATTCCCGGGCACTATTTAGGGAGTCACGACGCGGTTTGAGACGCGACCACTGTGTGAACAACCTGCCGCCCGGTTCCGTCTCTTATTATGGAGCATGAAACATCTTCAGCAAGAGGCAGAGCAGACCAGACAGATAAAAACTATGCGACAGGCAGGGGATAAGCCATCATGTCGTTAGGAGATAAGCCAGATAAGTTGGCTGCGAGTCACCAACCGATGCGTGACACGCGCCCCTGCCTACTGCAACGGTCACGACCACCATCACTTCCGAGCAGGAGGTCCATCAGGTTCCACTTCTGTTTTAGAAGGAGCATTTCTCTTTCTCGGGAACAGTTTTCTGAATTATTTTATTTTTATATGCATTCAGAGTTTAGTATTAAATTGAGTACTAAAAACACTAAATAGTCAAACATGATAATCTAAGCTAATAATCAGTGTGATGTGTAAAAGACCTTGTTAGCCAGTTCTGGTTTAAAGTGCCACTATACTTGATCACCAGGTGGGAGCTGATTGAGCCTGTGTGAATCTTGCATCAGTGTGTCTGTATCAGTTTCTGCACCGTTCTGGGTTTGTCAGTGTGTGTGTGCGTGTGTGTACCTCTTTTGTTCCTCCTCCAGCGGTGTGTCTGTGTCTGACAGTGGCTGTAGTCCATACAGTTCAACACGATTAAAGCAAAGGAGAAAAGTCGAAACTGCATCTGGGCGGCTGTGTGTGCTCTTGCGCCTCGGGTCGGAAGGGCCAGTGGTCGTGCTGTGAGAGCTTTTCTCGCTCAGGCTCCGTGTGTGTGCTTTGGAGGTGCAGAGGTGTCCAGAGAGGAACGGGGGTCTTCAGTGGGTCACTCATCAGCCGGGCAGCGCGGCGGACCACCAGCATGGAAAGTCATTTTACAGAGCATGAGAGAGGTGGATGAGGAAAAGAAGAGAGAGAAAAAAAAACAAGAAGAAGAAAATTCAGAAGGTCCCAGGAGAGCTCAAGCGATGGGATCAGCCTAGATCAACCAGAAGCAAAAGTTGGCTGAAAGTCGGAGACACGCTTAGCTCTTTAACGAGCCCAACATCGCAGACCACCGAACAGATGATGTACCTCGGGGGGCAAGAATAAGAAGAGTAAGAATAAGAAAGGGGTGACGGGTGGCGAGGGAGTCCAAACCGTGGGAGAAAGCGAGATCAAGTTCCTTCAGAGTGCCACAGTGGGTTTGGAGCATTCAGCATCCCTCCTGGAATAAACTTTTCTGTACTGTCCAGCTCCTGTGGGCGCGCTCCACCAGTCTTCAGAGGGTCCTCCGTGCACGCGAGAAGCGCACTGATGATGAAGATGATGGTGATTATGATGATGTCTCTTTATTTGGAACACCTGAGTCTCATCACGCCACGAGTCCGCGTTTGGAAAGCTCGGTGTGGATCTCTGCTCCTGTACAGACTGCTGCTGGTGCTGATGCTTTGCCTGCTTTTACTATATAGCCCTGCTGCTGCTGTCACGTGGAGGCTCCTAGGATCTTGTTGAGCTTTTCAGAGTTTTGGAAGACCCCCCGCCCCACCACCTTCCCCTCCCCCCTCATCCCTCCTCCTCTTCTCTAACTCGTCACGGCCAAAAGTCGTTTCCCAGTTTAGGATTGTGAAGATGAAGCGTGCAATTAAAGCCCCCAATCGGACATTTAGATACTTTAAGGTTCAGATCACTGGGAATCAAACGCGATGTGTTAAGTGTGCTTCTTTGGTTTCCGACGAGCTTAATGTAGCCCAGACTAGGTAACCTAAAATCCTTTTTATTATTTGTATTTATTACAAACCGATAAAAAAATAATAAATAAATGAAGCAAACTTGAACGTGTCTTGGTTTGTTAGCTAAAGGAGATGGGATGAAGGTATGATTATTCTTAGGGTGCACATCTTCAGTTGCCGCGTGTGATAATGAAGGGGACATGACTTTACTACTCAGTCGGGTCTCGGGGGACTCCAAACTTCAGGTCGCGATAATCTTTCCATCCGTTTAACTACAGCTTCCACAGAGCCCAGATCAAGTGTGATTAAGTCCACATTCCCCACTAGACACGGTCACGCTGCAGCCGGCTTCTCTGGGAGATCAGAACGAGAAGTTTATTAAGGATCCACTAGGCTGCAGTAAAAGGTGGTTTATTTGTGAGGTTTCCGACAAAATTCGGGTTGTAAAGTCGCGCCCCTGAAACTCACCGCCACTGACACTGCTGCACTTGGACTGCCTGTGTTACTGAGATTGTTATACTGAGACTGCCTGTGTTACTGAGACTGTTATACTGAGACTGCCTGTGTTACTGAGATTGTTATACTGAGACTGCCTGTGTTACTGAGACTGTTATATTGAGACTGACTGCATTGCTGAGACTGGCTTTATATTGAGACTTACTGTATTACTGGGACTGTATTACTGAAAGAAGCTGTAGTACTGAGACTGGCAGTAGTATTGAGACTGACTGAGAACTAACACTGTTACAGACACTGGATGTATTCTCGAGACTGAATCTAGAACAGATTGGCTGTATTACAGAGACTGACTGTAGAACCGAGAGTGACTGCTGCTGAGAGTGTTACCCTGAGACTGACGGAGTTGCTGAGACTGGCTGTAGTACTGAGAGTAACTGTTACTGAGCTAAAGTACCGAGACTGACTGTTTTTCCCAGGAGAGACTGTAGTCCTGAGATTGGCTATAGTACTGAGACGGAAATTAGATTGGCTGGATTAGTGAGACTTTTACAGAGACTGGTATTACTTAGATGTGCTGTAGTACTGAGAGTGACTGTGTTAACAAGACAGACTGTAGAACTAACACTGTGTTACTGAGACTTTAGTGTTAACTGTATTAGTGAGATTAGTGTATTACTGAGTGTGTGTTACTGAGACTGGGTGACTGAAATTGACTGTTTTACTCAGACGGGTTGCTGGTGATCCTGAACGGGAAGCATCTGCGCAAACATCTGTACAGCTGTCGCTGCCTCTCGCCTTCGCTTTTTAAATTAAACCCAAATGTTTTTACTCAGCTTGACCACTAGGTGTGGCACTTAATCTTTTATTTATTTGTCTCTTTTTATGCTGCTCACTTTTGAGGATGTCTCCATTTCCAGTGTGATTTACACACAATAATCGAGAAAGCCTCTAGGATGAGGTTTGGACAAACTCGCTCTGAAATATGCAAAGCCGGACTGACTTATGGTAAACCGCCTTTAAGGCACACAGCACTTCTGATACACAATGAAAAAAAAAAAAAGTCGACTTGATGCCTCGGTGGATCACACATAGAACACATTGTGCCTAGAACACCTCAAAAACGCACACATATACACACACACAAAATGTATTATGTAAAAATATGGATGGGTGTTTGCTTATGTTGTGTTTGCTTATGTTTGCATTTTATATATATATATACTGTGTATGTACATATACATATATATATATATGTGTATATATATATATATATATATATATATACACACACACACACACACTATATATATATTAGAGGTGGGCATAGATAAATTTTTTTAACACCGTTAATCTCATTGGAATCTTGGCGTTAAGGCCGTTAACGGCCCAGCACTAGTATATATATACACGTATACATACAGACACAAACAGACATGTATTTTCTCTTTGAGGTAGAGATCAAAGGGAGAAAAACTACTGCCCGAGTGACTGCTATCTGTTATTAAAGGGCAGTAACAGGGCAGGTATTTTAAAAGAACCATTCAGTAAAATCCCCAATTTTAGCTGTACCTTTAAAATATTTTTTTAAAAAGTCTGTGGAGCTGAATTAAGTGTAAGACGATCAGTAACATTTATCAACTGATGGGTCAGTTAATTCACCCCATGTCTTGCTGTATGACAGGTGGAAAGTATTCAAGCCTGTGGCATGATTTCAGTCACACAAATGCCTACAGAAGGATGTAGCTCATGCCCTATATCACCACACATTTATTCACATTTAATGACAGACAGTAGTTTTATAATCCGTCCACTACTGGCTAAGGCCAACTGTATTCCTAAGCACCCTCCTGCGTGGCGGTGATTTCTGATTAGGTCAAATCCAAACTACATGCGTTAAGTTTAAGTGAACCTTGAACAAGCCTTGAAGAAAAAAAACATCACATTACACCTAGAACCAATTAGTATTTTTGGACTAGTGTGTAACGGCTTGCCATCATTATTATATACTTTTTTATATGCACATATATTATATACACAAAGAGTGTCTTGACAAAAACTACACAAACAGACTGGCATATTCATATGTAATTCCGATTACACAGCCTATTTTGATCAGATGGTTTAACCTTTTCATGAGAAAACATGTGATGCCAAAAGGAAAGTTCATGTACCCATTGTAACCAAAACCTACGCTGACCTTTTGCCTTGTTGTTTATTTTTTGGAATAAAGTGACAGACGTTGTGGTTGAGAGGCTTGTCAGCCGCACGTCTGATGCTGGTCTGGATGTCTTGCTAAAACAACATCTGAGACAGCACTCTTAAGGTGGATGTGATAATTAAGGTCTAGGAGTTTTTATTTTCGTAATGTGTCATGCCAAAGGACCGGTAAACTATTCACTTTAGCCACCCCCTCCGGCCGTGGCCGTCCGCCCACCCGCTCGTTGGGAAAGTAAAGGTGACGTCAGCGTTTTAGATGTCTGGCTGGGAGCCTGAACACCATGGTAGTGGTAAGCCCCCTCTTCACTCGTCCAGAGAGACAGTGCTCATAAATATGTCAGCTGATGGAGAGGCCAAAACAGACCGAGTCTTAGCCACCGCTGTGTGTCTGCGTGTGAGAGTGACAGTGTGATGGAGTGATAGAGAGAAAGAGAGCGAGAGAGAAAGTGCGAGAAGGAGAAAGTGAGACAGAGAGAGGGCAAACACAAAAAACCCGCTGTTGTGATGCAGAGATGACGAGATGAAAGGGGATGGGGGAGGTAAAGGTGGAGGGGCATTAAGCTGATTGTGTTGTTGGCTAATGGAGGCTTATGAGTCCCCAGCGTCACTGTGCACAGACGGAAGGCATGACTGGCATTGAATATGGCAATGAGCGAGTTGACATCACCTCTCCGTGCCCTCTTCCCTGACTTCCCTCCAGCATATGAGTGGGTCTGCCGCAGCGGAGTGGTGGGCCACTACGGTGCAGAGCTGTAAAAACGCGGCAGACTAAACACTCATTCATCATTACGGCGCATACATGCATCGCTTCGCGAAAACCCAGACTCCTATCCCGTCCCACTCAATGACTCAGTGCTCACATTAAAACTTCATCTATTACACAAAGGAGGACGACCACTTAAGCCTCAACCACCGTTCGTAATGTCCAGAAATAAAAGAGCAAGCACGGAGTGAAAAGGGTTTTGTAATGGTGTTTTTTTTATTGAATACCAGATGTACTGAATCTAGAATAAGGGTTCTCTCTCACTCCTTTGAAGGTCATGATTGGAGAAAACAGCACGTTCATTAGCTGAATGGGAATGCTGGAGAGTAACAGGATAAAAATGGCAGAACATCATCCACTCTGCTGCTCAATAAAAGCCTGTATCCTGAGCAGCCCAGTTAGGAGTCTGGAGAAAGAAAGAACAGAAAAGCAGAGCTTTATTATCCAGTTCACAAACAGTTCAAATGATTTGTTGATTTGTTGTGCGGTTACGTTTATGTCTTTGGCAGATCTCAAATCAAGCACGTTCCCAATTCTTCAAATTTCAATTTAAATTTGCTGAATTGAATGCATTAAAACAAATAAAACAAAAGTGCAATAAACCTGGCACATACCATTTCAAATGATTTTAAATTGTACTAATTTTAAAATACACTAATTTACTAATTTAAAAAATGCTGTAAAAGAGTTTCTTAAAACACATCGTAATTCAAAAGTCCATGACCTTTGAGAGATGACTTGGATGTCAGCTGTTAAATGTCTCCCAAAGCACATTAACATATACTCATTTAAAAGGGAGTACGTTTCCAAAGTTCATGAAGCGGAGACTCAAGGAAGGGACTGGGAAAGCACATACATTCTGGGTCTCGGTGGGCCAATCAACATACCCAACACACGCTCGCACCCAAGCACGCATACACAAAAAGATCAAACAGCGAGAGACTGGACCCCAAGCAAAACATCTGTGGTGATTCCTAAGTGTAGGGAACTCCACCCCTGAGTTAAGTTCACAGAAGCTGGTTGTTGTGAGTGTGTTCGTTATTTACTCCGCTGCGCTGAGTCACTGGACTCTGGCCTTCTTCTTTACGGCTGTGCTGCCATCTACCTTGTCATTAGTGCTTTGAAGAAGAATGGCATGATGAAAGCACTCACTCTGTTAAACTTGCTCTTACTGGTTTATACCATGTAAAGATAGCTCTGGCGAGATGGCTCTTCAACATTCTTTAGGATCTGTTCTCTGGACAACCGCTTGCGTGTGTAAACTACAGGACTCACGTTAAAACAGCAAGAGATGAGATCAGATAAAAGCGGGACGCCGTGCGTGTGTGTGTGTGTGAGAGAGAGAGAGAAAAAGAGACAGAGAGAGAGACAGACACACAGAGAGAGAGAGACAGACAGAGAGAGAGATGCTCTGACCTCATTCCTGTTGCTGTGGCTCAGCTTCTTCTCAATGTTCATGGCCAGCATCTGGCTGCGGAACGACAGGCTCTTCGTCTTCTCAATCACTTGCTGATAAGGAGAGACTGCGTTGTTGCCCATCACCACATGACCCTGCCAAAGGTAGGAAAATCATTCAGTGCTCAAACAGAAAACACAGTTTCCAAAGGCACACCTTCAGAACTAGCCACCATCTTGCCACAGCCCAACTGAGCTCCAAACACTGGGGCTAATTCTAGGCCACACCATTACAAAGCTGTGTGATTTGGGAGATTACAGGGGGGCCTGCTCCATGGTGGGTTTGTTATGACATTGAGTGCTGTAGAAAGAGTGTAATAATACAGTTTTCCAGCCTCAGTGGAGGAGTATGTCTGAGGTGAAACCTTTCATTGAGGCACACGACCAAAATAATCACTTGATTGATTGTTAATGTTATATACATTGCTATATAGTAGACAAATTCCACAAAAGAGGATGGAAAAGTTTTCTTTTGACTGACAGGCTGGAATAGAGACCACAGAGTAGAGAGAACAGAGAAACTAGCTCAGTATCAGAACACTCAAGAGAATGTAATACAGATATGAGAAGAAAGTCTCGTCTCCTACCAGCTTTGAGTCGATTTTTGCATCCAGTCTGGCGTTGCGAATGAGGTTGACAATCCATCTTTCTGCCTCCTCAGGAGTCATATTCAGCTTGTCCGCCAGCATGCTGCAGACAAACAAGAGGCCATTAGGACAAATGAGAGATGGATGAAATCCTGATATACTATATACAACTTTACATAAATGCTACATAAATGTAGGCAAAGGCATTACACAGACCTGATCTCATCTAAGTGCTGGAGGATAGTGAAATTGCTGTCAAACCTTAACGTTTGGGACAGCATTCCAGAGTGACAAATGCCTTTCATTATGTAAGCGAGGCAATAATGATCATTCACACCAACGCTAAGAAGCCCATAAAAACGGAATACAATTACATCATTGTGAGGAGATGGAGTAAGGTCGAGGGAATTATGACAGACAAATGAAAATGTCCTTCCAAAAGCGGGGACGAGATGAAGTGAGTCGAAAGGAAGTCCATTAGAGATGGTTGCTACACCAGCCCTTGATTCATCAGGTCCTCTTTAAGGTCCTCTACCACTCATTCACTTCTATGGCATATTCGATCGAGGTCTGCAACTGTTCCTAAATGAAAGGCTCCAAGACCTGAGCATGAATATGCCTCCCAGAAGAGAAGGCAGAGGTTTTTAAACAGCCTTTTGAATGCATCTAGCCATTCTCTGCAGCCAATGCTCCCTGCCATTGTTTTGGACGACAATTACATACGTTGCCTTTCTTGCTATGATACACGCTGCATTCACATTTTAAACAAATGATATAAAGGCGAACTTGATCTTTGACACCATAAAATTGGCCTAATTTGAAATCAAGCTTATAAATAATTTTTATATGCTTTTTATTTTGACTGTTATTTTCTGTGACTGAAGTGAAATGAGCATCCAGTTGTTTTAAATATTCTTCCAATCAATATATCTTCTTCAAATTTATAAACATCTTTAGGCTTTGCACTTATAAATATAAATATGAGCAAAAAGTATGCATTCCAAAGCATAACTGAAGATTTAAAAAATTAAACTAATACAAAAGTATTCAGCACACAGCCATTGCCAGAAAATGCAGTTTTGAGACGTCTGCTTTGCAGCATTGTGGTTCAACTTTGGCCGATTCCTCTTGGCAAATCGTCTTCAATTCCCTAAGGTTATGAGTGTCCCTCTGATGGACTCAATTTCAAAATCCCCCATAAATTTTCTATGGAATTAAAGTCAGCAAGTTGGCAAGCACATTCACACTTTTTTTTAAAGAAACTAATTTCAAGTTGTATTGGTTTTTTGGGGTGTCACTGTCCACATACAGTTTCTTGGCCAATATGACTGGTGGTGGCGTAGTGGGTAGGATACTTGCCTCTAGACCAAGAGGTCCTGGGTTCGAATCCTACCTTCAGCACCACC
>JBBPDB010000007.1:16231808-16256493 GCA_037974465.1 Brachypetersius altus | reverse complement strand
AGATTGTCCCCTGTAGTTAGGAATTGGAAGTCGCTTTGGATAAAAGCGTCTGATAAATGCCGTAAATGTAAATGTAAATGACTAAATTATCCTCCAATATCTTCTGGTACATCTGTCAATTGCTGTGTTTTCTGAGGTGTATTGCCTCACTACTGTTTGCAGAGAAGTGGCCCATTTTCATGATACTCCATACTTCACGTGCACCTTTGTGATTGTATGACAGGATAAACAACTCGGTATCTCCTAATACATTTCTTATCAGTAAAAAGTGTATCGTCTTATGGACCAAAGTAATATCCACATACAGCAATTCCCCGCTTTTCGCAGGGGTTATGTTCCAAGAGCACCCACGTGTAGTGAAAAAACGTGTGGAAAAAATGCCCAAAAATACATATATTTTTTAATAGTGTAAACTCTAAATATGCCCCCAAATATGCATTACCTTAAAGAAAATGTAAACCCATATTCGCCTCTTTTAGTTTAAATTCCCTACCGAGATATGCATCTCGGATGGTTGCGGGCAAAAGTATAGGGATACCGCGGCGAGGTGAACGGTTTTTGGAGAATAAAACCTAATCTACTTGGGCTAAAGATACAAAGCAGGGCTCATTGGAAAGGTCTCCTGGGGATCTACAAAACGGTGGAGTTTGAAGTGTCAGTGCTTTTCCTGCTGAGATATGCAACTCGTCGCGGGACAAAAGTATTGGGACAGTGCAGCGAGTGGAACGGATCCCCTTGTGTGAAATATTTATTGCCACAAAAAAGCAAAATAAGGAGGAGGATATTGCCAGTTTCCAACGTTATTGTGGCAATTTCCACGTAAAACAGTTTGGCTCTCAAAAAAAATCTGCGACTGCTGATACACATAAAACTGGGGGGGTTACTGTATATACCAGGACCCAAGAACACTGGCCCAAACAGCACGCAGCATCACGTTCTTCCCACTGTAAAACCTGGTGCGATCTCTTCCCTAATAAGCATTACACCTGGCCGTCCTCATGATGTAAAAGAAAATTGATCAGAGAAGGTCACATCCTTCTACTGCTCCTGGTCCAAACCTAATGCTCACATGCCCACTGTAGGTGCTTTTGGTGGTAGACCTGGGTCAGAATGGGCACTCTTTCTGGTCTGAGGTGCTTAGCAGTCTTGGGATTTGAACCCTGATTGCAGGGCAAATGCCCTAACCACTAGGCTACCAGAAGTTTAATACATTTCTTCTCATTGTACATTTATAGCAAATCATGAAATTCTTAACATGTAGGCTGATTGTAGCACTGAAAATGACAGATGATATAATTTCCTCCTGCAGCAACCTGTAGATAATGATGGATGACAAGGCAGATTGTTCATAGGTCATAATTTAAGACCTAACCATCACCAAAAGTGCCAGTTGTCAAATCACAAGAGCCAAGGATGTGATGGTTAACACATGTCCAAAATCATGCTGGGACCCTTTTGATATTGGAGACATGAATGCTTGTCGACTCCGGGGGGAAGTCGACAAGCAGATCTATGAAAAACATGGCAAAGCACGTTATGGGCTGATTACCAATTATAGCCAAAAAGGCACAGGAAACCAATTGGAACACTGGGTCTTTCAAAACACCTATACTAGTGCTGTACCTCTATTAAAAGAAAGTAGAACTAAGTTCTGGTCCTTCTCAGATGAAGGATAGTTAGCCTTACAAAATGTCTAATTAACTTCAGAGACTGTTGACTGTGGCAGAAAAATGCAAACAGTATGTCCAACCATTTGATCAGTGAAGTCACAGTCTCAGATTGAATAAAAAATAAACACAACTGTGTTTCTTCTGAAGGACCTGATCTGACAACACTCATACACGCGCAAACCAGTGATTTAGGTCAGCCATCGTCTCTGCTTATCATAAGAGCAAACAACAATTAAAACCAGGTGAAACTAACCAAGAACAAGAGTTATTACGCCTGATTCTGCTTAACAAAAACAAACTTAATGTGTAGTGCAAAACAGAATAAGCAAAAAATTGTTCAGCAGAAATGAAGTGGGGTGAAATGGACCTTTAATGCTCACTGTCCAGCCGACTTGGTAAAGACCAGCTGCCTTCTCATTTTACCCAGCTCTAATCCAGGTTCTCAGGGGAGGGCTGGCAGGTAGGGATCGATTTCACTTCGACCCCTTAAATACACTGGCTCCTCATCGTTGATTTATCCAATTCTGGTTGTAGGCTGGTGGGACTGGGGAGACCAGTTTTACTCCATGAGCCTCCCACTCAGCTGAGAGGTCAGGCATGAAGGCAGGGACAAACTGGGTCCGGAGAGAGCAATGGACTCAAAACACAGAAGTGCCCCTTTTACCATAGAGGACTTTAACAAATTCATTGTTAAACACTTCCATATGAAGGCAATGAGAGATTCCAGGTCATCCGGAGAGACCTCAGAGAGTTTGGGGCAGAATTGATTTTTCCCTCTTTTTGATAAAACCAAAATTACTCTGTGGTTGGTTTAATGACTCAATTGTAAAAGATCCTCTTTGCATTGTGGAAAGATCCTCTTTTACATTGAAAGACTGGATTCTCAAACTATTAATGTTCTTTGAAAAAAGTTACTGACAAGAAAATTCTCAGCCAATGGCCAAAACTGAACTGATTTGGAAGATGGTACGCTTGGGGTGGTCAAAACTGCCTCATCATATAATTTATGTTTGCAAGTATTAAGTAAGCAAATGGAGCCATTATGGATGGGGGAAAAAGTAGTAGTCCACTAAATTTTAACTATGGAGACATCATCTCCTATTCTGGCTACATGCCCTGATTCGGCTACACTTTTAAAAGGTTAAAACAGACTTCGGCTTTTTATATAAATACCTTGATTCATCAGAACTCCCTGCAATCCACCAGGAGTTAAGATTGGATCTTCCAGTCCAAAATGCTGAGACTCATTAGACTCATTTGCATATGCCTGTTGCAATATCAGTATTGCAGAGACCAAACCCCTGATAATGAATGGAAGACAATATATTGTGCAGTCCCAGTTGTATTACACTATTGCTGAATACATGCCAGATGTCTGTAAAATAGTCAGGAGCTGCAAAATGCCCTCATTATGAAACAAGCATCTGATCTATGCCTGGGTAAACAGACAAAACACACAAAAAAACAATCTTGACCTCACTCTTACTAACTTGATGCTAAACAATCCTAAAAAAAACATACTAAATGATCACAGTTCTGCTTCTTCCTCCTAGTTGAGCTTCACCACTAACTTTTGAGGTATTTAACAGATAAAGGGATCCTACTGAGACAAAGCAGCCAAAAAGAGACAGGACTCCTAATCAATTCCAGACTATCAGCAACTGGAGACTTGAACAGTTTGATCAAATTCCAGGCTTCAACCTCATTACAAACTTTCCTCCAACATATACAACTTTCACAAAATACAGAAAATACTTAAGTGTGCGCTAAGCTGTATAAAATAATACCAGCATTTGTAGATCCATGAATTACTTGACATACAATTACTACAATCCTGCATTTTTCCCAGAAAGCTGTAAGCTTAAAAAAACAAAATAAATTGGTAAATGTATCTTAAACACATAATACACATGACGGCAGCAGGAACGCATGCACATATGTGGTTTCTGCTAGATTTAGAGGATGCCAAATCCTCTTAATTAGATTCAATCTGTTAGCCACAGCCACTGACAAGTGTTTCTTCCTCTACACAAAGAAAAATGAAATGCTGGACAGATGCTCAGACTACTAGTTACAAAAAGCTCATTACACAGTCAGTGCAGCTCTGCCTCCCTGTTCTATACTCAGTAATAAGAACCAGGCTTAGGGAAACCAATGACACCCGCCCAAACCTCCATCTCATTCCAAAGACCTCTTTTCCACCAATGGAAAAACCTAGGGATTCAAACCATCGCGTGTCTTCTCTGGAGACCTACAACGCTGTGTATATACCATAAAAAGAGCAATAAAGTAGAGCAACTAGAGTAAAGTGGCAATAAAACACCTGCCACACTCAACCAAATGTAGGAGGGTTGTGAATTGTCTACAAAGCATGTTTTACTGAGAACCAAAAAAAAGGTCATCCCACCTTTCAGTCTTCAGCTCTGCTTAACTATATACATTTTATTTAAATATTTTAGTGTTGTCAGTGCTGAGCTCCAAATCTGCAAGTTGACAGATCAGAGAGAGACAGACAAAGAGAGAGCAAGATAGAGACAGAGGGCGAGAACTACTGTCTGATCTTTGTGTGGTGCAAGGCCGCCCTATGGCTTGAAAATTGCTTAAAAACAGATGAGATGATGTGTCTGTGATCCCTGGTTGTGTGTGTGCACGTGCCAGCCGCTCTTTGGACACACTTCCTCCGGCACGGTAGGTAATAAAAAGGGATGCAAGCAGAGTGGGAGCAGTGAGAAGGGGAAGCAGGAAGCAATCCCACATTGTGGACACATTTGCAGATCTGTTTTATTTCCGCTGTGCTACAATATGAACACAATAATTTTTACGACACTCATCATATGTTGATTTAACCTTGGGACGACCAAGACCAACTGACATGTTATAAACTGTCCAAAAAGTCAGACATTTGTGAGCTATCTACTATCTATGAACAGATCAAGAGGGATTACACATGCGGTGTAAGTCTGCTGCAAAGGTCCAGCTCAAACCACAAGCCCTGGATTAGGTGAATGTTTTACCTTATGCTGATGCACTGGTGAATTCTGCAGAAGGTCTCAAAGATGAACAGGCGAGCATTTTCAATGAAGTCCTCCAGACATGCCACCAAGAAGAAATCATTCACCAGCACCTTCAGGAGATTAAAACAATTAGATTAAAGACACTGTTAAGTGTTTAAGGAGCAGACGAACAACATGTTTTCCAAAAATGGGATAGTGGAACCAGTTAAATGAGCACAAAGAGCAGGGCATGCAGTTTATAGGAACTCATTAAGGAAATCAAAACCGTTCCTTTTGTCTTGGGACATTAACAGGTGGAAAAGTGGGAAAACCCAAATTGCTGAAACATGTGCCAGATTAAGATGGGATTAAAACATGATTCATGAAAATGAGTACCATGAGCACCAAGTAAAAAAAAATAAGTAAAATAAAAAGGGAGCATGCTTTTAACACTTCTAACATTAAAGTTCATTGCTCTTAAACAGTTTACTTTGGCAACTGTCAAAAAGGAGAAAACCCCTATTTGGAAGGTGGAGGGGAGAACGATTTGGGGCACTTCTCAGCACTCCAAATCAACCACAAATCTTGGAATTCCACCGTATCCACATGAAACAGAGTAGGAACAGAGCCAGCCACCCAATCCACCGCAATGGCTCTGACTTATCGCTGCTCATCTTGCCCACTGCCGCAGGGTCCATCGAGTTGCACAGTGGAACCAATTTACACTGCCACTGCATTCACACAGCGCATTTGCCGTCTAATAACAGACACAGATGGCAGCTAGGCTCTGATCGGCATTCACTCTGCACTCCTGCATCAGCCTTACTCTCCTGCTTTGGGACGGTGTAATACTCTCAAATGAAGCACGGTCAGACTGTAAAGTGCAGAGAATTCCACAGTAGTGAAAGCATGTGAACTCCTGCTGTCACTGCATGGTTCATGTGCAGTCTTTGTCCTCAGTCTTCAACAGGTCTGTTCGCTCTCGGGCCTTGCTCTGTTTGCTTAGGCTCTATTTGCTACTATCTCGGCTGTTCTGCTTGAAAAAAATCCCAACTACATGGCCCTATCAGCCAGCGCACATTTGACCAATGACAACACTTATGTTAACAAAATCCCCAGTCCACTTAAGTGCCATAATTACTGTCATCTGTGTTTTCCAAGAAATAAAGACTCTCAAACAGTTTTCACAAAGGCACAAAAATGTCCTTTTAAGTTCACCCTTAAGGGGCCTGAAAACAACTTTTATTTTTTTCTAACTCGTAAGATTAAAAGCTCTCCTATATAAGGCCATGTCTGCTCTGAGAAGCAGCATGCACCTAACAAATGTAAACTTGGCAAAGCAAATTTGCATGCATGTTCAGCCCGATCAAACACTGAACATTGTTAACTTTGAGTATAACGAGAACAGCTTGGAGCTTTTGGGCATAGGAAAGTCATTTTCTTCTCAAACAATTTTGTGAAGCACTGCCATTTAATTCTGTTGTGCTGCTGAGTTTAAAAGAAATCTGAAAACTCATCATGCACCTCATTCATTAAAAGTCAAAGCAAGAAAAATGCAGTCTTGTTTTATACAATGGAAAAGAAAAAGAATACCCAAACCTAACAGTGAAATGGGACCCCCACTAAACCAGTGACATGATTTATAAACATTTACTTCTGTGAGGGAGCCCCATTTGATCAGGCCAGATGTTTTTCATTCCAAACGTTTATCGTCAAGAAGCAGGGATGAAAATGAGACTCAAATCACCCACATTTCAGCCTTTTATGTCTATGCATGTCCAAATGACCAAATCATTAGGGAAATCTCCATTACGCTCTGCATGCTAAGAGGACAGGCCTTTTGAGAGTAGAAGTAATTAGCACACCTGCCTGATCTCAGGGTAAGAGAGCCCTCTGGCTACTGGACCTCCAGAGCCAGCCTTTCTTTATTCCCTACAGTGAAGAGTCAGCCAGGCACTGTGTGAACAGGCACTAATTAGTCAAGACTCTGATTAAGTACACCTGAGGCTTTACTTAGATCACAAGATACAAGAAACAACAACAAAAAAAGGTTTGGCATGTAAGTGCACTTGATTATTCAATGAGCAGGAAAAGGTCTGAATAATGACTGTCTTTTAAGACCTTTCTACATAAAACAGCAAGTTTTTGAAAAATTTCAAGGCACTGGTTTTTTTATACCTATACCTTGACTTCAGTACTGACTCCTGATCCTTTTTCTGAGACATCTTTTAAATTACTATTTGAAAGCATCTGTGATGCACCCTACAAATAAGTATGAGGTGCAGGTAGTAAACATTCATCACTGTAACTTTTACAACAAGTATGCTTATTGCCTTGTGTATGTTGAGGCTTTTAGGGTGATTTAGTAATTTTTCAAGGCTCTGTATAATTTGTTCAGTACTATGAAGTGTTCAGTCTCGATACTCAGTCCTATGATCTGTGTAACTGAAAAGCATACTGTGCTTATTTCATCCAGAACCTGTCACACAGAAATGACTTCCAAAGACATGTAAATGTGATACTACTTACATTTTGGCCATGAGTGTGTGTAGGACATTAGCTATGAAATTTATGTCTAAAAGTCATGTTTTCCAGGTTTAGGGGAGCGGCATGAACGTGCAAGGCTCGTTCATAACCCCAGGATACAGGAGCCAAAGGCCATTACTTAGAATCAACGTTCCATGCACACTAACCATGATAAAGCAAAAAAAAACCAAAAAACTATACTCTCACCAGATTTCACTGGGAAGGGAGCCTCTCAATATACAACGAAATTCTGCTCCAATGTCGTGCACACCATAAATTACTGCTCCTTTTTCTCCAGCATTATTGCACTGGCAGTTAAAGTCAGTGCTTTGACTGTAAACATACAAGTGTATGACACAGCAAAAAAGGAGATGAAATCTAATGCAGAGACCATCAAACAAGGCCATTATAAACCAGAGCAAAAATACAGATGCCTGGCCTGTCTGAACCACAGTAGGCTCTTTCCAGTGCGTGGGCCCACCTCAACACTCCAGAAGTGCTTCTTGTTAACCATTTGACTGATGGACGATTACTGGGCATCATAAAAACATGAGACAGTGAGTCAGATGCTTTTCCGAAAGGCTCTCTCAACTGCCCATGACACAAACTCCCACAGACAGTGGTCAAGATTTCAAGACCCCTTTCAGGGCCTAAGACAAAAGTTAAGGCTGTCTTTAGGCAAGTGTGGCTCATGACACAGCATCACTAATGACTCTCACCACAACTTGGGAAAGTTCAGAAGCTCCTCTGACCAGTGGCAGGTTTGGGTTGCCTGTGGTTTCATTACAATGCATCATTAGGGAAATCCAGGAGTCATAGAGGTAAATTGAAAAGTTGCAGGCGTTCTTTGGTCAAGTTGAAGGAGCTTAACTGTGTAAACCAGAAGCCCTCCCCCAAGTGTGTTACCTAAGGAAAGCTAGAGGACATTTTGCTTCAAACACGCAGTTTAAAAAAATGTGTAAAACTTTATTGCAATTCAGAATTTCCTGGATTCCTGGATGTAAGAGCATGATAGCTTTAGAAATGAACTAAAACAACAAATAAACAGGCCAATAGAAATCATAACATAATAAATACGAAGGAGATTGATGGAACTTACCGACTCACACTCTCTAAGTTTTTTCTGCGCACCATCAAAGTCAAAGTTCACATATAGACACTCCACAAATTCGGTGATGGGGTCTTTGTAGGTGTAGGACTCCTTAGAAGGATATAAAAGAAAAATTATTGGATTTGGTTAATAACATTGTTAAACTATTGTAAAAGTATGTGTCATTTTTGACACTCAGTGCTTAAAAAGTTACATTTATAAGGTGATGAGTCACACTAGGATATGTGATACAGGTTTTGGGTCCTCTCTTGGATATAAATACCATAGATTCTTGAGAAACCATGAATGGAGAGAGCAGCGTGAGGAGCATTATGCCACATGTTTAAGTGATTACACCAGGGCTATGGAGGCAGCTCTTATTTAGATTTCAGCGTCATTGATCTCTGAAGAAGCTACTGTTGTTGAGACACTCAAACACTACAATCAGACCGTCCAGCTCCATTCATCAAATGCAATGGTTTCAAGACTTACAAGACCGAAGCATAGACCGGGAAAGACACTCGGCTTTTAAAGACACACCGAGAGTAAAGATCTGCTTTCAACCATCATAGCCTCACACAAACTGTCAGTCAGTGATTCCCTGCTGCAGAGTACTTAAGTGATGGTGGTTTTCAAATCTAAAAAGAGTGCATTACTATTCAAAGAAAAAAATAAACAAAGACCATTAACATCCAGTTTACAGTTCATCTACTGTAAGATGAAGCCATTTAAATCATGTATTGTAAACGGGAAAGCGGGCAATGAAAATTGCCGCTGTACCAAGCAAATTCAGGCAACAAATCAGTCTCTAAGCATGCAGTACATAAGCTGTGGTGCTGGTAAAACCAAAAATAAACTTCTCTCCCTCATTCTTTTGCATTTGAGAGTTGGGCATGAAAAAGTAAAAGAGACAAATAATGGGTCCTATTTAAAACATTTAAGAAGCATATGGTAGGCTGTTTTATACCCCTGAAGAACATTTATGGTGGGAAACAGTTTAACAACACTGCTCTGTCATCAGTGAACTTTCATTTCTGTCTTTCACTATTTCTTTTAGTGCAGTTTTAGTAAATTAACCTAAATATTTTAAATTCAGAGAAACTGTGAGCACATATTGCAATTGCATGATGGCACATTTCATGCTGCACCGGTGCTCAAATATGTATCTGGCTCAGCATCTTCCGAGACAGAATAGTTCACTAAAACTTTACAGTTTCCTCCTTAAGCCAAACATGTTTGATGTCTCTGCACTGGAGCTGTGAGGCTAATGTAGCTAGTAAGTAAATGATTATAAACCTAAGCAACAAAAGAAGTAACAATTTCTTTCGAGTGGGTAAGCATGAGTTAGTGAGAAACCACAATGTGTTACCTGCTGGATGACTTTGACCAGATCTTTCAGGACCTGCCTGCGCTTACGCACATCCTTGTTAGTGATGACAGCTGTGGTCAGGTAACGCAGAATATGTGGGCACATGGTCTGAATGGCATTGAGATACCTGAAAAACACAGAGGACGTTAAACACTTGAGAGACAGCTGTCCTTTATGTTTAATGGGGGCTGGGACAGGACACAGAGGCAGGTAATGGTGAAAGCATCTCTGTTCACTGTGTCCCACTGCTGAGGGAAAGAGAAGGAAAACCCCTGTCTAGATACGGATCACTGGCCGCAGGCCTGGCCAGTAGCTGAAATACTACCCACGAGGGGCTTGTTTTTCAGCCACAGGTCAACTAGCTGTAGGCTGAGCACAAGACTGAGTGTTGAGTAGCGCTGCCATTACAATCCAAGACAAAGTTCTTTCTTTGCAGCCTGGGGACAGACCTAAGCTTTCTCTCATAAGAGAGGATAAAACACACATACAACAGATGCCTTGTCATAAGCCTGAGAACTCCATTTAAGGTGCACTTAACATATCAAGCCAATTCAAAGGACAGCCTTGGTGCCTGCAGTATCTGAACGAACATCTTTGACCCTCTCGGCCCCCTCCTCCTCCTACAAGGATCAAATTAAATTTCAAAGAGGAAGTTGAGTTGCTCTGCCTCAGCCAGCCCCTAAAGCTCTTTTTTTTGGGTCAGAATGGAGAAACACATGTCGTTCTAAGGGAGGGGACAGCTAGCGGATGGTTTAATTAGTTGAAACAATTAAAGAGACAAGAGGCCCTGTGGCACTTCAGATGTCGGGACTAAAACCAGCAGCAAGCTTCAGCGGTGTGTAATCCCGGCCAGCATAGCGCAGTCTCGCTCTCCTCCCTTTGTAGTCGTGCGTGTCCGTGGCAAACCACAACACTCCATGCTGTGCTCCTGATTAACTTACACCTACTCCCTCTCCAGGGGGTGCTCCAATGGCCAGTCTGCTTGCATGAGTCATGATGCCATATCTGAAATTCACATTCTCCCCCTGTCCAAAAAAGCATTATCTAACCAGCCCAGTAGCTGATTCTGGGGTTGTGATGCCACTTAATTGGCTACTAAATACAGTCCATGAACGAAAAAGTATTGAGTATGCAAGTTTCTTTAAAGTTCTGGCTATCCAGTGTATTCCTCAGAAAATCTTTTAACACACTAATATCTGAGTCTGAGATTTAATAGCAGAGGCAGAGAGAGATAAAGAGATAGAGACACAGCCAAAGAGCAAACAGCTAAGCAGTTCCAATTTCATGATGCATGTGGGGGGTTGGAATTAGAGGTAAATCAAGTGAAACACCGAATCCACTCGGCGATGGTCAGGATAGTATTACTTCAGGATTATCTTTCCTGTTTGCACCTACATCATAGGTCATCTTATGACAATATTCTTACTCTAACTGCCCTTGAACTGAATGTATCCTCTTACCCTCTGTGAAAACTTTCAGTTTTTGTTTTTGTTTGTCTCTCTACAGAGTACAGCTATCAATAATATCATTTTTGGTCTGAAGACAGTTCTCCTAAACGCTTGCCAGCTGAACTGAATGAGGCTGACCTCAGCTTAAACGTCAGTATAACTTAATAATAACAACCAAATGATTGTTGTTATTAAAAAAAGGAAAAAAGATTCATTATTTAGGGTCAAAGCAATCTTTCATGATAAATAATGATGCTCTTCTCCAAATTAAACCATCAATCAATATGAACATAACTCTGTTGTGGTAACTGATGATATGCAATGTATCCAAACGCAATAAATTGTGAGTTAAGTCAGATTCATGGGATTCAGTCTAATCTTTTTTGGACTACGCAGTTCTTAAAATAAAGTGTAAGGCAGCAAAGGCGAGAGAACTACTTACTGTTTAGAAAACAGCTATAAAGAACAGAGCCAACATGGAAAGATCCTTGACTTGATGAGACTAACCGCAAATTAGGAGTACCTATTTGAGAGAGTTTACTGTAGTATAATGAGGCCACGGGTATAATGAGCAGCTAAGTCCAAAGGGCTGCGTTAAAGTCAAATGAGTAACCGTCTCAGAGTCTTGGATTAGAACTGCCGTAAGTGGATAAGGTTTGGTGTAGCCTACGCTGTGGGCTCCGTCAACGGGTCAAACATCCAGCCCAGGCACACAGCCACAGGTCACTGGCCCTGGCCCCAGCCCAAAGGAAGCAAGCGGTCACCAGCAAGAGAGAAGGGCCAAGCCTCATCGAGGTTTCCAGCCTGATCCAGCACAACAAGCAACCTCAGTCTACCCTTACAGCCGCTATGGTGAGGAACCTATTACTAATTACTGGTCTGGCCATCCTTAATCATCTGTGCTGGTAAGAATCAGGGAAAGGGAAAATGCATCTCAAAATCAAACAGGTCTAATCTTTTGCAGTGCGGTGGGATATCGTGTTTTAGGATGTGAAAAAAAAAATTTATTGGGGCAAAACAAATAGTCTTAAAATAGATTACGCATTCACTTACAACATTACAGAACATATGAGCTCCATGGCTGCTATGTTATCATGAGGGTTTAATTTAATTTACATAATAAAGTCTGTGGTAAACTCAACCAGAGAAGTCTTGGCTGTTAGATCAGTGGACTACTCTCAGAGCTCATCAGCAAATTCTAACTTGTTTTCACTTTGACCCCTGGGGTCCGGGGCATGTGTATTTGTCTGGGTGCACAGGGGGATTCTGAAGCAGCGGTATGAAACACTGGACTGGCGAGTGCAATGTCAGCAGTTTCATTTGTGGACTGCGGTGGGCTTTCCAACCTGGACCCCTACATCATCCAACCTCATCTGGTTTTATTAGAACCAAACCAAAGCCAAATAAAATTGTGTAGCTGCTGAAGGTGCTTACTGTGGCTGGTAAAGGAAAAGCTCAATAATGTTGTCACGGCCTTTGGGGTGGTTGAAGAAGACAAAGAGAGACCAGTGGATCAGCCATGTCCTCTGCTGAAGAGACTGCAGAGGAGAGCTCACCGTCTGAGGGAGAGAAAAAGATGCTTAAAGTAATGACAGTCCAGTTAGGTCAATGAGTTGAATCTAATTATTTGTTGAACTACTGACCCCTGGATATTAATGACTCAGTTTCAGTTGGCTAAACTTGTTTGGTCTCATTCCGATCCAAATCCAAAGAAGTATAAAAAAATCTGCAAGCCAAACCCTCACGCCACTTTCTCTCATCCATCATTACAATTAAAAATCAAAAGCAAAACAGCATAATTAAGGTTCTTCTGGAGCTGTAAACAGAAAAGAGTGGTTGGGAAAGACAGAAAGAAAGACAGAGAGGGAGAGAGGGAAAGAGAAACAGCAGCAGTGGTCGTGGTGGTACTTTGCTGAAACAAGAGGCAGTCAATATCACAGCCTATGTAAGGGAATCCAAGTGCAGTATTGAATTCTGAGTGGTGGGGCATTACATTGTTATCGATAGTCTCCCTCAGGCGGGTGAGGTCCTCCATGGCAGCCTCCCAGTTCTGCATCAGGATCTCAGAGGCCAACTTGCCCCACAGGGAGTTTAGTGCGTTTCTATCCGTTGCAGGAACCTGCACAAACAGCATAAAACATGCATAAATAAAGCACTATAAATTACAGCTTTAAAAAGACCCTTGTATTCAGGGTAAGCAAGCGCTAATTTCCTTTAAGGCCATCTAGTTGCACAAAGCAAGGCGCACAGAGGTTGCTGAACACTTTGAGGCCCCGACAAGGGTTCGCACTACACCAGATACACATTTAATGTAATGTTTTCTTTGTGAATATGATGGATGCCACATACTTTACAAAATGAGTATTCCATCCAAACCTCAACTGCGAAAAAAGGCTTCCTGACTCTTGTCCTGCCACTGGTAAAAAGCCCTGCTTCTTGCCTGCAGTGGCACAACTGCTGGATATGGTAACCATTTCATTTATTTGCAGAGGATAAACGGATTAAATCAAGTTATCTTCAGGGACCGAAGCTTGAAGAGGAGAGAGAAATAGATCATGAAAGTCTGTTTAGCTTCTTATGAAACCTTGTTTACTGCATTTTGTGATAAAGTACCCACTGTGTCGCACACAAGCACTTTTCCACAAACTGTTCAGATTACCAGGGTAACTCAAAGCACATTTGGGCGTGATCTCCATTCAGTCTTTAAACAAAACAAAACAAAAAAATAAATAAATAAATAAAAGGTTGGCTTTCTGTACATTGTGCTGCACACAGGTTTAAAAATTATTGAAGTGACAAGTCATTTTTTACAGATGAAACCCAACTAGCCTCACAATAGAAATATGCAACATGATATTTGTAGCGCTCTTGAAGAATTACATCAGAAGGCTTCTCTGAGTATAATCATGAGCACAGTCAGTCAACTGAACTTACTGAGATGCCATATGCAAAACTTAAAATTTGTACTGTTTTAATAGTATTTTTGGTCTGTTCCAAATAATAGACCAAATAAAAAATTAAAATTTAGACATACTGTGCATTCATGCTGTTTTTCCCACCACTACCTCACAGTGGGTTGGTTTCACTCAAAATAGGCAATCTTTCATGAGGTTAAGTTGAAAGGTCTTTAGAGGTGAAAGGTGAAGGACCAGCTTGCGTGTGGCATGATGATATGCTTTAAAGAAGTGCTCTAACTAAGCTCAAGGTCAGCTCTGGCTATGTCAAAGGAAATGTTCAGTTAGGCTGATCAAAAGATAGTCTGGGGTTCAGTAAAAGGGTATTACACTAAACAAACATTCCCCAAAAGCACTGCAATACAAAGAACACAGCATGAAACAAGAGTATGTATCTTTTTAAGCCTTTCAAAGTAAAGATGTTAAATCTTTATGGGAAGCTGGGTGGTGATCTGTTTCCACAGTCTACAGTTCAAGCATCAGGGGAGCCCAGAAGCAGACATCAAAACAATATAAATCATTATGTCTATAACAGCCCACAAACACATCACACATTCAGATATTCGCAGTGCAGAGCCACACTTTGGGCTAAAGCTTTCCAAAGCATTGTGGCCTTGCACTGACCTCAGAGCAGTGCCTACACTGAGGCTTTTTAATGAAGTGTGTTGCTACTGCTGCTCCTGGCCTCAACACATGTGCACAGAGCTTTGATCAGATCTATAACAGGGACACAACAGGAGCAGTGGGAGACTAATCAAAGTGGCTATAGTGCAGACAGTCAGGACATCGACTGTTGTATAATGTGGATTCAAGGATCAAGCTAGTCAGAAGCACTTGGATGTCCAAAGTTTTATTTATGTTCTTTTCAACTGAGCTGAAGCTTTTTCTGGTTAGGGCCTTTCAGTGCAAAAATCACCAAGATTTGCTGTGATTTGATGGCATAATTTTATGATTCAATACAAAGAGCATAGCCCATCACTGTGAAAACCTTTGTTTGAATCGGATTACAATTTCTTTCATGCACTCTTGCCATAGGATCCAAAATAACCTGTAGTTAACAAGGCTAATCTCTGTAGACCCAATCAACTTCAAAAGGAGGAAAGCTCCTGTTCTTAATTATGTCAAAAAGGACAAAAATAAACAAAGGGCAGTAGATAATCAGCAGCAGGCGTACCGTCCTGCCAGAAGGTTGAGTGCTAGGCTGTAGCCACTGGCTTTTGGTGATGGGGGAGCGGCACAGGAAGCTGTGATAATGCAGGGAGACAGTGACTCAAGCAGGAAGTCAGGGCAGGTGTCTTGTGCAAGGCCACAAAGACCAAACTGCCTACAGATATTAAAGCACACCCCCTCAATTTCATCTCAACACGGCACAGCCAAATGAGCACTGGCAACCCTTAGCCACAGCATTAAGGGTTGCCAGTGCTCATTTGCCTGTGCCACAGCATTAAACAAACACTTACGGCAAGAGAAAGAAAAATCCACTCACTATATTGTGCATAAACATACTAAGTTGGACACCGGCATCAAAACACTTGTAGGCAAAAGAAACACTGGAGAGGTCAAAATTACTTCCAAAGAAAAAGTCATCAGCGCAGGGGAAGTTGGGGGTAGGGGTAGCTAAGTTGCCAATATAAAGGTCAACGTTTCATTTCTAAGTGTTTTTTCCCCCTCTTATTTTCCTGGAGGTCCTTGCCTGCTACGTTTGGCGAAACTCCATGTCATTATGGCAGCTTTCTGCACACTGCCTGGCTTTCAGCGTTGGCCATGCAAGAATAGTTTCAATACCTGGGTTTTTCCATCAGTTACCTTAAGTTTCCACTGCTTCCCCAAACGGGCACATTTTCACTGACTGACCAGCAACAATAAATTTACTGTGCTGGAGATCCGACGGGACACTCAATCTTTATTCTCAACATCCAATCCCTGCATTAACAGATGATATGAATAAGTTGCTCTTTTCGCACCGAGCCTGCACTGTAACAAGACCTCAGGTCTGGATTTTGCAAGCCTGGCTTCCTCCGTTAAATGACTGTGTTTCCCACGTTAAATGAGTTCTGGAGCCTAACCTCTCCCATATCCCATGCTAGGGTCCGTCTGAGGAGAGGGGAGGTCCAGCACAAATGAGGGGGGAAAAAACAAAGAAGTATTTGGGGCGGGGGAGTTAAGGCAGGTATTCATGGAAAAGGAGTCCGAGATTAAATCCAGTTTTCCTCCATTCTTTTATTCAACAATTGCAAATGAAGGTCTACAACATAAGGGTTTAAAATCATGCTGTTTGGGAAGAATGCAAAGTCAGAGCTTTAGAGCAATCTGTGGTTATTTACACTAAGCTGCAGTGCAATAAACAACTCTGGCTGCTCTGTATAGGGGTCTCATCTACTCTAAGTGTTTGATGTGTGTAAAATGGAACATTATGCCATTTTTCAAGCTCTTTAGAAACGAGGGGTCTCTCATCATGTCTCCAACTTCTTTCTGCATGAAGTAGATGAGAAAGGCTTTGTAGCACTATTCCAAAAATCAATCTAAAACAAAAAAAAGTCAGACAGTATGCTTACAGAGAATGTATGTATTTGCAGACCATGCCAATCCACTAGCAGCAAGACAGAACCAGCAGGCCCGGCATGAGTGTTTCACGTGATGGAGAAGGACTTAGTGTGTGTCAGAGTATTAAATTTCCGCTGCAAAAGGTGCTTAAGTGCATAATTTAAACCACAGTGTATTTCTGGTTTATTACAATCGGCAACTGAATTACTAGAAATGGGAGATGCATCACAAGTGAGTCAGCTAATTGGCCATCTATTGCAGTTTGACTTTTTTTTTGTCTCAATGTATCTGAGTCAGGTTGTTATAAAAGTCTGCATGTTGTTCACTGATGGGCCTACTTTTTGAAAGTCAGCAGCAAAGTATTTCTGTATTACTGCCTATATCGTGTATATAAATGAACGCAAAGTGTCTGCAGCTGTAAGCTATGGTCAAACGCTTGAATGGCCAGACCAGGAAAAGCCTTCTGCTGCCGCAAAGCCCATGGGTATACAGTCAAACAAACAACCAAATAGCATGAACAAAACAGCAAATAATTTATTCAACAAACAAGGAAGCATACAAAAAAGAAGAAAAAGTAAACCAGTGTTAAATGGTTGACTTAAGTGCAACGTTTCCTTAAAAAAGATGATGACAAATTAAAGTTAAAACAAAGCTTGTGATACATTATTGAGTGTTTGACTTTGCTTACCACATAAGGGCAATTTTCTACAGTCCGGCACTAATGAATCATCCCTAAGCGCAGGTCTGTCCGACAGTCAGAATAATGAGAGGACATTACATGTGAGAAGGCTGGCTAAATGGTTCTGTGAGAAACACTCAGCACCAGGGTAGTCTGATAACTCAGCCAGGCATAGAGCCTCTAGCACACTCCCAGCCCAGGGCAGTGCTGACAATGGGTACCTCTCTTCAGCACTACCTCCTCACAGTGTGGCCTCGGGGAAAGGAGCAGGAGGGAGGGGACGCAGAAGCAGGTCAGAGTCTGTCTATTCCCAGGCTTTCTCTCAGCCTTCCACATACACCCCCTTCTCCCTTCTCGAAGCCAGACAGCATCGCATGGAGCCCTGCACTTCGGCCACTCTCGCGCACAAGTTCATCTTTCACTCATTTCTGCAGGCAGTGGGAGAAAAGCCACAAACACCAGAGCTCGAGCAATGAGCTCTTTGTTTATAGAGGAAATAAGAAGTACGCATGTGTAACATGGATACTGCCAGTACTCTCAGTGAACTGCAATTATCTTCCCCCGCAAACCTACTTTGGTATTATCTGATTTCTAAAGTATTCCACTGGTGAAAATTATTTAATCCAAAGCCCTTGGTGCACCTCTGCCTTTCACCAGACAAAAACAAAAAAAAAAAAGGTAGGAATCCTCACGGACCAGGGAATTTTTTAACATTATGGGAGGATGGGAAAAAGCAAGTGTAGGCATGTTGCTCTGGTGTTTTTCATATTAAAAGTTAAAAAAAACAAAACATCACAAGACATGAAATGTGAAAGTAAAGTTAATGAAATACACAAAACAGCTGAAGGGGACGCAGTAATGTCATCTTCTGATTAACATACTTCTCTGATGGAGATCTACTGGAAGACACGGTACATTATAGTGCTGCAAAGCTAGGGAATCCCGAAGATGTGCGATCCGGCCACAAACTCCCCAGTCTATAGACAGCGGAGTAAGATTATGAAGTCTGCCACTGAGTTTTTGGCCCAATAAAAACCGACCAATTCCAGGAACAAGTTCTTTTAACACCGAAGACATGCAGGGAAGTTAACAGGCCATAACCTTCACTTTTCACAAGCAATTACAAATCTAGCACTTTATTTTTCCAGCAATTTTTGTAATGTGATGAGACTTAAAGTATGCCAGCTAAACAGATTTCACAATGGATGATGAGAAGTACAACACTGCTGCTTTTTAGTACTTCTACCTGCTAGAGACCAGAATCCATTAATCACTGATGTAATTCATAAAAACAGCTCTAAGTGCATGCTTAATACTCATAACTAAAGCCACTTGGCACTGTCCAGTGCTGAAATGGCACGATATTAAGAATAATGTGATTTCTTCATTAACATCGACAAAGAACTCTCCATCAAAATAAAAGTATTTGTCCATTAGATAACGAACTGTTAAACAAGAGAAGTGGTCCCTAACAACCTCTTACTGTTTTGCTAGAGCGTGGTGCAGCATCCAGTCAGAAGCTGTTACTGCTGGACACTATGCAGCTCCATAACTGAGACAATACAGAAGAAATTGAGAGTCTGGGAAAAAGTGCACGTTTAATGCTAATCCAAATCCAAAATTAAGATAAACGGTGCTTGTTCAGTACTTCAACGTATACCATAGAGAACTGGAGAATGTTATTTGCTAATTACTAATTGCTAACACAGTATACCTGCTTGGAAGTTAAAGCCCTCAATGTTTCTCCAAAATTTTATTTACATTTTAATGTCTCCTCACTATATATAAATATTCTTTTAGGGCATGGTTCATGTTTAGATCAACAAACATGTACAAAGCACACCAGTATGGCTGAAAAATAGCATGTTCTACTGCTTGTGAATAAAAGTGAATTCCTGGAATTTCAAATTCACCTTTTGACTGTCTGGATAAGGCGCATTAGCAGTAAGTAACAGACAGGACCCAGATAGATGTGCTTTAGGACTTGACAGGGCAGTGAAGCAGATCATAGGAAATGATTAGTGACACCTTAATAACAAATGTTGGGGGGGGGGGGAAACCCACAGCAAACTTAAGATCATATGCTCCCAAAAGGCACCACACCACAAGAAACATGCGATACTCAAATAATGAGATCAAACTTCTACAATAAAGCTGAAAATATGATTAGTGACCTACCAGAACCCTGAAGAAGTAGAGGTACTCTGCTGCACCTGAATAGTTTCCACACTCATACTGGAACTTGGCATATCTGTACAGAGTATCCAAGTACTCCTGGCGGAACTGCAAAAAAAAAAAAAGAGAGGTTAAAAGCAGGAAGCACTCATTCAAATTTACAGCTAAAACACTCAAATGTATCATGCTATTAATGCGTTCACTATGTGACATTGCTGCATTGTACAACATACTGTTGACAAGACAAGAGTTTTTTGAACAGCATGTTTGGGAAAAGGTCGACTAAAGTTTATTACAACGTTGGCAGAAAAGACCAGTGTCAGTATGAGGGGCTGCCAGTGTAAAGTGTGGAAAAGCTGTAGGGCATGTGGGGGTTGGTGAGTCTTTTGAAAGCTGTTAATATGAATGACCTTTGTGTGAATGCAGTAAAAGCACCAGGGCCTGTGAACTGAGGTGCACTGAGGACAGGCCCCAGGTCAGTGGGATGTCGGGGTTGCAGGGGAGTGCCGTCACGTCAAATATAGAATCCCCAAACATTTTTGCGGCCAGACCCACGGGTCTCGAGCTGTTCAGTTTATTCTTAACAATTCACCACAGAATGTAAATGTCCGCAGAAATTTCTGCAAGCCATAAAAACCCTGAAAATGAGTTAAGGTTTTGGGAAGTCATTTAACGTCTCCATGCTCAGGGCCGCCCCTCCCATTGGCCCCCCAAAACAAGGCTGAGTTCACCAAGAAGTCATGAGAACTCCTCAAAACAGTGGAGGAGACAGTAGAATTACTTACACCATGTTTGTCGGCCAGATAGTCAAACAGCATACGCCCATCCCTGAAAAATAAGAAGAGTTTGTTTTTGACAGTTTCTACATGTTCTTGCATCAGCAATTGTGGATGTAAACACACATGTCTGCTGTTAAAAAATAAGAGATGTTTTTAAATGGTTTTATTTGAGTTATAAAGAACGAGTTTTCACACAAAACCAAGGTAAAAGAGGATGATAAACGCGGAAACAAAACTGTCTGTCTCCTATTGCACATGATTCGCAAATCTGTGACTTTGGCCTGATGAATGGTTACAAGGAAGGGTGGGGGGGTACAATCGTGCTTTCTGCACCACCACCCCCAATCCCACCAAATGTGGCCAACCTTTAAAGAACCAGCAAATGAAGCTGTGTGTCTCTGAACACCCCAGACAGAAAGAGGAGGTTGCAAGTTTATTTTATTTGAGGGGAGCTTCAAAGGCTGTTTATAAAGGCGTTCTCCTATTGCACTGCTTCTGTGCCATTATACTGTCATCCAACAGATGCTGAAACTCTGGGTGGAGAACAATCACCCTTAATGGCCATTTATGAGAGCCCCCCAAAATGTGAGCATCGTTTAAACACCCCCGAGTTTCTTTCCAGTCACACGATCATCATGCCTCATTCTATGTGCTCGTTTATAACCTCATATCATGTGGGATAGCAGCATAGACCTACACTCAGCCATCTCCTCCCTGGGCAACGATCCCGAGCAGACCGCAGCAGCCTCCCTGTGGAGGTGAAGGTGCTGCCGCTGAGTTCCGTAGGTGGGAACACTCAGTCCTCAGCAGTTTAACACAGCTCACCCACCATCATACCCGCCTACGTCTAGTCATTCTGGTTTCATCAATGCTACCAAGAGGCATCAACACACGTCTGAACAGTCACCTGCTGAACATTTTTAACTCTGAGAAACAGGGCAGACACGAGCATGGCAAACAGGCAGTCGCACTAACTGACTTAGTGGACAGAATAAAGCACCTATTATTCACAGGAACAAATAAATAAAAGTCTCATTCCACATTTCCTGGTTGCGTTTGGACTTGAGGCACCAGACACCAAAAAATGTCCCTTGAAACCCTAAATATTCGGATCGAACAAGTAAACTTCAAAGCCGCTTGTTAATTAGGAGCAGAGCAGACAAGCATCCGAGTAGCTTAATTAAAACTGCACCACTTCTTAAGCCACAGCTTAATCCTCAACTGTGATAAACGTGTTTTGGAGAAACAAAAAGAGAACTGGTTTTCATGCCTAGAAGATCTACCACCTACCAAGGTCCCTCACATGAAGCTAAAAGGCAGCCTGCAGGCCTCCATTCTGTATGATTTCCTGAGAAAATACAGGCCTATGGAAACAAAGTGACTCATTGTATCAGACTCAAATTGAGACAGAATGAACCGCTGCTTGTGTTGCACACATGACGAAAAGCAGTACTGAATAAGTGACCGCATCATGTTACAGATGGGCACGGACAAAACTGGCCCACTGCTGAATATCTCCCCCTCCAAACCCAGAAGCATCTCTAAACAAACCAGGCAGTCTTCAAAAAGGCTATTTACAAACAGAGGTTTTATTCACTACAATAAATGAACATGACTTAGTTGCAGAACACAGCTTTAAGACCATGCTTCCTGAAAGCTGAGTTAAAGGATCTGTATACAAAGAAAAATGTAGGCCTATCAAAATGCTTACACACAACCAAGTACTGGGCAAAAATCCATTCATCTAGTCAGTTTTTTGTTTTAATTTAGAAATGGCTGTTTGAAAGATGAATGACCTAAAAATATGTATAATAAATGATGTAGAAACAAATCTGAGTTGCTTAAACTCCTGGCTGCTTAAGGCTTGCAAATGACACATTTATTGTACTGGCAAATGCTCAATGATTAGGTCCAAGTCCAATTCAATCTAAAACAACAGAAAAAGAACCTATACTGTTTCTTTAGGGAGAGACTGGAATGACAACTATACAAGCAATTAATATGTCTGCTTCTGGGGTTTATACTGAATTTGCAACAGAGAGCCAAGAACAGTACACTGTACTGTACTGATTTATAAGCCCAATACAATAAATTTGTCTTTGAAGCCTAAAATTTGCAATACAGAAAACTAATGGCATATTTAAGGACAAGACCTTTTTGACAGAGCATTTTTAAAAGTAATTAGTACAGTTCTTTATAAACAAACATGCTACTAAGCCTTAAAATTGATACTGCCGAACGGACAGAACTTTGATAAACCAAAGAACATCCTGCCAAGGAACTACGTGAAGTCTGAACACCGAGTTTAACCAAACTATTTTAATTACAGCAAAGTCAGCACCAAAAACATAGCCTTAATGCCGCAGGATCTAGTAGCATTTTGCTCATGATGCTGACCAACTCACAGGGTAATTCCCATCCAGCATGCACAAGTGCTTTAACTGCAAACCCCATCTAAAACACTTAAATCAATCCAATTGCAATTAATTTTGGCACATCTTCAAACCATAACCACATCAAATGTTCTGAAAAGTAGTAGATAACAATATTATGTATTAGTGGTGATTTAAAACACTGTTACTAGACAAACACTGAACTCTTCAGATTGTCAAACCAAAATGGTTGATTTCGATGTATAATGTATGCATGTTTCTTTCCAGTTGTCCGGAATCATATAAAATGCGAAGCACAACACCCATTGCCAATGATATTCAATACAAACAAGTGACAGACCGTCATATGTTTGGGGTAACATTAAATTCAATTGAATTTAACACATTAGAGTCCCAATGAAAGTAATTCCACTGGATTTAAAGTTCAATTAAATTTAATAGATTATTATTCAACAGTAGAATCCCTTGTTTCAATTGTGATTGGTGACAATTTGCATTATAAAACAATAATAAGGATTTTTCCAACGAGTATGGGACCTGGTGGCTGGTAGGCCAGTGTTCAGAAAACTAACAAAAAAGGAAACTAGCTCAGAAGGAAGGAGAAAGAGACAAAGAGTGCATCCCAAACCACATACTTTCATACTTCCCATACTACTGAATGCAGACTTTTATTGGTGGTACACTATTTTTACCTACAATTTAGTGCAGTACTATGAGGTTTGGGACACAGCCAAAGGGTTGTATGAGTAAGAGATCAACACATAGATTAGAAGACATTAAATTAACTTTGTAAAAATGGAAACAATACTAACCAACACTATCCTTCTATCTCTCCTGCTGATATAAAACATGTACCGAACACAGCTTTAAAATTCTATTCGTGAGCACTTTTTTGCCTCAGTAGGAGCCTTGAAATACTAATAAAATGATTAACATAAAATATTGTGGGAGGTTTTGCAGAGTAACCATAAAAAATATAATACTGTCCATCATTGTCCCTAAAGGGATTATTTCAATAAAGACCTGTGAACAATAGTTTCCCTAACCTATGGTCATCCAGCTCAGTTCTGCAACAGGTACATCACTTCTAATATATGCACCAATATATATTAAAACCACTGACTGGTTAAATGAAATACACTGATTATGTTGTCAAAATGCCACCCAACAAGAGTCAAGTGATGGGACACATTAGACAGTAAGTGAACAGTCAGTTCTTGAAGTTAGAGCATTGAAAGCAGAAAAGGATCTGGGTAGCTTTGATAATGGACAAACTATGTTGGCTAGACAATCTACTGAGGTGGTATCAATATACAGTGTTTATTATCTACAAAAAGTGGTCCAAAGGAGGACAGCCAGTGAACCAACAAGGTAGAAAAGGCTAGCATTTTAAACATTAGCATACCGAAAATTCTTCCTCAGCCGTCCTGGGATTCAAACCCACAACCTTCTAATCACAGGGCCAACTCCCTGACCACTACGCCACCAGCTGCCCTGGGGTCTGCTTGGTGCCAGATCCAAAAGAGGTTTTGTGGAGTCCATACCTCAACAAGTCAGAGCTGTTTTGGTGGCATGAGGGGCACAATATTAGGCAGGTGGTTTTAATGTGTGTGTCATACTGCCTCAAGCTACACTGAAGTATGGCAAAGACATAAGCTTCTGTGTGTACAGTCACAGCGGCATTCTTTTAAGTCTAAACTATGAGGTCAAGACTGAAAGCGATTATGCAGCATTATGGATATATAAACATGTATAAACTCATCAAAATCACAGTCATGTTGAAATATTTCCTAGAGATGATTATGTTGAGTACTAAACCATTTTTTGTGATTCTTTGTTTTCCAATGGTAAGTGGTGAAGCTGACTGAGGTTTTCCAACACCACATCCTGAGAAAGCACATATATAAACTACACACACAACAACAACAAAAAAACTAGAGGTGGACATAGATTCATTTTTAAAATCTAGAATCTAGATTAATCTCATTGTAATCTTGAGATTAATCTAGATTAATCTAGACTAAAATCCCTCCCCCGAATGATCCCAATGCCTGTTTTTATAGTG